>NW_021025046.1:859248-898659 GCF_004153795.1 Camellia sinensis | reverse complement strand
GGCGGGTTTCATCTCGGGACGCGTGAAACGCGAGCCTGAGCGATTTCTCTTATTTTATCTCGGGACATGTGAAACTTGGCCCTGAACAGTTTTTCTTGTTTCTCGGGACATGTGAAACATGACCCCAAGTAGTTTTCTCAGTTTCTGGGGTTGCGTGAAATGCAATCTTGAGCGGTGTTTTCTTTCCTCACCTCTTGTTTTGGCGCAGTTAGGGTGCAGTTTTATCTTCTTTTTTCATGAAGCTGCTCATTCATATTCTATTATCTTGATTATTGTATCATCCTTGTTTATTGCATGTTGTTATTACTTATTGCATCATCGTGCATGATCATGAGTTTTCAAAATCATCGGCTTCACGAGGCGTGTACGTCCAACCGTCAAACTGCTTTGTATGCATGTCATTTGCATCGCCCCAGAACTATGCTGGTTTGATTCCTTGCAAAGGGATATGTAGGCAGCTTGTGGGCGTAACCGTTCTTGGTCTTTTTTGTTTGTCCAAGTCTTCGGCTTTGTCAAAATAGGTCGTCTTCAGGCTTTGACATTCACTCACGTCATTTCATGACTTCCGAGCTTTGTCAAAGAGGGGCAACTGTAGACACCCTATTTTTGACCGTCCTCAAGACTTGGAAGTCATCGCTTGCGCACTCGATGATTATGACTGCATGTGCCATTTTAGTGCCCGAAGTCCTCGGTGGAATGCCCTATCTTTAAGCCTTTAAACCCTGTCCATTGTGTGCCTTGTTTTGGACCAAAACCTTCAAACCTGTAACCCTTGGTGGCCAGCCGGCCACTGTTTGAAGCTGCTAGCCACCAATTGTGCTTGCCAGCCATCGAAGTGGCCTACCGGTCATCAATGTCTTTTTTCAGATATTTTGTTGACAGTTGTGTCAGCTGTTGACACAATTGGTTGCATCTCTCTACACGTGTATGGAGGGATATATCTCAGCCAAATGCATGTTTTTCTATATATAGGGGTCTCCTCCCCCATTTTTAAAGGTTGGAATTTTTGAAACAAAAATCTCTCTCTCTCTCTCTCTCTCTCTCTCTCTCTTACAAGTTTGTGCATATTAGCTTATATACAACACACTTTTGCCTACCTCTCCTTAACCAAAGTTGATCATCTTTGAGATGAGGTTCCTTGAGGCCTTCTTGGAGTTCTAGAAGGTGGTTTGGCTTGAATTGTTGCCTAGAATTGATCTTTGCTTCAAGAGGTATAACACTTCCCCTTTTAGCTTGCTTTGCATACTTGTCTTTTCTATCTTTTTCTCACTGTTTTTGGGCTGTTTTGAGCTTTAAAAAAATCTATTTTTGTAGGATGAAATGGGTGTTTTAGGCCATTTAAGGTTGGGGGGTAGCTCGCCCCTCTTTATTCATTGATTCTAAGGCTTTTGCACCTTTGTTTCCCACTTTCAAACCAACCTTTTTTGGGCCTTTAACCACTAGATTTCAGAGTATTTTCAATGGCAAAAAAACATGTTTTGAAGTCTAAAATTGGAGGGGTTAGCCTCCCCTCCTTGTGTCTTGTTTGCTAGCCTAGTTAACTCCATATGTTAGCATGATTTTCTAGCTTTTTGTAGCTATATTCCAGCATGTTTTTGCCTTTGCTTTAGACTGCTTTAGCTCTATTTTGGGTTGTTCGGGTCAGTTGAGTCTTATTTTGCATGGTCGTAGTATAATAGTCCTCACAAGCTTGGTGTTTTAAGCCATTAGACACCCCTTGTTTAAGTTGATTGCATGTTTTGGGGTTGTTTTGCACTTAATTTCAACACTCATCACCTTTGCAACCTCCCTCCTTTCTTGGTTTTTCTCATTGCTTTGAAAGTGGTTTCAAGCCATTTGTTTGCTTAAGTGCGGAATTGAGGTTTCATACTTAATGGTTTAATCCCTTAGGGGGTTCATTACCAACGGTATGATGCTTCTTTCATACTCAAAGCAACTTGTGTTTTGAGCCTTCTTTCCATTAGAGGACTCTAACGCACCATTTGGACTTAATTGACTAAATAATGGTTGGTAAAGTTAAAATGGGTAACTAACAACTTGGGACTAAAATTGAGCAAGATAATAACTTATGTGTTGCGTGTTCAATCGGACGTTAATTGAACACAAGAAAAATTTGGACATTTCATACTCAAAGTGATGAAATGTCTCAAGTTTCCTAGGTCTCCATTGCCCTTGATCATGCATGATAGGGTGATGGTTCTTAAGTGTCTTGTTTTGCATTTATTGAGCTTACACATCTTGAATCACAAGCCATCATGCAATGAAATTGTTTGGATTGGTGGTTTGTGGCTTAAGTTCAAAACTCCTTGGATTTGTTCATGAAAAGAAGGGGTGAATTGTGCAGACAATCCTTGGAAATACCCTCTTTTTTCTCTGTTTGTACTCTATTGTAACATGATGATCCAATGCATCAGTGGCCTGCAGGCCACCTTCATGGCCGACAAATGGCCGACAGTATCTACCAGTGGCCGGCTGGCCATTAATGCAACCTTCAGCAGAATGTTGGTAAGGTGGAGCAAAATGGTTCTAGAAATGTTCAACTGTGCAAATAAAGGCTTTCGAGAGCAAAATAGAGGTCTTTTCGAGTGGTATCTGAGCATGTGTATCTTCCATTTCCCGAGGCAGAGTAGTGGCAGTGTAATTAGATATCTTAATTACTTACGTTACTTACATTTGTGTTGTAACTTAATTAGTTAGCTTACTAATTGGTTTATTCAATTGTTGTAATAATTAGTTAATTAGCTTAGCTATTTATTTCATTTTGGTTTGTAATAATTAGTCTAATTAGCATAATTAGTTTAATTAACTTAATTAGCTTAGCTAGTTAGTTTTTGTTCTTATTCATTCGGACTCTCCTTCGTGAGAGCAAAATGTAACAATGTGTATGTCTTCCAACCCCACGTCTTTCTCCCTTTTATTTATCCGCTTTTGATGGTTAGATTAGGGACATGTTTCAATTAGCATACCTCATGCCTTATGCTTGCATCCATTCATCTTGTCTTGCATGCACTGAGGCTCGACTCATCATTCAAACTGCATTGTTGTTTCAATAATTCTTTGAATACGTGTTTAACTGCATGCTATTTAATTGAATCATATGACATATTAGTAGTCGAGCCTATTAATTGCATTCTTCGCATGTGTTGCATTAGACATCTTGTATAGTTCGGAATCATGCATATTTTTCTGACTCATATTTTCTTAGCTTGGAGTACTAGGTGAGTTTTAACGCTTTAGCATACTTGCATAAGTGTGAGTGATTGACATGTCTAGCATGCTTGCCATGAGGCTAAATGCTTAAGTGATAAATTGCATGAATGCTTGTGGATGAAGGCTTATTGTTTGAATTAGAACGATTCAACAAATGTAAGTTTTAAGCCCACTTTGTTGAGTGGCAAATCAGTTTTAAGTCCACTATGTTTGGTGGCAAATTCGCAAACTTTAAGCCCACTTAAGGTGGAAAAATCAAACCATTTTCGAAAAACAAATCATGAAATTGAGTTGTTCCAATTTGAGCAAACTAGTCTGTACTTGTGTGTGTGCGCATCACATAATAATGCTAGCATAATAACCAGAACAAGAGCATATAATGTTGATAAAAATCATATCATGATTAGTAGAGGTCAATCTTTGATCGGGCGAGCGGGGGTGCTCAAATTTATTCATGACCCTTCCCCTCTTGTACCTAAGTTCTCGAGCCGAGGCAAATTTGGTGATAACGGACACGTGGCCTTTGGCACAAGTCATGGGTTTCCTAAATTTCCTCAAAAATAAAATATTTAGGTGGGGACTCTGTATCTGGCAAAGCAGTCCAATTTTGGCATTTTTTATTCAAAAACCAATTTTCCAACCGATTTGTCGGATTTGGACTCTTTGGTGTTTATCAATTTCACATTGCACTTGTGAGATTAGATTCAGAACCGTGGGAGTCCGAACTGTAGGGCTTCTTTTCGAGTTTCTAAGAGGGGGCGCGAAAAGGCCGAGCTACAGCCACTTAAGCTAATGAAACAATTTCTATCTGAAGTTGGTTAGTTCCTAGAACAAAAGAGAAAATGATGGAGAAAGACGGAGAAAGTTAGAGAGAAGCTCTCTTTTTGAGAGCTAGATAAGAAAGTTAGAGAAAAGAAAGAGAAATAGGAAGAAAATCAGAAGGAATTCAAATTCATCATTTTGGACTTGGGAATTGAACACTTAGTAGATTTAGAAAACCTTAAATAAGGTGTTTAAGTTAAGCTAATATCGTTAACCTATAATTACTCATTAAATTCTCTTTCTTAGAGACTAAGCACTATTAGTTTGAGTTAAACTTCGCCACTCAAGCTAATAAAACAATTAGTGGCTTAAGCTGATTACTTTCTACAACAAAAGAGAGAATGAAGCAGAAAAACGGAGAAAGTTACAAAGAAGCTCTCTTCTGGAAAGCTAAAAGATAAAGTTAGAGAAAACAAAGAGAAATCGGAAGAAAATCAAAGGAAATTCGACTTAATCCTTTTGGACTTGACAATTGAACACTTAAGTGATTTTGTAAACCTTAAGTGAGGTGCTTAAGTCAAACTAACATCGTTAAACTATAATTAACCATTAAATTCTCTTTCTTAGATACTAAGCATGATTAGTTCGATTTAAACTTGGCCACTTAATCTAATGAAACAATTTGTGGCTAAAGTTGATTAGTTCCCAGAACAAAAGAGATAATGATGAAGAAAGATGGAGAAAGACGGAGAAAGTTAGAGACAAGCTCTCTTCTTGAGAGCTAGAAGAGAAAGCTAGAGAAAAGAAAGAGAAATAGGAAAAAAATCAAAGGGAATTCCAATTCATCCTTTTGGACTTGAGAATTGAACACTTAGTTGATTTAGAAAACCTTAAGTGACGTGCTTAAATTAACTAATATTATTAAGCTATAATTACTCATTAAATTCTCTTTCTTAGAGACTAATTACTCATTAAATTCTCTTTCTTAAAGACTAACATGATCAGTTTGATTTAAACTTGGCCACTTAAGCTATTGAAAAAATTTGTGGCAAAGTTGATTAATTCTTAGAACAAAAGAGAGAATGATTTAGAAAGATGGAGAAAGTTAGAAGGAAGCTCTCTTCTTGAGAGCTAGAAGAGAAAGTTAGGGAAAAGAAAGAGAAATATAAAGAAAATCAAAGTGAATTGAAATTCATCCTTTTGGACTTGAGAATTGAGCACTTAGTTGATTTCAAAAACCTTAAGTGAGGTGCTTGAGTCAAAATAATATCATAAGCTATAATTACTCATTAAATTCTTTTTCCTAGAGACTAAGCACGATTAGTTTGAGTTAAACTTGGCTACTTAAGCTAATGAAAGAATTAGTGGCCGAAGTTGATTAGTTCATACAACAAAAGAAGGAAGGACGAAGAAAGTTAGAGAGAAACTTTATTCTTGAGAATTAGAAAAGAAGTAAGAAAAAATAAAGTGAAATAAGAAATCAAAAGTGAATTCAAATTTAACCTTTTGGACTTGACAATTGAACAATTAGATGATTTATCAAACCTTAAATAAGGTGCTTAAGTTAATCTTGTATCATTAAATTACAATTACTCATTAAATTCTCTTTCTTAGGGACTAAGCATGATAAGTTTTAGTTAAAGTGGGCCACTTAAGCTAATGAAACAATTAGTGGCCGAAGCTGATTAGTCTCTACAACAAAAGAAAGAATGATATAGAAAGACAATGAAAGTTAGAGAGAAGTTCTCTCTTGCAGAGCTAGAAGAGAAAGTAAAAGAAAATAAAAAGAAATAGGAAGAAAATCAAAGGGAATTCAAATTTGTCCTTTTGGTCATCAAAATTGACCACTTAGATGATTTAGAAAATCATAAATGAGGTGCTTAAGTTAAACTAACATCATTAAGCTATAATTACTCCTTAAATTCTCTTTCTTAGAGACTAAGAATGATTAGTTTGATTTAAACTTGGCCACTTAAGCTAATGAAACAATTTGTGGCCAAAGTTGAATAATTCCAAGAACAAAAGAGAGAATGAAGGAGAAAGACAGAGAAAGTTAAGGAAGCTATCTTCTTGAGAGCAAGAAGAGAAAGTTAGAAAAAACAAAGTGAAATAGAAAGAAAATCAAAGTGAATTCAAATTCATCATTTTGAACTTGAGAATTGAGCACTTAGTTCATTTGGAAAACCTTAACTGAGTTGCTTAAGTTAAACTAATATTGTTAAGCTACAATTATTCATTAAATTCTCTTTCTTAGAAACTAAGCACGACTAATTTAAGTTAAACTTGGCCACTTAAGCTAATGAAACAATTAGTGGCCTAAGCTGATTAATTTGTATAACAAAATAAAAAATGATGGAGAAAGGCAGAGAAAGTTAGAGAGAAGCTCTCTTCTAGAGAGATAAAAGATAAAGTTAGAGAAAAGAAATAGAAATAGGAAGAAAATCAAGGGAAATTCATATTCGTCATTTTGGACTTGAGAATTGAACACTTGAGTGATTTAGCAAACCTTAAGTGAGGTGCTTAAGTTAAACTAATATCGTTAAGCTATAATTACTCATTAAATTCTCTTTCTTAGAGACTAAGCATGATTAGTTTGAGTTAATCTTGGCCACTTAAGCTAATGAAACAATTAGTGGCCTAAGTTGATTTGTTTCTACAACAAAAGAAAGAGTAATGGTGAAAGACGGAAAAAGTTAGAGAGAAGCTCCCTTTCGGAGAGCTAGAAGAGAGAGTTACAAAAAATAAAGAGAAATAGGAAGAAAATTAAAGGAAATTCAAATTTATTCAGCTAGACTTGAGAATTGAACACTTAAATGATTTACCTAACCTTCAGTGAGGTGCTTAAGTCAAAGTACTATCATAAATCCCTGATTACACATTAAATTCTCTTTTTTAGAAACTAAGCATGATTAGTTTGAGTCAAACTTGGCCACTTAAGCTAATGAAACAATTAGTAGCCTAGGTTGATTAGTTTATATAACAAAAGAGAGAAGGATGGAGAAAGACGGAGAAAGTTGGAGAGAAATTTTATTCTTGAGAATTAGAAAAGAAAGTATGAAAAAAATAAAGTGAAATAGGAAGAAAATCAAAGTGAATTCAAATTCAACCTTTTGGACTTAATAATTGAACACTTAGGTGATTTAGCAAACCTTAAATGGGGTGCTTAAGTTAAACTTATATCGTTAAACTATAATTACTCATTAAATTCTCTTTCTTAGAGACTAAGCATGATTAGTTTGAGTTATACATGGCCACTTAAGGTAATGAAACAATTAGTGGCCTAAGTTGAATAAGTTGAATAGTTCACACAACAAAAGAGAGAATGATAGAGAAAGACGGAGAAATTTAGAGAGCAACTTTATTCTTGAGAGCTAGAAGAGAAAGTTAAAGAAAATAAAAAAGAAATAGGAAGAAAATCAAAGTAAATTCAAATTCTACTTTTCAAACTTGAGAATTGAATACTTAGGTGATTTATAAAACCTTAAATAAGGTGCTTAAGTTATACTAATATCGTTAAACTATAATTAATCATTAAATTCTCTTTTCTGGAGACTAAGCATGATTAGTTCATGTTAAACTTGGCCACTTAAGATAATGAAACAATTAGTGGCCTAAGCTGATTAATTTGTACAACAAAAGAGAGAATGATTGAGAAAAATAGAGAAAGTTAGAGAGAAGCTCCCTTCTGGAGAGCAAAATGATAAAGTTTGAGAAAGAGAGAGAAATAGGAAGAAAGTCAAAAGAAATTCAAATTCGTCCTTTTGGACTTGAGAAATGAACACTTAAGTGATTTAGCAAACCATAAGTGAGATGCTTAAGTTAAACTAACATCGTTAAGCTGTAATTACTCATTAAATTCTCTTTCTTAGAGAATAAGCATTATTACTTTAAGTTATACTTAATCACTTATGCTAATGAAACAATTAGTGGCCTAAGTTTATTAGTTTCAACAACAAAAGAGAAAATGATGTAGAAAGATGCAGAAAGTTAGGGAGAAACTCTCTTTTGCAGAGCTAGAAGAGAAAGTTGGCGAAAAGGGAGGGAAATATGATGAAAATTAAAGGAAATTCAAATTTATACTATTGGACTTGAGATTTGAACACTTAAGTGATTTTTAGTGAGGTACTTAAGTTAAATTAATATCGTTACGCTATAATTCTCTTCATAGAGACTAAGCATGATTAGTTTGAGTTAAACTTGGTCACTTAAGCTATTGAAAAAATTAGTAGCCTAAGCTGATTTGTTTGTACAACAAAAGAGAGAACGATTGAAAAAGACAGAGAAGGTTAGAAAGAAGCTCTCTTCTGAAGAACTTAAAGATAAAGTTAGAGAAATAGAAGAGAAATAGGAAGAAAATCAATAGAAATTCAAATTTATACTATTGGACTTGAGAATTGAACGATTTAGCAAACCATAAGTGAGGTGCTTAAGTTAAACTAATATCATTACGCTATAATTACTCATTAAATTCTCCTTCTTAGAGATTAAGCATGATTAGTTTGAGTTAAACTTGGCCACTTAAGCTAATAAAACAATTAGTGGCCTAAGTTGATTAGTTTATACAACAAAAGAAAGAATGATGGAGAAAGACAGAGAAAGTTAGAGAGAAGCTCTCTTCTAGAGAGCTAAATTTTAAAGTTAGAGAAAAGAAAGAAAAATACGAATAAAATCAAAGGAAATTCAAATCTGTTCTTTTGGACTAGAGAATTGAACACTTAGGGTGCGTTTGATTGGGGGGATTAGGGGGTGATTATTTACTGTGCGGATTATAATCCATTGGAACCAAATAGTCCGGTGTTTGTTTTTTTTAGTCCATCGGACATGGAGTCCGATTGGACTCCTTATCCCCCATATGTGGGATTACACTGTCTCCCGGGGAGAGGGGGGACAATTTTCTTGGGATTATTTACTGTTGGGATTAGGTGATGAAATAACCATTTTGACCCTCTACTATTTAATTATATATTATATTTAGTAAAATTCAATAAAATTTAAATGTCTCAATTTAAAAATAAATTAATTTTATTTAACTTTTTATTGATGTTTTATTTATTTAATTTTTTAAAATAATTTTTTATAGATATTTTATTTTAAAATTTTGTTTATATTTTTATTTAATTTCATTATTTAAATTTTAATAGATGTTTTATTTGATTTTATTATTTAATTATTATTTTTTTTTAAAATAAATTTATTTAAAATTTTAATTAAAGAATAACATATATTTTTTATTGATATTTTATTTATTTAATTTTTAAAAAATCAATTTATTTAATTTTGTAAAAAATAAAATAAAATAAATTTTTATTTAATCTAGCTAAAAATAATTAAAATATTAAAGATATGTTTAATATTGCAATTACTTAGTAAACAATTGAAAAATGATAAAATAGTCTTTTACTCATTTATCATATCAAGTCCATCCAACCATACATTGGATTCACTAAAAATAGTCATTTTCAGACATCTAATCTCATGAGAAAACAAACACGGGATACATATCCAATCCAACCAAATAGTCCGAGGGATTCACAGTCTCAGGATTCAAGTCCGATGAATTCTAATCACCCTTATCCAGTCCGTTCAATCAAACACACCATTAAGTGATTTAGCAAACCATAAGTGAGGTGCATAAGTTATACTAATATTGTTAAAGTATAATTACTCATTAAATTCTCTTTTTTAGAGATTAAGCATGATTAAACTTGGCCACCTAAGATAATGAAACAAATAAAGTTGATTAGTTCAGACAAAAAAAAAAAAAAAAAAAAAAAAAAAGAGAGAGAGAGAGAAAATGATGGAGAAAAACAAAGAAAGTTAGAGAGAAACTTTATTCTTGAGAATTAGAAAAGAAAGTATGAAAAAATAATGTGAAATAGAAAGAAAATGGTAGAGAATTCAAATTCAACCTTTTGCACTTGAGAATTGAACAATTAGGTGATTCTGCAAACCTTAAATCAAGTGTTTAAGTTAAACTTATATCGTTCAGCTATAATTACCCATTAAATTCTCTTTATTCAAGACTAAGTATGATTAGTTTGAGTTAAACTTGGTCACTTAAGCTAATGAAACAATTAGTGGTCTAAGTTAATTAGTTCATATAACAAAAGAGAGAAGGATGGAGAACGACGAAGAAAGTTAGAGAAACTTTCTTCTTGAAAACTAGAAGAGAAAGTTAGAGAAAATAACAAGCAATAGGAAGAAAATCAAAGAGAATCGAAGAGAATTCAAATTCAAACGTTTAGACTTGAGAATTGAACACTTAGGTAATTTAGAAAACCTTAAATGAGGTGCTTAAATAAAACTAATATTGTTAAACTATAACTACTCATTAAATTATTTTTCTTAGAGACTAAGCATGATTAGTTTGAGTTAAACTTAGCCACTTAAACTAAGAAAATAATTAGTGGCTTAAGCTGATTAGTTTGTATAACAAAAGAAAGAATGACGTAGGAAGGAAGAGAAAGTTAGAGAGAAGCTCTCTTCCGGAGAGCTAAAATATAAAGTTAAAGAAAAGAAAGAGAAATAGGAAGAAAATAAAAGCAAATTCAAATTCATCATTTTGGACTTGAGAATTGAACACGTAAGTGATATAGCAAACCTTAAGTGAGGTGCTTAAGTTAAACTAATATCTTAAGTTATAATTACTCATTAAATTCTCTTTCTTAGAGACAAAGCATGATTTATTTGTGTTAAATTTGGCCACTTAAGCTAATGAAACCATTAGTGGCCTAAGCTGATTAGTTTCAACAATAAAAGAGAGAACGATGGTGAAAGACGGAGAAAGTTAGAAAGAAACTCTCCTTTGGAGAGCTAGAAGAGAAAGTTACAGAAAATAAAGAGAAATAGGAAGAAAATCAAAGAAAATTCAAATTTATCCCGTTGGGCTTGAGAATTAAACACTTAAGTTATTTAGCAAACCTTAAGAGAGGTGCTTAAGTTAACTAAGAAAAATGCTAGAGACCTAAAAAATTCTACTAAAAATTCTACCAAATGTCTCACATGAGTGTGGGACCCACATGAGACCCACATGGTGTGTTTAAGCAATAATTATTCATTAAATTCTCTTTCTTAGAGATAAAGCAAGATTAGTTTGAGTTAAACTTAGCCACTTAAGCTAATGAAACAATTAGTGGCCGAAGTTGATTAGTTCATACAACAAAAGAGAGAATGATGGAGAAAGAAGAAGAAAATTAGAGAGAAACTTTCTTATTGAATTAGTAATGAAAGTAAGAGAAAACAAAGTGAAATAGGAAGAAAATCAAAGTGAATTCAAAGTCAACCTTTTGGATTTGAGAATTGAACACTTAGGTAATTTAGCAAACCTTAACTAAGGTGTTCAAGTTAAACTTATATCGTTAAGCTACAATTCATTAAATTCTCATTCTATAAGACTAAGTATGATTAGTGTGAGTTAAACTTGGTCACTTAAGCAAATGAAACAATTAGTGGCCTAAGTTGATTAGTTCATACAACAAAAGACAAAAGGATGGAGAAAAACAGAGAAAGTTAGAGAGAAACTTTCTTCTTGAGAACTAGAAGAAAAAGTTAGAGAAAATAAAGGGAAATAGGAAGAAAACCAATTGAATTCAAATTCAACCTTTTATACTTGAGAATTGAACACTTAGGTGATTTAGAAAACCTTAAATGAGGTGCTTAAATTAAACTAATATCGTTAAACTATAATTACTCATTAAATTCTCTTTCTTATAGACTAAACATGATTAGTTTGAGTAAAACTTGGCCACTTAAACTAATGAAACAATTAGTGGCCTATGTTGATTAGCTCCTACAACAAAAAAGAGAATGATGGAGAAAGACGGATAAAGTTAGTGAGAAGTTCACTTCTAGAGAGCTAGAAGAGAAAGTTAGAGAAAATAAAGAGAAATATGATGAAAATAAAAGAGAATTCAAATTCATCCTTTTGGATTTGAGAATTGAACACTTAAGTGATTTAGCAAACCTTAAGTGAGGTGTTTTAGTTAAGCTAATATTTTTAAACTATAATTACTCATTAAATTCTCTTTCTTTGAGACTAAGCATTATTAGTTTGAGTTACACTTGGTCACTTAAGCTAATGAAATAATTAGTGGCCAATGCTGAATAGTTCCTACTACAAAAGGGAGAAGGATGGAGAAGATGGACAAGACGGAGAAAATTAGAGAGAAACTTTCTTTTTGAGAGCTAAAAGAGAAAGTTAGAGAAAATCAAGAAAAATAGAAAGAAAATCAAAGGGAATTCAAATTCATCCCGTTGGACTTGAGAATTGAACACTTACGATTTTAAAAACCATAAATGAGGTGTTTATGTTACACTAATAACATTAAGCTATAATTACTCACTAAAGTCTCTTTCTTAGAAACTAAGCAAGATTAGTTTGAGTTGAACTTTGCCACTTCAACTAATGAAACAATTAGTGGCCTAAGCTAATTAGCTCCTAAAACAAAAGAGAGAATAATGGAGAAAAATAGAAAAAGTATAAAAAAAAAAAAAAAAAAAAAGCTCCCTTCTATCATGCTAGAAGAGAAAGTTAGAGAAAATAAAGAGAAATAGAATGAAAATCAAAGTGAATTAAAATCCATTCTTTTGGACTTGAGAAATGAACAATTAAGTGATTTAGCAAGCCTCAAATGACGTGTTTTAGATAAACTAATATTGTTAAGCTATAATTACTCATTAAATTCCCTTTCTTAGAGACTAAGCATGATTACTTTGAGTTAAACTTGGTCATTTAAACTAATGAAACAATTAGCGGCCTAAGATGATTGGTTTGTACAGCAAAAAAGAGAATTATCGAGAAAGACAGAGAAATTCCCTTCTAGAGATCTAAAAGATAAAGTTAGAGAAACGAAAGAGAAATAGAAAGAAAATCAAAAGAAATTCAAATTCGTCCTTTTGGACTTTAGAATTGAACACTTTAGTGATTTAGCAAACCTTAAGTGAGGTGCTTAGGTTTAATTAATATCATTAAGCTATAATTACTCATTAAATTATCTTTCTTAGAGACAAGCATGATTAGTTTTGTTAAACTTGTCCACTTAAGCTAATAAAACAATTAGTGGCCTCAACTGATTAGTTTCTACAACAAAACAGAGAATGATGGAGAAAGACTAAGAAAGTTGGGGAGAAAATCTCTTTTGGTGAGCTCAATGAGAAGATTATATAAAAGAAAGAGAAATAGAAATAAAGTCAAATGAAAATTCAAACTTATCTTGTTGGACTTGAGAATTGAACACCTAAGTGATTTAGCAAACCTTAAGTAAGGTGCTTAAGTTAAACTAATATCGTTAAGCCATAATTACTCGTTAAATTCTCTTTCTTATAGACTAAGCCTGATTAGCTTGAGTTAAACATAGCCACTTAACCTAATGAAACAATTAGTGCCCTAAGTTGATTTGCTCATACAACAAAATACAGATGAATGGAGAAAAACAAAGAAAGTTAGAGAGAAACTTTCTTCTTGAGACTTAGGGAAAAAAAATCAAAGAAAATAAAGTGAAATAGGAAGAAAATCAAAGTGAATTCAAATTCAACATTTTCGATTTGAGAATTGAACACTTAGGTGATTTAGCAAACCTGAAATGAGGTGCTTAAGTTAAACTTATATCGTTAAACCATAATTACTCATTAAATTATTTTTCTTAGATTCTAAGCATGATTAGTTTGAGTTAAACTTGGCCATTTAAGCTAATGAAACAATTAGTAGCCTAAGTTGATTAGTTCATATAACAAAAGAGAGAAGGCTAGAAAAAGACAAAGAAAGTTAGAAAGAAACTTTTTTCTTGAGAACTAGATGGGAACTAGAAGAGAAAGTTAAAGGAAATAAAGAGAAATAGGAAGAAAACCAAAGTGAATTCAAATTCAACCTTTTTGACTTGAGAATTGAACACTTAGCTGATTTAGAAAACCTTAGATGAAGTGCTTAAGTTAAACTAATATCGTTAAGCTATAATTACTCAATAAATTCTTTTTTTTAGAGACGAAGCATGATTAGTTTGAGTTAAACTCGGCCACTTAAACTAATGAAACAATTAGTGGCCTATGCTGATTAGTTCTTACAACAAAAGAGATAATGAAAGAGAAAGGCTAACAAAGTTACAGAGAAGCTCTCTTCTACAGAGATAGAAGAGACAGTTAGAGAAAATAAAGAGAAATATGATGAAAGTAAATGTGAATTCATATTCATCATTTTGGACTTGAGAATTGAACACTTGGGTGATTTAGAACACCTTAAGTGAGGAGTTTTAGTTAAACTAATAACGTTAAACTATAATTACTCAATAAATTCTTTCTTAGAGACTAAACATGATCAGTTTAAGTTAAACTTGGCCACTTATACAAATGAAATAATTAGTAGCCTAAGCTAAGTAGTTCCTATAACAAAAGAGAGTAGGATGGAGAAAGACGAAGAAAGTCAGAGAGAAACTTTCTTTTTGAGAGCTAGAAGAGAAAGTTAGAGAAAGGGAAGAAAATCAATGAGAATTCAAATTCATCCCCTTGGACCTGAGAATTGAACACTTAATGATTTAGAAATTCTTAAGTGAGGTGCTTAAGTTAAATTAATAACGCTACGGTATAATTACTCATTAAATTCTCTTTCTTAGTGACTAAGCATGAATAGTTTTAGTTAACTTGGCCACTTAAGCTAATGAAACAATTAGTAGCCTAAGCTGATTACTCCCTATGACAAAGAGAGAATGGTGGAAAAAGGCAGAAAAAAGCTAGAAAAAAGCTCTTTTCTAGCGAGCTAGAAGACAAAAGTTGTAAAAAATAAAGAGAAGTAGGATGAAAATCAAAGTGAATTCAAATTCATTTTTTCAACTTGAGAATTGAACAATTAGATGATTTAACAAATCTTAAATGAGGTGTTTTAGTTAAACTAATATCGTTAAGCTATAATTACTCATTAAATTCTCTTTCTTAGAGACTAAGCATGATTAGTTTGAGTTGAGCTTGCTCACTTAAGCTAATGAAACAATTAATGGCCTAAGTTGATTAGTTCCTACAACAAAAGAGAAAATGATGGAGAAAGACAGAGAAAGTTAGAGAGAAACTTTCTTCTTAAGAACTAGAAGAGAAAGTTAGAGAATAGAAAGAGAAATAGGAAGAAAATCAAAGTAAATTCAAATTCATCTTTTTGGACTTGAGAATTGAACGCTTAAGTGATTTAGAAAACCTTAAGTGAGGTGCTTAAATTAAACTAATATTGTTAAGCTATAATTACTCATTAAATTCTATTTCTTAGAGACAAAGTCCGATTAGTTTGAGTTAAATTGGCCACTTAAGCTAATGAAACAATTAGTAACCTAAGTTGATTAATTCCTACAACAAAAGAGAGAAGGTTAGAGAAAGTTAATGAGAGAAGCTCTCTTCTAGAGAGCTAAAAGATAAAGTTAGAGAAAAAAAAGAGAAATAGAAAGAAAATTAAAGAAAAGTCAAATTTATCGTTTTGGACTTGAGATTTGAACAGTTAAGTGATTTAGCAAACCTTAAGTGATGTGCTTAAGTTAAAGTAATATCATTAAGTTATAATTATTCATTAAATTCTCTTTTTTGAAGACTAAGTATGATTAGTTTGAGTTAAACTTGGCCACTTAAACTAATATAACAATTAGTGGCCCAAGCTGATTATTTTCTACAACGAAAAAGAGAATGATGGAAAAGGAGAAAGTTTGAGAGTAGCTCTCTTCCGGTGAGCTAGAAGAGAAAGTTAAAGAAAAGAAAAAGAAACAGGAAGAAAATCAAAGGAAATTAAAATTCATCGTGTTGGACTTAAGAATTGAACACTTAAGTGATTTAGCAAACCTTAAGTTAGGTGCTTAAGTTAAATTAATATCGTTAAGTTATAATTACTCATTAAATTTTTTTTTCATAGAGAGTAAGCATGATTAGTTTGAGTTAAACCTGACCACTTAAGCTAATGAAACAATTAGTAGTCTAAGTTAATTAGTTTCTACAACAAAAGAGAGAAGGGTGAAAGAATACGGAGAAAGTTAGAGAGAAACTTTCTTCTTGAGAACTAGAAAAAAAAAATTGGAGAAAATAAAGGGAAATAAGAAGAAAATCAAAGTGAATTCAAATTTATATTTTTAAACTTGAGAATTTAACACTTAAATAATTTTAAAAATCTTAAATAAAATGCTTAATTTAAACTAAATCACGAGGTTATAATTACTCATTAAAATCTATTTCTTAACTATGGAACATGATATATGTTTTCTATTTCTATAAAATAGATGTTTTTTATGGTATACACCAAATTTTAAAATAATATATAAGTTTAGTGAGCCGTCAAAAATAGTGAATTGTTGGTTGTCTATGGCATTTCCAATCTTTAATCTTTTTTGTTCGTCATATAACTTGTTGAAAAAATACTTAAAATCATCTTCCTTTTTCTTTTTTCTTTTTTTTTTTTGAGGACTCTTAAAAATCATCTTAAATCATTTCTTCAAATGTTTATCAAATCAAAGGAAAGCACAATTTTTCATGAAATTCAATTTTGATAAAAATACAAAAAGATAAACCATTGGAGATGACTTTTTTTTTTTTAATTATTATTTTATTAGATTTGATGAAAAATGAAATTTGGTATAACAATGAAACCATTTTAAAAGAACTTTAAAATAAAAAAAAAATGTTCAAATATTTTATATCAAATCAAATTTTTTTACTCAAATTTATAATCAAATTTGATGAAAAATATAGCAAACGGGTAGAGAAGCTCTTAGAGGTCACCTTGACCAGCATGGTTGGAGGTCACCGAAGCTGGCCGAAAGGTTGCCAGAGTTAGGCCAGCCGGGGCTGACCAGTTTGCTATTACATTTGAATTCATCCTTTCGTTTTGTCTATTGGCTAAGATTCTAATAATCTAAAGATTGAAGTTGCATAAACTGATAGGACAAATATTGAGGGAGTTATCCTGTGCCATTGATTTTTTGGATCAAAACCAGGTTAGTTGGGTATACATGATCCTTCCCTTGTATATTGAATTATACAGCCCCCAATATAGAATTTGGTAGAGATGCATAATGTTTTTTCAAAACTGATACACAACAAAGCTGGCTTATGACTCAGACTGTAGCCCAAGTAGTCATGAAAGGACACTTGTGTGCCCATGAAGTGAGGTCATAGGTTCGAATCAATGAATGTGGTGTCTGTCCTGCTACCTGTGCAACAAAAAAGGCAAATGAAGATTTCCTTTTCTCAAAGATTCGGACACATCTTGCAAGGTTTACTCTAATTGTTCGAAAATAGACCCCTCTTCTTTATTATTAAAATTTTAACCTCTGCTAATTGGGGTTCTTTCATTTTGGTTTCAATTGTAATCTTTAAATTGGCAACCAGCCCACTTGCAGTTTCAAGTACACACACACCCTTCATGTTGGTATCAAATCTGTCCTTCAAAGAAAACCCTCAATCCCTCGTCCAGATTGTACTTCTCTATATATGGCCATAGCTTCTTCCATAACTTGGGCATGAGCTAGCAACTGAGCTCTCTTCTTTCCAGAAGGATGTGTAGAAAGATAATCTCTCAATGCTGATTCGCCTGTGACTTTTCCCAACTTCTCATACACGTTAGGTGCCACTCGAGGGTCGTACCCAGATGAAGCAATCAACAGCAGCCCAATGTAATCTGCTTCCATTTCCATCCTAGCAGAAAATAATGAGAGAACAAGACCAGAATTGTCAGCACTTAAATGTAGGGATTTTGAGCCAGTTCCATTTCTGGATGACAATTTTTATATAAAGAAAAGCAAATTCACCAAGTTCCCCAGGTCAGGAAAGGTGAACAGCAATACTTCACAAGGGAATTTGGGAGTACACATTAAGTTCATTAAAAGCATTCATAAATCGGTATTCAAATAATTAAAAGGATTTTAAAATAAAAAAATAAAAAAGCTTAGACCAGATGAACACCCCCATTTTCGAACTCCGAGGGACAAGACAGAGAGAAGGAACCCTTCCAGATACCCTAAAGTAGCATTCTCTATAATCAACCACCTTTAGGAACTTTCAGGCTTAGACAAGGGAGGGAAGAAGAAACTGAAACCAGCAAACAACCAAGTGAGTGCTAACACAATTGTGCCAGAAAAGAGGATGTAGGACAACTTCGAATACTTAAAATATGACAGCCTTACAAATGGGTTTATTTTTATGTAATCATTTCTTTTTATGACTAGTAGTTTTATGAAGGCTTGTAATCATGTAAATTCAGGGTTTTATGTGATAGAAAGAAGAGTGCAGAGTTTGTTTGTAATGAAGAATGAAACTAAGCCTGATTTTCAGATTTTCAGGTTGCTGCCTTTTCTGAAAATTGGTAGTTGGAAAGCCTGGCTGGCAGCCAATTTATAGGATTTGGTGTCAAATAGGGATGGCAATATTAACCCGCCCCGCCCCGTCCCGATAAATAGGTTTTTCCCCGAAAATTATTCCCCGTAGGGCCGGGGCTGGTATTGAAAAATACATCCCCGATGATTTTCGGGCTGGGGACGGGGATTAATTTCCCGGCCCCGGCCCCGGGCGGGCCCAGCCCCCCCCCGAAGGTTTTTCTTTTTTCTTTTTTTTTTTTGAGGACTCTTAAAAATCATCTTAAATCATTTCTTCAAATGTTTATCAAATCAAAGGAAAAGCACAATTTTTCATGAAATTCAATTTTGATAAAAATACAAAAAGATAAACCATTGGAGATGATTTTTTTTTTTTAATTATTATTTTATTAGATTTGATGAAAAATGAAATTTGGTATAAGGAAAGGAAGACATTAGGGTTTACAAGATCTCAGTATTGGAGAGTTTCATGCCTGAATCATGGGCTGTAAACAATATGCCCAGAATAGCACTTAGCTTGTTTGGTGTGAGTTTTGGTTAGAGGGGTTAAGTCTTTATGTAGAGATTTATTGGGCTAGCTAATGAATGATTTTAGGGTTGAAAACAAAATCTTTTAAAATCAGGACACAAAGTATAAGGTATTGGAAAAATCATATAAATAAAAGGAGGAAAAAAAGAAAAGGAAAAGAAAACCAAGGGCTTACCCTCACAAAGGTTAAGCTAATCTCTAACAAAATACAATCACAAATTCTCCAAAACAAGTCCTATTTGTATATATATTAAAAAAAACACAGGTTTATATAGGTTTGTATCTAATCCTATGACTACTAGTACTACTATGAATATGAATTTCTAAAGCAAAAATTTGACTACTAAAACTATTCTAGACATTTAAAAAATAAAAAAAAAAAGTAAAAAATAAAAACTCGTATATAATGACCCATTTAATAACTTGACCTAAAACGAAATTCATGAATCCATATTAGAACCCAAATCCAACAAATTTAAATTATCAAAATACCCTCAACTCTTAAAAACAAAGAAAACATTAATTTAAAAATAAATATACCCACAAGCATACTACTTTAAAATAAATTTAAATAAAGACCCTACAAACTACCATGACCATTTTTCTCTAGACCCAAAAAAGTTTCTTGATGACTGTAGGACCCATGGCCTTCTCTTTAAGCTTCCAAAGCCTATCATATTTATTTAGTCATCAAGTAGATGTGGCATCAAAGTTTGGTCCAACAATTTGTGACTTTATACCCTATGAGACACTAAAATCCCCAATCCTAATAAATAAAGAGGTTGCTAAAATTGAGTTTCAGCACCTGTGATCTTTGGTAAAATGTGTTCCTTCTCAGACAACTCTAACTCTGGTGCCAAAACATTACCCAACCACCATTTTAAGCAATTATCTTCTTCCTTTGTACAAAAGCCTCTAAAAACACAATTTTTTTGGAATTATTCAAGAAGCTTTACTCTAGGTCCATCTCATCATATGCATGAAGATTATCACCAACTGAACGTTAATTCTATGACTCACAATTTCCAAAACAAGGTATGAAACCGTAAGTTAGTATTTAGCAAATTCTTGAATAATATTCCAATCCCACACCTACATCACTCTAGTCTACCATCAATTTTGCAACACCTTCAATCTGAATATAATCATTCCCAAGTAGTGTCGTTAATGCTCTATTCCACCTCACATAACCTTTTGTGCTCACTCTTCCTAGTTTCATTCTTTTTCTATGCAAATGCACCGTAGGTGTGGAACATCATCTTGCACCAACCTGGGCCTCGCCCCAATTAATTGGAACCCTAGGCTATGAAATAAAGAGATTGATTTGCCTTCACCCACTAGTGGTGGCTCTCCATGCATCAAATGTATCAGAGCAAGAGGTCTCAACTTCCAAATTCTTCTAATGTGGGTGTGCGATGTAGGAGTATCCATGGTTGTTAGAATAGTACAATTCACGATTTAATTCACACAATTCGATATGAATTTCAACAAAAATGATTTGAATCATGTTGAATTGAAAATTGAGTGAACCATACAATTCAATTTACGATTCATTGTGATTCACTGAGATTTAATTCTATTTCTATTTTTGTTCACATAATGGCCCTATTTGGTAGGGGGCGTATTTCAGCTTTTAGCTTAATTTAAGCTATTTTGATGTGTTTAGTTCAGCTTAACAATACAGCTTATAGCTTTTTGTAAGTCAAAAATCAACTTATTCTTTAAGTGGGGGAGGAGAAACTTAATTTATAAGTCAAAAATCAGCTTATGTTCACAGTTATAAGCTATAAACTGTTAAACTATAAGCTATAATCACTTTCCCACAGCTCTACCAAACGAAGCCAATGTATGAAACCAGTATTATTTAAAGGCAATAGGCACACCGAGGCACTAAGGTCTCTTGAGGCCTGGGTGCAAGGCAAGGCATAGGCTTTACCAAAGTGAGGCGGACCTTGTATGTAAAAAATATATATAATTTAATATAGGAAAATAATTTAAGAAGAAGAAATGTAGAGAAAAGGAGTGGAGAAGACAACAATGTAGAGAAGAAAAGAAGAGAAAAGAATGAGAGAGAAATGTAAAAAAGAGAAGAAGAAGAAGAAGAAGACAGCAACGTGAAGAAGAATTTTTGGAATTGCTAGACTGGATAACGAAAGCAAGCAACAACCAAGTGTTCTTCGAATATTAGGAATTGGGACCAATCTTTCTTCTATCGTTGATTTGGGGCTAAATGCCCAATGTATTGGCATGTGTACTCAAAGAGTAGGGATCTTTTATAGTTGCACCATATTAAATCAATGGTCAAATTTTAAACAAAATCAATTAAGCAACAATAAAAATAAAATTAAAAAAGCCCTAAAGGCGCGGGCCTCGAGCTTTTATGCGCCTTGGCCCAGTCGCACGCCTTAATCGCAACTTATCAATGTCGCCTGGCCTTGAACACTACAAGGCGCAAACCTTGGGCCTGGATGGGACGTGGGCCTAGGTGCCTTTAATAACACTGCACAAAACATCGTCGCTTTTACCAAATTATGAAGATATATAGAAGAGAATAATTAGTTATATTGACATATGTGATTTTAAATATATATACATATATGTAATTTAGTCATATTAATAATTTAGTTTAGTTTAAACACTGCATATATTTTTATATACATATAAATATATAAAATTATATATTATTTTAAATAAAATGAATTTTATGATTCACAATTCATAATTCGATTCGCGATTTGATAACAATGGGAGTATCACCACACACTGATGTGGGTCTTTGCCCGATTGACAGGAACTGTGGGCTATGAAATAAAGGGATAGATATGCCTCCTCCTATGAGCTGTAGCTTTTGGGATCAATGGTGGGTCTCGCATCACTTGTAAATCTAGGGATGTGGATAGGCTTGCCACACTAGGTTGAATTAGGCCAATGGATTTTGAGGCTCAACCAAAGTGCATTTTTATAATCCTAGATCCAAGCACAACCCTATTCTAAATCAGTTTCCTCAACCCCAGCTCAGCCCATTATATGCAACGGGCTTCACAGTTCACGGTGAGTTCAGCCAACCCCAAATTCAACCACTTTGCTGTATTTCATATAAATTATTAGTACAGGAACATTTATTACTCTCCATGTTACGAACCTAAGACCAAATTGTTGAAATGGAAGTGCTCAACCAACAAACCTGGTGTAAGTTTTGGTACCTATGAAATCAGTTTATATATATATAAATTACATACAAAGTACACAAAAATACTACTATTTTAAGAGTCACAACTCAAACTAAGCAAGTCTTAGCTCAAGCTCAGCGCAATTTTGACTTCGGGCACAATTTTTTAACCGAGCTTAGCTCAGTCTAAAGAGTGAGCTCAAACCAAAAACATCTAGGCTAAATGCGTAGCCTTTAGGCTTGCCCAACCCAATGGTGTGCTTCATTAAATAAATAAAAAATATATACATCAAAAGTAAGTAAATTCAAAGAAGTGGCTAAACCTATAGATTGTCATAATCTCAAGGTTGGGCCAATTGGAACATTAACTAATTATGGTTTTTAGCCTTAAGTCTCATTTTACCATTATCTAAATTAAGTATTGTGGGTAAATGTGAAATGTGGGTACAGGTAGTCGGTCGCTGACCTTTGGGGAGATGACATGCACTTCAATGACCTGAGATCACCGAAGGTAGAGAGGAGGAGACCAAGGCAAGCTTGGAGAGGGAGAGGTTGGTAGTGATGGACCTTGAACACTTGTGTGTGTGTGTGTGTCTAAGTGTGTATGCAACTGTAAGACTCGTGTGAAGCTTGTGTGTTGTGTATCTGTGTTTGCCTACTGCATATATGATATGTTAAATAGGCTCCCAAAGCATTAGAGCCCAAGCAACCTATTGGACAGTGGCTCGTTCTTCTGATACAAGGTCTTTTGTCTTTTGCGGTTTGGTGGCAAGGGTACAATACATGCATCAGGTGGTGTGAGTGTAAGGTCCCTGTTGCCTTTTCTCCAAGCCTAGTCAAGATAGAGTTGGCTTAGTAAGAAGACAACCATTTTGATGATCCCATGACCCTATCCTCTGATGATCCCAAGCAATAATGCCTTGGTCCTGCTCCCAACCCAAGCAACCAAATAGGTGAATGGGCCAAGGGCCTATCTCAATGTTTAGGAGAGCCAAGAGTTTGCTCTTATCAATCCAAGTCTTATATTGTCGCTGGACTTTAAGCGAGCGAGGTATGAAGGACCATGGGCCTGCGGGGACCATTGGCCTACTTGTTGTAGGGCTCTTCATACTTAGGCTTGTGTGCAAGCTCCCGCTTAGGCAAAGCATGTAGCATTGGTTTTGCCTAGTGCCTTGTCAATCTGTCATGCAAGCGGGGCATTGGTGACATGGCGCCTTAAGGGCTCGCCATGTATTGGCCATGTGATGTGTCTACATGGTGCCTTGTCAGGCTGCCACGCAGGCGGGACATTGATGACATGGCATTGTAGGCCTTGTCACGTATCGGGCATGATACAAATACTCACAATAATGCCCCCTGTACAGATACTCTTAGAAGTGTCTATATATGCTCATGTCAAAAAATATCAACTCCAACAAATAACACGTCCAAATAGAATCCAAAAATTTAACTTTGGATACAAGGGAGATTTTCAATTGCTCATCAGGAATTTACATTTCTAATTTTCATCCGGCATGAGATGGCCGAACGAGGATATGGGCTTGTTGGGTGGTGACGTCGTTTTGCGAGATCTCCACTTCATAGGAGATCTCAGCATCATTCCATAGGCACCATATCCCTCCTATCGTTCTTTCCAAGCCGTTTTGAGGTAGACTTATGGCTTTAGCGTTAGGGTAACTCATGATTTAGCTCATGAACTCGACTTGACTTCCTCCTTTTTTGGTCTGTAATGATGACGAGGTTGAAGTAGGCCCTAAACTAGTTGTCTGCCCAATTGTCAAATCAGGAAGATTTGCTTCTGTGAAGGTTTTGAATCGCGCAGTCTACAACCGGTTGATGCACAAGATGTGGTGGAAATTACCTTGGTGTTTGAGTTGCTCCCATGCATTGATGGCGTTGCATCTTTTGTGTTGAAGCCATAGTCTTGGATCAATTTTGTGTTGAAATCTTGAATCTACACCATTGATGTCTTAGCTCCTCTGCTCTGCCAAAGCCTTAACACCTTTTTTTCCCCTTTTTTTCTGTATTCTGATGCAGAATATTTGTAATATTTTGTATTGTAAAATCTCTCCAATATATATGAATAAAATTTCTCTAATATGTATGAATTTTCCGGTGTATCGTACCCACATAAAAAATTGAATGGAATTGATCATAAAGAAGTTTGTAATTTTCAACATTCAAATTGAATTGAGCATGGAAAATTTTAATATTCCGCAAAAGTTCAATCTTGAATTTTGAATTATGTATCTTCTGGGTAAAGAGATAGTTTCTCCGATATAAATGTTCTGTACATACCTCGTACATCAATCACATCGAATTATTGGAGCAGTTTGAAGTAATGTGACTAAACTTCTGATTCCCGTTTTTGTACATGCTGCTTTCTCAAAAGTTTGAATTAGCTGGAGAATCCCAACGTAATGTTGTATCTTCTGGGTTCTCATGTGTTTCGCTTCTTTGTTTGTTGGTTAACGAGCTTCCTCCTCTTGGGCTTGGAGAAAAGATATTTGGAGCCTGTATCTGCTTCCTTGCCTTGTTTTGGAACACTATGTTTGGAGAAATAGAGTTTTTGGTGAGAGAAACAGAGCTCCTTGTTCTCGTTTTATTCAATACTTTGTGCTTTGGAGCTTGTTCTTGCTTTATTTCTCGTTGTTGTGCTCTGCGTCGTTCTTTGACACTTGTGTTTCAGCCATCACTATGCTTGATTCGTTTCATTTATTCTACTGATGTGGTGGTTGGGTTTGCTTTATCTAACATCGTTTATTTATTCGAATCGAATTAGTGGGTTGATGTTGGTGTTGTGAGCTGCGAAGAGAAAAGGGATTCGGGTGATGAACAAGGTAGAGAAGGGTTAGGTTTCAAGTTGACCCATAAGTTGGTTGGGTCGGGTCAATGCTAAAGACTCTTTGGTGATTTTAGGGCTTGTTGACCCATCGCAAACAAGCTTCCTAAATTAGCAAAGCAAGCGAAGGCAACGGAGGTGATTCTACGAGGCAGATTGCAATCGAGGGGCTGATCCATTGGTTTCGGGTTGACCCATAGGTTTGTTAGGTTAGATCACTGCTATTCTCTGATTGTGAGTGATTTGGGTGGGCAATCAAAAGAGTGAAACAAAAGCGATAAAGAGAAAATTAAAGGCAAAGCAAGGGTTTGAGCAAGCACCGAAGCAAGCGAAGGCGAAAGGGGGAGGCATTGTTCCTCGTCGTGGTGTAGCTCAACAGCCACTAGCAAGCTTTTACGGCATCTCTAAGTCAAAAAAAGGTAAATCCAAGAAGTGTCCTTTTAAGGCAAAGAAGGACGCGGAAGCACCACCAAGTGTGCCTTTAGTGGATTATTGGTGTAGGGCGTCTTTCTTTGGTGCACCGAACTTATTTTGGGCAAGGGCAAACTTATTTGATGACGATGACAGGAGCTCATCTGAAGTTCTTCTTGGAGGGGTTTAGCTAGAGGAAAGGATTGAGGCTTTTATTCCTCCTAAGTCTATTATGCCTCTTCTTGTGGAGCGAGGCACTTACCCTTATTCTTTTGCTGCTTTTGAGGACTATACGAGGATTAAGGATGATTTTGTCATCTAGACTGCAACTATTTTTTTTCATCACTCGTATTGCGAGGTGCTGGCTAGAGCTAAGATTGCCACCGTGATTTCTCAGTGTATACGAATTAGGCAGAAATTGTCTAAGCTAGAGTTTGCACTTTCTAGGTGGAGCTCCAGTTCTCACACTTTGTTGCCCATTGGGGGGAGATTACCCCTACTCAATAGGATGTAACTGTTTTGACAAGGTTGGAGCATCTTAGGCCAACGAACCCTAGTACTAGAAGTTTGTCTCTTAGCCAGATGGTCATAGTTGCTAAGTTGGAGAATGTTGTGGGACCGGTAGGAAAGATACTAAGTCGATATCAAAAGAAAGTGTTGATTGACCCTTTGTCGCAGACGCGGCAGAAAAACACTTTTGGGGATGGTACGTTATTGGTTTCAAGATCTTAGCCACCAAGTCAAGGGAAATGCAGAGGATGGATTCATTGGTCCTGGTATCAAAGGAGATAAGTGGGGAGAGTGTTGAGCATTTGGCCGCTTTTATTGCATATTGGTTGTCGCGGTATATGCAATAAAAGCGGCCAAATGGTCAACACTCCCCCACTTATCTCCTTTGATACCAGGACCCTTGACTTGATGGCTAAAATCTCGAAACTAATAACGTAGTCATCCCCCAAAAAATGTTTTTCTGTCGTGTCTGCGACTAAGGATCAATCAACACTTTCTTCTGATAGCGACTTAGTATCTTCCTTACCAGTCCCACAACATTCTCCAACTTAGCAATTATGGCCATCTAGTTAAGAGACAAACTTCCAACACAAGGGTTCGCCGACCTAAGATGCCCTAACCCTGTCAAAACAGGTACATCCTCCAGAGTAGGGATAATCTTCCCCCACCTGAGCAACAAAAGTGTAAGAACTGGAGCTCCATCGAGAAAGCACAAACTCTAGCCAGGATGGTTCCCACCTAATCCGTATATACTGAGAAATTGCGGGTAGCACCAGCAAGCACCTCGCAATACGAGGGATGACGAAAAATAGCTGCGCTCCACATGTCAAAATCATTCTTAGCCCCCGTATAGTTCCCAAAAGCAAGAAAAGAATAAGGGCAAGTGCCTTGCTCCACATGAAGACGCGTAATAGACTCGAGGAATAAAAGCCTAAGTCCCTTCCTCTAGCTCAACCCCTCCAAAAGAAACTCCAAATGTGCTCCCACCATCGTCGTCAAATAAGTCTACCCTTGCCCACAATAAGTCCGGTGCACCAAAGAACAGCGCCCTACACCAATAATTCGCTGAATGCACGTATGGTGGCCGCTTCTACATCCTTTGCCTTGAAAGGTCACTTCTTGGATTTACCCTTTTTTGACTTAGAAATGCCAGAAAAGCCAACTAGTGGCTGTTGCACTGCACCACAGCGAGGAACAACGCCTCCCCCTTTCGCCTTAACCATATTATAAAGCCTCACCTGCATAAACCCAAGAACCATAAATCAAAAGTTGCCTTTATCATGTAAATCTCTACCACTATGGAAGCTTGATTATGGCAGAGACTTACCTATTCGGCATTCAGATCATGCACTACAAAGAAGAAGAAAATGCAAAAAGGCAGAATTTCAACCCAATTGCAAGGGTAATGCTCACCTACAGCAAATGACACACTAAAGGCCAAGGTACACCTTGCAATCTTGCTAAAATACAAGCCCACTTACATAAGTAAGAAAATGTACCAAACTTTGAAGACGAGAAGAAGCACACAAAGCATGGGTTTGGAGCATACACCCGTTGTGAAGACAAGTTCATCTCTTTATTATTAAAAAAAAAAAAGCTCACCACAAAAGTTTACAGCCTGATGTGATCAAATTGAAATAATACTCGCAGCAATCTTATTGCCCAATTGAAAAAGTCAGCTCGCAGCTAATGTGCCCAGCTCGCAACACCTCATTGCGCTCTAGAAGGGTCCTTTGGCTTGCAATTTCTGCCCAAGCTCGCTGCCCCACACCAATCCACAATCTTGACTCCAAGAAAACAATGAACTCAAAAGAAAAAGGTACTGAAACTCACCTTTGACCAAGTGCTTGCAGCAACTCCTAGCTCACTACCCACCGCAGCTCACAAGCCCTCTGTAGTTTGCAAAATCCTTGGGAGTGTTGGGCAAAAACATTTTTCTCCTTTGGCCAAGTTCAAGTCCAACCCTCAAAAGCAAAGGGCTTGCAAACCTAAATGAGTGAGCCCACAAAAGCAAAGGGCTCGCAAGCCTAAATGAGTTAGCTCGCAGCCACTTGTAGCATGCACACTTACAATATCTGGCTTGCAGCAATTTATAGCTCACAAACACCTGACTCGCAGCAATTTTCAGCTCGCACAACTTCAAGGTGTTAACAATTTGTAGCTCGCAATCACCTAGCTCTTAGGTCAAAGGCATTTTAGTAATTCTAGAATTTCAAGACATAGGCTAAGATGTAGCCCATAGGTCATATTATGAATCAAGTTATGTTATTAGACCTTAATATGTTTTTCTTTGTTTTAGATTAGACATTAAAAGTCACAGTTTCAAAACTAGGAGACGGCCAAGTCTACAAAATTTAAGAATTCTACAAATTTACATCAAGCAAGAATGATTCTAATTCAATTGAGATAAATGTTCAAAAAAATTCAGAACTTCTGACGTTATCGTGGGATTGTGTGAAACAATTCTAACCCCAAATCAGGTGCTATGCCAATGGGATCTAGATGTGATGCCCAAAAGCCAATTAAATTTGGACTCATTAATTGTAGTTGAGTGCTCCACATACTCATCCCGTATCACCCAATTACAATCCTAAATATAACTATTTACTGCATCATCTAATTACCATTTGCAGAACTACATTAAAGAGAACTCAAATAAGGCTCTTTAACCTCTTTTAGGTGCTGAAGTAATGCCAAAAACTTCTCCTGTAGTTGACTCCCCAGGCCAAGAGTAGAAATCTTAAAATACTAAATACAGTAGTTATTATCTCTTTAAAGAAATCATTTCAAATATGCATAAAACTACACAATTTTTTGCAGAAGCCAAACTCTAATCTTTTGAATGGTACATGGACCCTAGGATGCAGTGACAAAAGCTACTACCTACAAAAGGAACAGGAAAACTACACTTTAAACAAGAAAAAACAAAAGATAACATCGCGTCGATACATGATAAGTGCATCATGTAGCTACTTGCAATATGAACACCACAGTTTTTCCCTAAGATAACAATCTCAACTAGAATCGGCTAGCACTAATGTTGAGCAAACAATATACTATCAAAACAAACAAACTTGAATAAGAATGACATAAGTAAAATAATAAAATAAATAAATAAAGGGTAAAATTTACCTCCGTGAGAAAGGAAGCCTTAGGAATAAATTTGACATTGTGTTGACAAGATCAGGCATAACAAACTGGTAAAGAATCAATTGCAATATGGCAAACCATAGATTTTTTGTAATTCCTTCAGCCGCATGACGGGCCACAGCATGCCCAACCTATTAACAATGAATGGCCAAAGACTTACACCACAGTATGTAACATAATTAGAAAACAGCTAAATATAGAATGCACCAATCCTATAGAGAATATATACCTCATGCCCAATAATGGTTGCAATCTCCGCATCCGTTCTAAAATGCTCGAGCAACCCGGTGAATACAACAATCTTCCCGCCCGGCAAACAGAAAGCATTCACAACTGGTTCATTCACCACCAACACCTCCCAATTCAATCCCTCCAAATGCCCAGTAGCGGACTGAGACCCGCGTTCTTGACCTTTCTTTCGGCTGTCCTGAACCCACTTATCATCAAGAATCTCATCTTCTTTTGGCCATTTCTCTTCAGCACTCTCACTCAAAGCCATCAAAGTCTCATGCCCACTATTCTCATGCGTCCCAGCATTCTCGGAAGCATACCCAAGATCACTCCACACGTGATCCTGCCTCAACCCCCTCTGCAAAGCCTCTATGATGTCTTTTGAAATCAATCGGACCCGAACGCTTTCCGGGTGGATTGCCGGCAATATTTTCCCCTTGAATGCAGCCTTCATTTGCCCAAATTGCGTCTCTCCGATCTGCCTCTCGAGATTTTTCGACAAAAGCACGAAATGCTTTCGCTTTGTGTATGGTATAGTCTCTAAATTCCCAAAGTAGACAGTAATAAACATTCCTGAACCTACCAACACTACAAAGAACACAGTCCTAGGGTTCTGGAACCATCTTCGAGGCCCTCGAGGACGAAAATGCTGAACATGGTATCTATCGACGTAGTAATATCTTCTAGCACAGCCAATAAAGGGATTGTACTGATTCTGTTTGAGACCAAATTGAAAACCCAAATTTCTAGAAATAGGAGAAGAAAGAGCAAGCCTAGAAACCCTAGATTTAATCAAAATGGGTATCGGGGAACCGTACTGGTTGATTGTTGGAGTGGGGTTTTGAACTGGGTTTCTGGGTAGAATCTTGGATGCGAAGCTACGAATCGCATCGAATCCAAACTTTGAGCGCCTATACCATCCCATGATCTTGGGGAGAATCTTTAATCAACGGTTGTAAAATTTAAAACAGACAATCATTCGAAAATTGATATAGGACGACAGCGTGGCAATTGAATCAGAGCATCAGAGTATAAAAGAGGAGGAAAAGAGAGAAGTGTGGAGTGTTAGGATATGGATACCGCTTTCAATGGAGGAGAGGCTGCATATTCTGTTGACGTGTGTGTGGAAGTCGTTGAGTCCGAACCCAACACAGAGACAGACAGGTGGAGGCTACAACCTGCATGAAACAATCCCAGTTATTTAGGTGTTGTTCGGTAACATTTATGATGTTTGGGCAAATTACATATACACCCCTCGAGGTTTGGTTAAATTACAGATACCCCTGAGGTTTTGGAAATTACATCCCGCCCCCTGAGGTTTGTATTTTCATAACAATTTACCCCCTGAGGTTTATATTTCATAACAAATTACTCCCTAATTTCTTATGCAAATATAGCATTCAGGGGGGAATTTGTAATTTCTCAAACCTCAGGGGGGTATTTGTAATTTAGCCAAACTTCGAGGGGTGTATATGTAATTTGCCCTTTATGTTTTTAGTTTTCTGTTTGTATTTATAAAAATTTTAAAAATTTAAATAAAAATTTATTTGATAAAATTTTTGATTTATAAATTAGTGATTTCAGTTTATAAATTTAGCTAAAAAATGAAAATACAAAAAATATGTTTCCGTTTTGAGTTTTGAGTTTTTTTTTTTACCCCCCAACACTAGCCACCACCCGCCACCATTTTCCACCACCGTCTTTCGCCACCACCATCCACCCCCCACCACCACCTGCTACCACCACTGACCACCCACCTGCCACCACCACCATCCACCACCTACCACCTACCACCAGAAAGTGCAAACATAAAAGAAAAATTTTAATCTTATAGACATCTGCATTTTAGGATTTGTCTAAATTTTTTGGTCTCTAAAAGTGAAAAGTTTGTTGCAAAAGACATTTAGAAATTAATTTCTATTATCGTGAGGATAGTTGCTAAAAGGTCGTCTCGAAAAGTAAAAAATAAGATTTTTAGCGACAAAATTTTGAAAATGTCACTAATAAATACACTTTTCGGGACAAAATAATTTGGTATCGAAATAGTTTATTTTTAGAAACAAAAAATTTGGTCCGAAAAAGATAATAATTCATCACTAATGTTTAATTTTTGTTGCTAAAAATATAATAACGACATTTTTCGCAACAAAAATATTTGATCCCTAAAAAATAATTTTTTTTCCTAAATTTTGGTCTCTAAAACCTTAATTTTTTGTAGTGACTACCACCACCACCACCATCATGCCACTGCCACCGCCATCGCACCACTACCACCATCGTTACCACTATCACTACCATGCCACCACCATCATTATCACTACTACCACTACCACCATCATGCCACCACTACTGCCACCATCACCTTCATCACCATTATTATTGTCTTCATAAGCACCATCATCATTTTACAACCACTATGATTGCTACTGCTACCACTACCACTACCACCACCACCATCATGCCACTACCACTACCAACATTACCGCCACTACCACCACCACCACCACCACCATTACCACTACCACCCACCACCACCCGCCACCCACCACCCACTACCTGCCACCATCACCCACCACCACCAGCTACCCACTACCCACCGTCACCACTTTCCATTACCGTCTTCCGCCGCCACTTGCCACCACTTGCCATTTCTCACTCTTTTTTATATTTTTAAATTTTTTAAAATATTTTGTCAATTATCAAATGCGTTTGTAGTTTATGTTTTTCTAAAAATAAACAAAAACCAGTTTATAAAATTTTTGTAAATATAAACTGAAAACGTAAGGGTGTGTTTGGTAACGCTTACTAGCCATTTGAGGCATCAAGATTGTTCATGACAGGAAAGCCAATATTGCTATCACAGGAGAAATATGTTCAACAAGTGATTGAAAGGTTCAATATGAAAGATGCCAAACCAATCAGCACACTACTAGCCAACCATTTGAAGGTGACAAAGCGTTCATGTCCTATGGCAAGCTTTGAAAGGAAAGAAATAGAGGCAATCCCCTATTTTTCCGCCGTAGGAAGTTTGATGTATGCAATGGTGTGTACCCGGCCAGATATAGCTCATGCAATTAGCGTTGTGAGCAGATTCCATGCCAATCCAAGAAAGGAGCATTGGGAGGTCGTAAAATGGATTCTTCGGTACTTGAAGGAAACTTCAAAGATGTGTCTATGTTTTGGGGGAGATGAACCAATTTTGGAGGGATTTACAGATGCCAATATGGTGGGTGATTTTAATGATAGAAAATCTACATCAGGATTTCTGTTCACCTTTGTAGGGGGAGCAGTTTCACAGCAGTCCAAACTATAAAAGTGTGTTGCTTTATCTATAACAGGGGCAGAGTACATTGCTATCGCAGATGCTGGAAAAGAAATGTTGTGGTTGAAGCGGTTTCTCCAAGAATTGGGTCTACAGCAGGAAGAGTACAAGGTACATTATGATAGTCAAAGTGCAATTGATCTGAGCAATAATTCCATGTACCATTCACGTACAAAACACATTGATGTCTAGTATCATTGGATATGAGAAGTGATGGAAAAGCAACTGATGAAGCTAGTGAAGATTCATACGGAGAAGAATCCTTCAAACATGATGACCAAGGTTGTCACTAGAGACAAACTGGAAGTTTGTAAAAATTTGACTGGGATGGACTTCAAGTGAGAAGATAGTTATCCATATGGGCGTGGAGGGGAGAATTGTTAGCTTCAACCCACTTGGAGGAGTTATTGAAGGTTGGCTTCAAGTCAAGAAGTAGGAGGGAAGAGGGCAGGTGGCAGAACAACTCAATAACTCTATAGATGCTGAGAAGAAGAAAAGATATAGGCAACACAGAGAGTGTGTGAGCAATAAACACAGAGTGTATAATCTGTGTATAAGAGAGTAAATTCTCTAGAGGGTTGTGAGGTGTGAGTTGTAATCTCCTCTGGGATAATTCTATAGTGGAAATATCTCTCCGTGGACGTAGGCTATTGGCGAACCACGTAAATCTCTTGTGTCTCATTTCTATGTGTGTGATTGATTTTTGAGTGTGCCTAATCCTAACATAGAGAACGGTAGGCGACGGAGTCACGTCACTTGGTCTACAAGAATGGTGGTGAGATCATTATAATCGAATCACGATGGTGACAATATTGTTGGCGATGATAGAGTCGATGGTCGTTCGGCATCAAAGATAAAGAAGATGAACAGAAAAGATGAGAGAGAGAGAGAGAAAGAGAGAGAGAGAGAGAGAGAGTGTGGACAATTAGGCAAAAAGAATTTAAATTTGGATTTTTGGCCTGAGCACTCATTTTTATTGTCTTTAAAATTCAAAAAGTATTTTATTTCGTTGTGTGATTAAATTAGTATTAAAGTTTGATTTATCAGGCTTACCAATAAAATTATATGAGTATTAAATATAATTTAAATTAGTATATGAGTATTAAATAAGTAGAATTAGATAATTTAATAATAACATTTTGCAACAAATAATACTAGAAAAAATAATATATTAATTAAATTATGAAAAGAACTTAACGAAAAACTTAAAAACAGTCAGTTAAAAATTATAAACAAAATCTAAAATATAATAGTAGATAAAGGCAAGTACACTTGGTCATTTTAGAAGATAAGAAAGACAATACTATAGATGATTACCCTTACCATTATAAAAGAAATTCACTATAAGAGTTAACACCCACTTTTTAAAGATAAATATGATATTTTACTAATTTATAATATTTATAGACTTATATTTTGTTTTTATAACGTTTTTCAGGGACTAAACAAGTTTGATTTAAATAATTTAGCGACTTAAGAAATTAATCGATAGTTTACGGATTAGATAGACTTTAATCTATATGTTTTAGAGACTTAATAGATTCAATTAATAGTTTAGGGAAGTATACAACTTGGTGATAGTTTAAGGATATAAAGTGTAATAAACCCTTTTTTTTATAGTAATTTTTAAAAATATTTTAAGTAATTTTTTTACTTTTTAGATGTACCTAACCTAGATGCACTTGAAAGGTAAAATATTTGTAAAAATCAATAAATACACAAGAATATGAAAATGTTCCAGTTAAAATCAGCAGTGATCAAGTGCTCTTCTGACAGAACTTCTAAAAACTCGTAGACCCAATCAATATCTTTAAAACCAATTCCCATACTTATCTAGTCACATAAACATATTATCACATACCATACCAGATTTACTTCTAATAATATTTAGTGAGATAAATCCATTGTGAAAAAATCACGTCCCACGATCTCAAAGTATTCAAACTTGGTAGCTTTGATACCAAATTGTAATGCCACAAAATAATAACAATAACACACCTCATGATATTTAATAGAAAACATGAATTTACGTAATATTGACCTTTCATTGATTCTCTTTGACCGTACATGACACATACATGTATACATTCATAAATCATAAATCTTTGACCATCCGCGGTCTGCATCGCAGCTCCCATCGCGGGCAACGTACTCCCTCTAGCCAACAGACGTGAGAGCCTCTTTTGGCAGCAGCCTAGTCGCGGCCCATCGCGGATGTGGCCTCCTATAGACCCCCCATTTTTGATGGGGCGCGACCTCGAGTAGACGCCACATTTTTTACTAGCCTTTAGACTTGGGCACTCTCTTTTGAATCATAAACAATCTATATAAAAGTGAATTGAGGGAGTTAAAAAGGAAATTTGTGAATCAAAGTGGCCTATCCTCTTAAAAGGTGATTTTCTCACAATCTAAGTCACTTTTTTTTAATCTCCATTTCTACTATTCTAAGCTTTAGTTTCATTATGTGATTGTTGTAAGTCCTCATGGATGTAGAGGTAATAACCTTAGCCACTCATCCATTGAGTTGATAACTATTTCTTTTGTTTCTTTGCTTTTCATAGCTTCAACTGTGTAACTCTAGTATATTTTTGGATCCTTGTGGATGTGCTTGGGAGTAATTTAGCCATCCATCCACAAGTTCAATAAGTAGAATCACTCCCCTCCGTATTACACTACTCATCTTCATCTTTCATATCTCTCAAGTATGTCAACCTATGTGTTTTGACCCTTGACTTAATGAAAATGAGTGTTAGGAGTTGTTTCATGAGGCTACTTGAGTGATCCATGGGATTTGGTGATGACAAGTGTTGTTCTCTTCCTTTTCATTGAGTACCTTGGAAGTAAAATAAGAGATTTTGGGTCAAAGGAAGTTGAAACCTCTTTTCTCAATAATTTGTGAACATATAAAGGTGTGTTAGCATCCTTGTTCTATGACTAGATAAGACGTTTTCAATGAATTTGATGAATCTCTTGCTTTGTTAAGCCAAGCTTCCGACAAAAAATGATTTGCATTAATCTACGCTCTCCACTTAATAGCATGAATTTGGGTATTAACTTGCCCTTATTCACAAAGAGAAGATGTAGGTTCCTATCTACTTCTTAGGCTTGAATTTGTCTTGATTTTAATCCATTTAATTCATTTTTTTTTTGTGCAAAATATCTATTGTATATATATATATACATATTTGTTTATGTTGCTGTTGAGGGTTTGGCTCATTCATCTCCTCTCTAAGTGATCCCTGTCAACAAAGGAGGTGAAAGATGTGAGAACCACCCAGAAAGCCTCCCTCTAACCATTATCCCGAGATTCTGCACTGACCCAATCCCCAACTAGAAAGGGAATTCAGCCAGCTCATTTTTACTTCGGCCAGCTCATCTAGTGTCTAGCCAGCCATTTCCCCCAAGAACAGAATAGACAGTTTTGGGGAGATGCTCCCCTAAGTAGTACTGGAATCCCTGGAGCCCCTGGATTGCTTTTTTCATTATTTAGTGTGATTTGTTAGATTCAGCAATAGCTAGACTAGATCAATTCATAATTGTAATAATCTCTCTTTCTCTCCAGCTTCTTATTCGAATTGTTGTAATAAGCTCCTAACCCCACGTCTTTCTAACCCTTTTATTTATCTATTTTCTGTATTGCATCATATTTTCTTTATCATCCTGTATGTTGCATCCATTTTTTTTTCTTTCTTACTTTCTTTCTTTCCACACATTTGGGTCTGGATCATTCGCTTTAATATGATGTGTTATTGTAGCTAGACTTTTCCGCGCCCCCTTTCGGAAGTTTGAAAGAAGCCCTGCAGTTCGAACTCTCATGGTTCTAAATTTAATCTCATAAGTGCAATGTGAAATTGATATACACCAAAGAGTCCAAATCTGACAAATCTTTTGGAAAATCGATTTTGAATAAAAAATGCCAAAATTGGACTGCTTTGCCAGATAGAGAGTCGCCACCTAAATATTTTGTTTTGGAAAAATTTAGGAAACCCATGACTCGTGCCAAAAGCCACGTATCTGTCATCGCCAAGATTGTCTCGGCTCGGGAACTTAGGTATGAGAGAGGAAGGTCATGAATTGAGCACCCCACTCGCCCGATCAAAGATCGACCTCTACTAATCATGATATGATTTTTATCAACATTATATGTTCTTGTTCCGGTTTATTAGGTTAGCGTTTACTATGTGATGCACGCATACAAGATATAGACTAGTTTGCCCGAATTAGAACAATTCAACTTCATGTTTGTTTTTCGAAAAAGGTTTTATTTTGCCACCAAAAGTGGGCTTAAAGTTTGTGAATTTGCCACTTGACAAAGTGGGCTTAAACATACATTCATTGAATCATTCCAATTCAAGCAACAAGCCTTTATCCACAAGCACTCAAACAGTTTAACAAGTAAGCACTTAGCCTTATGGCAAGCATGCTAGCCATGACAGTCACTCACACTCATGCAAGTATGCTAAAGCGAGTAAAGGCTCACCTAGTACTCCAAGCCAAATAAACAAAAGAGTTAGAAAAATGCATGATCCTAACTTTATGCGATATGACTAATGCAACACATGCGATATGCAATTAGATAGGCTTGACTACTAATCATGGCATATGAATCGATTTGATAACATGCGATCTAAGCACGTATTCAAAGAAGTATTGAACTAACAATGTAGTTAGAATGATAAACCGAGCCGCGGTGCATGCAATACAAATGGATGCAAACATAAATTATGCTAAACAAAACATGATGTCCCTAAACTAACCATTGTAAGCTAGTAAATAAAAGGGAGAAAGACGTGAGGTTGGAAGACATATACATTATTACATTACGCTCTCACAAAGGAGAGTTCGAATGAATAATCTAAGCTAACTAGCAACTAACTAAGCTAAAGCTAATTAAGCTAACTATTACAAAACGAAATGAATTCTGATTCCCGGCGCTCTCCGGCGATGCATTCTGATTCCGGGCCCTTTCGGCCACAGCTAATGTCCTTGTCCCTGATGGGCCCTGTTCTGGCTGAGATTCTTCAACAATATCTGGTTGGTCATCAAGCCATCCTGTAGCCTCTGCTGACCCATCAAAATCAAACCAGTTGACTGTCATGTCTCCTGGATCTTGTTCGTTGAAAAATTGAAGGTTAGTAATGTCCTCTTCCAGATCCGTTAAGTCATCTAGCCTCTGATCAAATCCATCCTCCCGTATTACACAAATCTCTGTCCCCACTGGCAATTCCACATTCGGCCTAGCCTGGCCTATTGGTGTAATGTAACTGCTCGGGTCATTCATGAAGCTCTCAGACCCCTCAGGCTCTATAGAATCATTCTTATCTGCCTCCACAGTCATCCCACTTCTATCTTTGATAGCCACCACCACCGTTTCAGGTTGGGTTCAGGGGATGTCCAACATGCACAAGTTAGTGCTGTTAGGAATGAACACCTCCGGCTTGGGTAGGTGAGAAGAGGTGATATATATGCTAGGGTCATATGACACAACCCCAATTTGGATAAGATTGATGCGTTTGGCAGGTGGAGCTTGGTTATGCGGTGGGAGAGGGTTGGTTGTGACATTTGGTTTCTCCGGAGGCACGATCACCCTATTGTCAATGAGATCCTGAATCTCACGACGCAATACAAGCCAGCACTGCTCCCAGCTCAAGTTCACTGCCATTGGACTCATCCTCTGTACCCCGTTCAATCTCAGCTAGTAGGTCAGTATGCTCTTCTGTAACTTCATCCCCTTGCAGCTGTAGGTCGAAGAAGATCTCAAAGCTAAGCAATCATCGCTTCTCAAAGTTTAGCCGTGGCTTAGGAAAGCCGCAAAATGGGAAATCTTCCCCCTCCCGGACAAAGCGGCCGTTCAGGGTTCCCTGAATGGGTCTATGCACCAGCTCATAGTGCTTTCCAGTTTTCTTAGCTTTGGCTCTTCCAGCCATTTCTTTCCCTTTCCTCACCCAATCCTCTTTGGTGGGCGTATAACCTAAGCTAAAGGCATGAGGGTTATGTGGTACGTCGGCCAACGTAGTGACGCCTTTCCAGTCACTTTTGCCTATTCCCATTCTGGGCATGTGTTGCAACTTATTCATGAAGTACACAGATTGGGCACTGACATAGAAGCCCTCATCGACAGCCAGGATGCTCTGCACTACCCGAGCCTCAACCAAGGTAAACTCGGAAAGAAAAACATCCTCCTCACTGTGCACAATTTCCAACACATGTGTAGTAACCTCCGGCAGAGGATGTATAGACGAATTCCCGAACACTATGGCCACCCCTTTCCCATGGGGGTACTTCAACATTTAATGGAGGGTGGAAGAGACAGCTCTTACTTGGTGTAGCTAGGGTCGCCCAAGCAATAAGTTGAAAGTGGCTGGAACATCCAGGACGTGAAACTCAATATCCTGTTGCACGGGTCTAACCTGTACTCTGATCTACACTGTTCCCATCACTTGTCTGCTTATATTGTCATACGCCCGGATCACCTGGGTCGTAGGCACAAAATCGGCCGGTTTCAAGCCAATAGCATAAGCCGTGAGGCATGAACAGACATTAATTGCTGACTTGGTGTCGACTAGTACAACTGGCACCCACTTTTCCCGGCACTCTACGGATATGTATAGAGGCTTGTTGTGTGTAGAGCCTTCTGGCGGTAATTCCTTATCGAAAAAGGTCAAAGTTGGCGCAACGCCTCCTAGAAAGACTAATCCTACCAGTTGTTCCGAGGTAGTGTCGATGGACAACTTTGCTTTATCTATCACTGATAGTACAACTTGCTTGTGCACGCGTGAAGCCATAAGCAACCCCCAGATAGATATGTCTGCTTAAATCTTTTTCAACTATTTCAGCACAGCCTCTTCCTCTAATAGCTTTTCCTTCTGTTTCTTAGCTTCCTTAGGACTAAATGACTAAAAACAGAATTTTAGCACATAACATAAGGCCCAAAAGACCACTTAGATG
>NW_021025046.1:787287-850017 GCF_004153795.1 Camellia sinensis | reverse complement strand
ACGTTCTACCGGGGAAACTCCATTTGCTTTGGCTTACAGCATGGAGGCAGTCATAACCTTGGAAATTGAAATACCTACCCTCAGAAGCGAGAGTTTTGAGCCCGAGCTGAACACCGAGGCTATTGCCTTGGAGCTGGACCTAGTGGACGAGCGTCGGGAGAAGGCCCTCATCCATGTGGCCGCCTACTAACAGGAGCTCTCAAAGAAGTATAACAAGACGGTGCACCCCAGACCGTTCAAAGTTGGTGATTGGGTTTTGAGGAAGATTAGTTTCATCACTTCGAGTATGAAACGTCCCTCGTTTCCCGTGTTTGGACTAACTCGTATTCCAAACACAATGCAACAAATAACATGACATGGTATACACAATACGGCTCAAGCATGCAAGCATTCAATGCAATGAAACAAGCATATGAACACGATGCAAGGGACAAGCATGAAAACATGCAACTAACATATTAGCATACACAATGCTCATGACAACTAGTATACGCAATGCACATGGTAACTAGCATACGCTAGGCAATGGACATGGCATGCACAAATGCAATAATCAATCATGCAACAACATGGCATTCTCAATGCTATGAACCACATGGCATACTCAATGCACAATGGACTTAAACCAAAATGGATAGGCCTCAGCCATGTCCAAATTAGTGGCCATACATGCTAAGATAGAAACTCAAAATGCTATACAAACATGCGTGCATATCGGCCCAAACTTAAGGCTCAAAACACAACTCTCCAAAAGCATTGAAAAGATGAAACATCGGGTACAATGGCATATGTTCCATCACTGAAATGACATGCAAAATGACTTAGAATCATGCCAACAACCCATGTAATGCATGTTGAAAGGCTCAAGCGTCAAAGCTAGTGAAGTGTATTATACTAGAGGCATACAAGATAATGCTCAAATGCCCAAACTAACCCCAAACTGACCCTATGCAGGCCAAAACAGTAGCAAAAATGAGTTGGGATGATGGCTTGAAAGGCACGAAAATGAGGCTCATGCAATGGCTCACAAACAGGGCACAAAAGCACAACCCTCAAGAGCACTTAAAGAGCGGAAACTATGGAAGTGTAACAGCCTTACATGCTCTGAAATATCATTCTCAATGATGCCAAAACATGCAAATACCTCAAGTTAAGCATGCAAGAGACCTCAAAACTCAAAGCTAGTCAAGGCTATTACACTACAAGCATGCATGACAAGCCTCATCTGGCCAAGAAGCCTCAAAACAGATCTAAGAGAGCCCAAAAGAAGAACAAAATCATGCTAGAGCATAGCCAAAATATGCTAGGATAATGAGCCAAAACATCATGCATACAAAGCTAGTAAACAAGATTTACACTACAAGCATATGGAGCATGTGACAGACTACCAAACCAGCCAAAAGAAGAGTCATGACATGTCAAATGATGGCCAAAAATCTACTGAAATGGAGCCAATACATGCTAGAAAGACATGCTACTTTGGTGAGCCACAAATGGAATACACTACACATAAAAGAAGCAAACACAAGGTGGCCAAACCAGCCATAGACAGAGCTAAGGCAGGCCCTAAAAGTCATGAAAAAGTGCCTGAACCAAGCCTTGAAAGTATTAAGATGCATGCTCCTTTGATAGGCCAAAAATGCAAGTAAATAAAACAAGAAGAGAGGGGATCACCCCCCTCTGATTTGAGGCCTCAAAACCACATGTCTACTACTGAAAATCCATTGGATTTCAGTGGCTAGAAGGCCAAGCAAGGACTAGCTCAAATGCCTTAAACCATGGCACAAAACAAGGCCAAACAAGGCATGCAAGAGGGTAGAAGACCCTCAACACCCAAGAGGCCTTAAACAAACATCAAAAATACTTAAATACAAAACTTTTTCCAGTTGAAAGCAAGGCCTAAATAAGCATGCAAATGAGACCAAGAGAGCAACCAAAATAAAGCTTAAAAGGGAGAAAAGAGGTTACCCTTGAAGCACTGCAAAACCAGTAGATTTCTGAGCCAAGAATAAGCTTTTTTAACCTCAAAAAATGTCCTCCAAGAACCTCAGTTCAATGATGGGGGTGTATGGTTAAGGGTTGTGGTGCAAAAGTGAAGAACAACACACTCTTTAGGCACCAAATATAGAGATATAGAGAGATATATGCTTATGCCTTAGGAAAATTTTTAGAACCTCTGCCATAGAGAGAGAGAGAGCCTCTCTTATAGAAAAACAAAGTTTCAAGCTTCTTGGAGAAGCTAAAACTTGGATGCCATCCCTCCATATGTATGGAGGATACAGTTTGTGCCCTCCAGCTGGCACAACTGGCATCCACACAGTCTGCCAAAATAGGGAGAGAGCTGCCGACCACTTGAAGTGGTCGGCCTACTACTTGCAGTGGTCGGGCGACCACTTCAAGTGGTCTCCTAGGAAAAAAAGTGGTCGGCAGGGGGAATTGGTGGTCTCCACACTGAAAGCAAGCCAATGGTGGGGTGGGAGACTAGAAAAGGTGGCCTAAAGACCAAGAAAACCAGTTTCCCGACCAGAAAATCGGCTGGCGGGAAGGAAAGTGGTCTCCAAGGAAAAAAACTGGTCTCCCACCCTCGTACCACCTTTCAAGCAAGGAAAACAAGGTTTGTATAAAAAAAAAACCAACACTGATGCAAAACGAGAGTTTGGGAGGCAAAGCGCACAGCTGGGAGCCTCGAAACCCAGCTGTTGAGCACCAAAAGTGGTATACGACCACAAAAGTGATCTCTCGGACAACAGTGTCCTTCTAGATAGAGGAAACAAGGTGTAGTTCAAAAACCACGCCAAACGGAGAACGTTAAGCGGTCCCGAGACAAGGGTACGGCCGAAGGCTCCGAAAATCGAAAACCGAAAACCGAAAACTGATCTCCAAACGGGAAAAAGTGGTGTATGACTGCGAAAAGTGGTCTACGACCACAAAGAGATGGTCTACAAGACCTCTCCCTCCCTCCGGGAAGAGAAAACAAGGTTCGGTCCATAAACTGAGCCAAAGCACAAAGAGTTCGGAGACCCGAAGGCAAGGCTCTCAGCCAAAACGCTAAAGCTCGAAACGAGCACAACATGCAGTATCACCGAGTGCTCAATCGATGACGTCTGAGTCTTAAGGTCGGTCAAAAATGAGGTGTCTACAGTTGCCCCTCTTTGATAGAACTCGAAAGTCATAAGTGACGGGAGTGAATGTCAAAGCCGAGAGACGACTCATTTTTGACAAGGCCGAAGACTTAGACGAACATGAGAGATAACACAGAGACGTGCCCGCAGGCAGGGGAAAAATGCAAAAGACATGCACAATGCCGGACGTAACTTATGATCATGCAAAGAAAGCTATAATGAAACAATTATACACAATAAATGCGACAGTTTAAGCAAACGAATATAAATCGAACTACATTACATGCAGAAAGAATGTAAGAGAATTATGCAATTCTCGCTATGTCTCACATGAAGAATACAATACCATCCGGTTCGTCTGGTCACACCAGCTTCAAATGAACCGTACATACAATATCGTGCCTGCAAAAGAAAGAATCTTAACAGGTACAATATCGTTAGAGACATGCATGGCAATGCCAGTGAAAAGTGCGTGACAACGCAAGCAAAGTGTGGGTGCATGACAATGCAACCTAAGCGTGACACATAATAATGCGACGAGACGTGCATAATAACACGCTTAAAGTGTGTGTAACAAATGCAAGAGAGGAAAGGGTGCATGACACTACGAGAAAAGCGCAACTTCAATAGTATGTTCGAAACAAAATGCCGAATAAGGAAATACAAGCCTTAACGCAAGTGATTTAACCGGAACCTCTGATTTACCTCGCGGAGGGGTCACAACGTACTAAAAAAGGATACACCTTGCGGTTGACGAGTAACGATGAGCCACACATCGAAGAGTTGAATTTGAAGTTCCCGTGGAGACAATTTCGCGCCGAAAAGTGTACTTTTCTTGTACTTTCTCGAGAGCTGAGGACTCCAATCATCACCAAAATGCACAGGGAGAACAAAGGGACTTTGGAGACCAACCATGAGGGCCACCGACCACCTAGAACAGCCACCGACCAGTTGTTGACCACCAAGTGGTCGGCCAGCCAGAAAAACTGGTCGGCCGACCAGTTTACATAATTCGGGGCAGTTTTGTCTTTTAAGGTTCAGCCCTTTAAGTATACAAGTCCAAATCAATTTTGCTCACACCTCTAAGTCCGAAAACAACTTCTCTCCCTCCCTAGACCTTTTTCTCTCTCAGATCTGCAATTTGTATGCGTTTTCCAACGCCCCACGCGAAGTTGTTTCGTGAAAACTTTTGATTCTCTTCGTTTTGAACCGATTAAAATTCGATTTCGAAGCTTCTTTTTCCATTTTCACCACTTGAGGTATGTTTTTTTCGAAGTTTGGCACCTTTTCTCGGGCGTTGACTTTTGTTGACTTTTTCTCTTCCCGAGAGTTGACTTTTGTTGACTTTTTGTAATTTTGGCTCATTTTTGCTCATTTTTGCAGATTTCTTCGGATGGCGGATCACTTTCATCATGACGGAGGTTCTCCACACGCCGAGGACGAGCCAGACATTATGCCATTGCCTCCGAGGATACGACCGTTTGATCTTACAGCATACCACCTGGAGGAGCACATTCTTTCTCCTAACATCTTCTATCACTTTACCGACTTCGCGCGGCGAGCACCCGTGGACCTACTGCTACGGGTGCCAGAGTCTCACCTATCTCACCAAGCGTGAGAGGTACGTACTTCACTTTTACATTCTCTGCAATGCATTCTGCATTTCCTGCACATTTTATGTTTTCGCTATGCATTTTATCTACTCGTTCTGAACACATTCATATGCACAGTACTTCTGCTTATCCTGGCATACGGCTCGCACATAGCACAATACTGATTTGGCATGCAGCTTATTTAGGATATGAGGTTGACTTGGCACACAGCTCACAGAACAATATTTTGTTAATTTGGCACACAGCTCACTCTGAACACACGGTTCATCCTGACCACATAGTTTATTTCGGGCACACAACACATTTCCCGGCACACAGCTCATTCTTGCGGCACACAGCTCACTTTTTGAGCACACAGCTCATTATTTGGGCACGCAGCTCACTTTCTGGGCACATATCTCACTCTTCGGGCACGCAGCTTACTTTTCGGGCACACAACTCATTCTCGGGCACACAACTCACTTTCCGGGTACACAGCTCATTCTTTGGGCACACAGCTCACTTTTCGGGCACACAACTTATTCTTTGGGCACGTAGCTCACTTTCCGAGCATGCAGCTCATTCTCAGGCACACAGCTTATTTTCTAGGCACACAGCTCATTCTTGGGGCACGCAGCTCACTTTTCGGGCACACAGCTCACTTTCCGGGCACACAGCTCATTCTTCGGGCACGCAGCTCACTTTTCGGGCACACAGCTCACTTTCTAGGCACACAGCTCATTCTTTGGGCACGTAGCTCACTTTCCGAGCACACAACTCATTCTCGGGCACACTACTCACTTTCCGGGCACACAGCTCATTCTTTGGGCACGCAACTCACTTTTTGGGCATGCAGCTCATTTTCGGGCACACAGCTCACTTTCCGGACACACAGCTCATTCTTTGGGCACGCAGCTCACTTTTCGGGCACACAACTCATTTTCGGGCACGCAACTCACTTTCCGGGCACACAACTCATTCTTTGGACACGCAGCTCACTTTCCGGGCACACAGCTCATTCTCGGGCACACAACTCACTTTCCGGGCACATAGCGCATTCTTTGGGCACGCAACTCACTTTTCGGGCACACAGCTCACTTTTCGGGCACACGGCTCATTCTTTGGGCACGCTACTCACTTTCCGGGCACACATCTCATTCTTTGGGCACTCAGCTCACTTTTCGGGTGCACAACTCATTCTCGGGGACACAGCTCATTTTTCAGGCACATAGCTCATTCTTTGGGCACGTAGCTTACTTTTCGGGCAGACAGCTCATATTGAACACATAGTTCACAACACAGTATTTGATTTAATTTTGCACCCAGCTCATACTTTTCATTTTGAAACTGAATACATCTGTTCGTTCTGGACGCAGGTATCTTCCCGTTCCACACGGGGTTACAGATCGATCATTGCCAGGGAGTGGTATATGGAGCTCCCAGATATTGTTCGCCATATCGTGGATGAGGCAGGATTTGGACCTTTCTGCGTGGGCTTATCACGTCATCCGGTGAGTAGGACCCTCATGGGGGCACTTGTGGAGAGATGGTGGGACACCACCAACTCGTTCCATTTTTCAGCTACTGGGGACATGACGATGACCCCATATGACTTCTCCATGCTGACGGGCGTTGACGTGGTCGGCCGACCGATCCCCTACGATGCAGATATGGGTAAGTAGGAGGCCGCTTGGATTTATCTGCTGGGAGCCCGCCCGCTGATAGACAGATCATTAGGTAGGGTCAGGTACACCTGGTTTTCTGAGAGGTTCAGGAGGACTTCGCCCGAGACCATCGAGGCCATACAACAGTATGCTCGGGGATTCTTGATGTTCCTCTTTAGGACCACTCTGTTCTCCGATAGGGGGAACATCGTTGGACTTTATCTGCTCAGTGCTTTGGTAGACCTATCACAAGTCAGTCAGTTTGATTAGGGTGGCACTGGCCTCGCTACGCTTTATTGCTACATTAGTGCGACCTCCCGCGGGCGGAGGAACATAGTAGGTGGCTACTGGCGAACCTGGGAGGTATGTTCTGCCCTTTTTGATTTACATTTCTGCTTTTCATTACCTGCACACTATACACGGCACACATTAGATTCTGTATTCTACATTCTGCATTCAATACCCCCTATATATTCTGTATATTGATAGCTACTGTCCTGTCTTTCACAGCTATGGGTTTATGCCTACTTCTCGACGCTGGCCCCTGAGCTGGAGGTTAAGGTGCCTCTTGAGATCCCGTACTCTCGCAGATTTGAGGATCGGTGCCGGCCAAAGTCTCGGGAGACTTTGCTATACCTCTAGCAGTTCTTCGACACTGTACGGGCGACAGAGGTAATCAAGAACTCTCAGTTCTTTATGCTTTCAGCTTTGATTCATCTTGCATAGTTATGACATCTAATCTGTTTATGCACTTGCTATCCGCAGATTACTTGGCAGCCATGGGCACCCTTGTCAGGAGATGCCCGGTTCCGGTTCCCTGGGGCGTGGGTCGCTTCTCGATACAGGGTTTTATTTGAGTGGCCAGCTGGCAGGGCCTGGTTTCTGGGGGATCGCTTCTTGCGTCAGACGATGGGCAACCCAGCTCAGGATATCCCCTCAGCACCTCCAGAGGGCATGCGGTCCACTGAGAGACTCACTCTCCAGGAGGTCGAGATCCTTATGTTGGGTACTGATGTAGTTCTGTTGCTGAAAGAGGGGGAGTACGCGAGCTACCGCCATACGTACTTGATGCCATCACTGACAGGTGTTTGTACTCCCACGAGGAGGGCTCCTAGCATGCCATCATCGAGTCAAGCCCAGGCTACAGATACCCCTTCGATTAGCAGGGCCGGCACACTGAGGGGTGGGGCTAGAGAGATCCCCCCAACTTACCAGTATGCTGGGTGGCTAGATCTTCCGACCGAGCTGACATGTTGGCAGTATGGAACATCTTACCCGATTCCATTTGAGCCTCCATTGCCCGATCATCGATATGTCAGTGACCCTGAGTCACCACCAGTATGCTTTACAGTTTTGATTTATCACTCAGATATTTAGACATCCATTCCTTCACTAATGACTTGCACTTGTATCTGCAGCCTCCCGAGAGTATACTGAGGGGCTACTCGGGGTGGTGGCCTCACTCGAGAGCATGGTCCTGCGGAGGGAGACGCTGCTGTTCGCCTCCGGCGTCTCAGTACTTTTCAATTTCCTTGCATTTATCATACTTCTGATGACATACTGAAATTAAACATTTCACTACATTGATTGATTGCATGTGTAGAGCACATATGACACACCACATTCACATATTGTATCTGCATGCACACACTCTATGCAGCATTCTCGCATCTGCATCTGATATACATACTTTGGCTGATGTATTTAAAATGTCTTTTTCAGGTCCCGCCGCTACAGACCAGGCTATCCAGGCCTTCTTGAGGAGCTGGAAGAGGGGACTCGACTCGCAGCTGAGGCAGACATAGAGCGCCTATCAGAAATGACGAGGAGTCCAGCGAGGAGGAGGAGTCTGCGCATCCTCAGTTAGAGACATCCGCAGGCAGAGAGGATGACTCTGGTTCTGGTTCTGAGAGCGGAGGTGATGCCAAGGAGGATTCCGAGGATGGCGGCTCCAATTCGGATAGTGGGGGTGGTGCAGAGGCTGCTCAGCCGAAGAGGATGAAGAGAGCCTCCCGATCTTGAGCCCGGCAGCACTGATGCAAATGTTCTTGCTTTATCTTCCTTTTTACATGTAGTTGTAGCGCATTGTACAGCATTAGGCAGTTTTATTTTCTTTAAAACTTGTACCTTGTTGTAAAATGTTGTAAAAGGAAGCTATGATGGAATGAAACAGCTTTTTGTTCAAAAAGTGTTGTATTTTGTATTCTTAGCATTGCATCACATCATTTTCCACAAAAAAAGAGATTGAATGGAAATTGAGCATTGTACATTGCCAAGTTAGGTAATGAGCCAACATAGCAAATTAAATAGCTTAACTCACTAAGAAACAAGAAGACCTTAGCAAGTTTACAACTCGATAAGCAAATCTTGACAACTTGATAAACAAAGAGCAACAACTCGATAAGCAAAATTTAACAACTTGATAAGCAAAACTTAACAACTCGATAAGCAAAACTCAACAACTTGATAAACAAAGAACAATAACTTGATAAGCAAATGCATTTTGAACAAACAGAGCGATGGGACGCACCCGAAATAGAGGTAAACTCGGACCTTTAGCATTCCCAAAACATGGAAAAGCTAGGAGCTCTCTTCTAGAGGCTAGGAAAAGGCTGAAAACTAGTTTTTCTCCATGGCCGACCACCAAAAGTGGCTGGCCGACCAGTTTTTGTTCTGCAAACCAATTATATGGCCGGCCGACCAGAAAATCTGGCTGGCCGACTAGAAAAAGTGGTCGGCCGACCAGTTAGCCTAGTGACCTCCAGATTTTTGACACTTGTCCTCCTAACAGTGCCTTATCCTCCATAAAGGTTCCAGCTTCGTGGTTCTCTCATTCCATCTCAGTTTTGCATCAAAATGGAGGCATTTCTCATCCAAAATCTCACAACGTGGATTGTTACCTTAGACGGCATGGAAAAGTTAAACTTCCGGGGCTTCGGCATAAATACACTATTCACGCTGAGTCACTCCCCGCTGCACTTTCCGTTTCTCCATGCCACGGCAAGGTTTTGGAATCCGATAACACATGTCTTAACTTAGGCGGGTAAGAGATGTGTCCTACCTTCGAAGACTTCCAAGCTTTGATGGAATCCGAGCGCAACGAAGAAATCTTGCCCCAGCTTCACTTCGGCCACATCCAAGCCTTAGGACGAATGTATGGGCTCACTATGCATGACGCTCGGTCATTGATTTGTGACGAAATGCTAGACATTCCGAGTTTGATTCGTCGGTTTTTCGATGTCGGTGACCGCAGCGACCATTATTGGCAGGGCTTTCGGTGACATGCACTTTACTTGTGCATGCTGTCCCATTTCTTGCTTGCCCCAGGCTTCGGAGGGTTTAATACTCGTTTGATCGGAGTTACCCAAGGCTTAAAAGAGGGCAAGAGCTGCATTGCCATGACACTGGCCGAGACATTGATGGGCTTGGACGCTTTCCATCGCCGGGAGACGACCAGTTTCGCGGGGAGTCCATTACTGCTGCAGGTAATGTTTCCCACCCTGTCTCACATATTTATTGCTCACATCACTCGGCCCTCAAGCTCGATTTTTCTCTCAAAACCTTTTCTCACTTTTCTCTCATCGTACATCTCTCTATTCTTTAATCTCTCATTTTTTGTCCCTCCCCAGGTGTGGTTGATGGACAAGTTGAGAGTGGTGGACTCCTGCCTGGCATACTCAGCTCACTGCTATTTCTTTCGATGATGTCTTGTCGATGCCCTTGATGAGGGATGGTGGTTCGATTGGATGTGCAGTTTGTCCGCAGGCTGTATTGCTTGGCGGTGTCCTTGGCTCAATCTACCGGCGATGAGCTACAACATGTCCCGGTAGACCGGTATTCAGTTGATCGGTCTGACACACTGCGTGTTCTACTTTCCTTTTCGATTCTAGAGCCAGGTTGGCCATGATCAGATTTGCCCAGAGGAGGGGATAGAGTACCCAACTGTATTTCCTATTCGAGGCACGCAGCTTGCTCGGTATGCCATGACATGGAGGACTAGAGAGCTTTTGGCCCTCGCTCCCACTTTCAGTTACACCCTCTCTGATGAGTGCATAGATTGGCTCAATGAAGAGGCATAGGTGGGGCCTACTTTGGCATCAGAGGCTTCGACTAGCTCTGGGAGGGGGCGCAGGGACACCTGACTTATCTATGCCCAAATTTATTACTTTATCAGTACTTTCAAGTTTTTTTCATGAATGTAAGAATAAAAGCAACTTCAATTTGTATTCAAGAGTAGGAGAACTCTGTATTGAAATCAATGAAGTTGAAGGTTGTGAGTACTAAAAATTTTCCGTTTGGTCCAAAAATGGTCTAAGTCATAAAAAAATTAATTTGAGCAAAATCAACTTTTATTAAAACTTTTCAAAACCATTTTCGCTATGAATCACAATTGGACACGCCTGAAATTTGTCACTGAGATGTACAACCCCAGATTCCGGCAACTGGAAAGTTGCCCCTAGTCTGAATAGCATTGCACTGGAGATCACAATCGAGCTCTTGAACGCAGAATAGACAAAGATGACCAAACATGATCACATGAACAAAGTTGATTGGGGAAGTGTTTATGGCTAGACTTCAGAATGAAGTTGACTACGTATCCCAAAGATGGGAATCAAGCCTTACGTAGTTCGGCTCGGGTTCACTCATGTATTAACACTCTCCTTTTGCGCTCTAATTTTGCCAAGGCTGTCCTTTGCGGGTTTTCAACCTTGCGAGCTCAATTTTTATTATTTCAAAATTTTTTCATGCTCTAACTTTTGCCTAGGTCACCCTTTCGGGTTTTCGGCCTAGGGAGCCACTCAGGGATAGTATTTCTTCAACTTGTCCATGTTGATCGGCTGTGAGAACTCTAGGCCATCTAGGTCCATCAGAATGACAGCTCCACCTGACCAGATAGACTTGATGATGTAACGACAAGTCCAATTAGGTTTGAACTTGCACCTAGGGTCATGGATGGGAGCTCAGTTGTCTTTGAGCACAAGATCTCCTTCTTTCAAATTCCTGGACTTAACTTTCTTGTTGAAAGCCTTGGCAATTCTTCGTTGATAACCCTGAACATGGTACAGTGCTTTTAGTCTTCTTTCATCAAAGAGCATGAGTTCTTCGAATCTGCTTTGCTGCCAATCTACTTCAGCTATTTGACACTCAGCCAATACTCGCAAAGACGGAACCTCAACTTCGATAGGTAGAACAACCTCCATCCCAGAAACCAAAGAATACGGAGTTGCCCCAGTAGAAGTTCGAATTGAAGTCCGGTAGCCCCACAGAGCAAACGGCAGCTTATCTGGCCAGTCCTGGTAGGTTTCCACCATCTTCTGCAAAATGTGTTTGATGTTCTTGTTGGCGGCCTGGACTGCTCCGTTGGTTTGTGGCCGATACGTAGATGACTTGTGAAAAGCCACATTGTATTTTTCCAACAAGTCGATCACTTGCTTCTTGAAGTGGGAACCATTATGGTACGTACTTGGGAGTGCCATGTTTTTGTTTCTTGGAACCTATTGTAACAGAGTAAAAAAAATAAGCAATATAATAGTTTGGGTTGACTGAGGAACCCTAACCTCCAATTAAACACAAGTGTTCAACAATAAATGACAACTCATTATTTTATTCATGACTAGCTACTCTTATATTGGCAGCCTCAACGTTCACAACCATGAAATTAGGAAAAGAAGTTAGACCCACTACTTTCCTTGAAGCCAGGTCAAACCAACTACTAACAATTATCACTAAAAACTAGGATTACTTACTGCAAGGATAACAACCTAAACTAAAATATTATTTTGAAAAACAATAAAATAACAGTCACGTAACAATTCCTTCCCCCGAAAAAGTAGCATTGTCCTCGAGGCAATATTTAGGAAATTGCTACTTCATGGTTACCAGATCTTCCCAAGTAGCTCCAGTGGGTGATAATCCTTGCCAATGAATGGGAACCTCGTCCTTCCTTTTACGCACTCGACGATCCAGAACTGCTTGCAGCGTAGGAACAAGAATTTCATCTTCATTGCGTACAATTAGGAGCATGCTTTGTACAGGAAGGTTTTCACCAATCTTTTTCTTCAACAGTGAGACATGAAAAACAGGATGGATACGTGAATCCTTGGGCAAGTCCAATTTATATGCCACAGCCCCGATCTTCTTAGCAATCTGGAATGGCCCATAATACTTAGGAGAGAGTTTGAGATTTTTCCTCATTGCTATGGATGCTTGCCGATATGGTTGGCGCTTAAGATAAACCCACTCTCCCTCTTCAAATTCCCTTTCTCTATGATGACGGTCATACACTTTCTTCATGCATGACTGCGCTTCCTTCAGTGTTGCCAGCAAATCTTTAATAATCTGATCGCGGCTGTTTCTCCACGGCGTCAACCTTCGCCATGCCGGGAATGTAGGACAATAAAGTTGGTGGTGGCCGACCATACACAACTTCAAAAGGGGTTGTTTTAATAGCTGAATGCCAACTGGTGTTATAGCAATACTCAGCCCATGCTAACCACTTACTCCACTCCTTCGGCCGTGAACTCGAGAAACATCGCAAGTACATCTCCATTGTACGATTTACAACTTCACTTTGACCATCCGTTTGGGGATGATACGCCGAACTGTAGTTGAAGTTAGTGCCATTCAACTTGAATAATTCTAACCAGAATAAACTTGTGAATGTCGGATCTCGATCACAAACAATGGGTCTTGGCATTCCATGCAATTTGAAGATATTATAAAAAAAAATTCGTGCAACTCCAATAGCCGTATATGGATGTGACAAGGAAAAGAAATGAGCATATTTGGACAACCTATCAAGAACTGCCAGAATAGTAGTTTTCCCATTAGACATCGGCAATCCATCAACGAAATCCATAGAAATATCCTTCCATACCTGTGTTGGAATAGGAAGCGGCTGGAGAAATCTCGCAGGGGCAAGTTGTTCGGCCTTGTGTCGCTGGCATGTGTCACAAGCTAAAATGAACTCCCGAATTTTTCTCCTCATTCCAGTCCAATAAAAATTTGCTCTAATTCGCTACACTATTTTGTGGTACCCCTCATGGGTACTGTTGTGGAACTGATTTAGAATCTTATTAATTAAGGAAGAATTTTCAAGAAGATAAATTCTTTCCTTAAAAAATATGACTCCATCTTTAAACTCCCATGGTCCCACCGCTTCACCATCCATGATATGTTGAACCAGCATTTGCAAATTTGAATTGGCCTTGACTTCTTCCTTTATGGCCTCCACCCAATCAGGAATAAGTTGAGTAATAGCTGCAAATTCTCCACTGTTTCTTTTCGTAACCTTTTCTGTATCTTCTCTTCTTGAAAGAGGATCAGCCACAATATTCTCCTTTCCTTTTTTGTATTCGATAACAAAATCAAATCCCATCAATTTATATAACCATCTCTGTTGAGCTGTAGTGGTAATTTTCTGCTCCCACAAATACTTTAAGCTGCTTTGATCGGTTCTTACGATGAATTGTTTTCCTAGCAAATAGGCTCTCCATTTCTGGACACCCAATACTAATGCTAGAATCTCCTTCTCGTAAGTTGACAACAACAAGTTTCTTTCCTGTAGAGCATGACTGTAAAATGCTATTGGTCGCTTTTGCATTAAGACAACCCCCACACCCGATCCACTAGCATCACATTCCACAATGAATTTTTTTGAAGAAATGCTAATTCAGCCGCTGATGTCCAAGCGAAGGAGTCTTTCTTCAACATTTTGGTAAGGGGTGCAGCTATTTTCCCGAAATTATGGATAAATTTTCGGTAATAGCCAGTCAATCCAAGGAATCCCCTTAGTGCCTTAAGCGTGCTGGGCTTAGGCCAACTCATCACCATAGCAATTTTGTCCGGATCCACAGCGACACCTGTATCAGAGATGACATGGCCTAGGTATTGCACCTCATTTTGCCCAAACTAACATTTTTCCCTTTTAACAAATAACCCGTGAGATCTAAGTACAACCAATGCAACTTTTAAATGCTGAAAATGTTCATCCCAAGATTTGCTATATACAAGAATATCATCAAAAAAGACTAAGACGAACTTTCACAAATAATCTTTAAATACCTCATTCATTAGGGATTGGAAGGTAGATGGAGCATTAGTAAGGCCGAACGGCATTACCAAGAACTCATAGTGGCCGTGGTGAGTTCGGAAAGCAGTCTTTGAGGTGTCTTCTGGTATGACACGAACTTGATGGTACCCGCTACGTAAATCAAGCTTTGAGAATATTCTTGCTCCATTCAACTCATCCAATAACTCATCAATGACTGAAATTGGGAATCGATTTTTGATTGTGATCGTGTTAAGAGCACGATAGTCGACACACATACGCCATGATCCGTCATGATTTTTAACTAAGACAATTGGTGATGAATAAGGGCTATTACTGGTTGTGATCACGCTAGTAGATAACATTTCTGCCACTAACTTCTCTATCTCCGCCTTCTGATAATGAGGGTAGCGGTAGGGCTTGATACACACCGGTTCACTTCCTTCCATTAAGGGAATCTTGTGATCATGTGCTCGAGGAGGTGGTAGACCTTTGGGCTCTTCAAACACATCTTGGAATTCTTTCAAAATCTGCTGCAATGGTGGAGGTTGACACTCAACCTCATCTTTTGGAAGTGGAGTCCCAAGTGTGAACAATTGAAGCAACACCCCATTTTTTGATTTTTTGAATTCTCGGCTGAATTGTAGATCCCAATTATCTGGTCCCTTGGTATAGATATACCTTGGAGAGACACTTTTTTATCTTCTATCCTGAATTTCATCTGCAATTCAAAATCTGCTGCAATGGTGGAGGTTGACACTCAACCTCATCTTTTGGAAGTGGAGTCCCAAGTGTGAACAATTGAAGCAACACCCCATTTTTTGATTTTTTGAATTCTCGGCTGAATTGTAGATCCCAATTATCTGGTCCCTTGGTACAGATATACCTTGGATAGACACTTTTTTATCTTCTATCCTGAATTTCATCTGCAACTTTGCAAATTGCCACAAAATTGGACCAAGTGTACTCAACCATTGGGTGCCCAACACAATATCATATCCTTCTAATGGAAGCAAATAAAAATCCACAAGAACAAGTATTCCTTGCAAAATTAATTTAATATTTGTACACTTACCTGGACTGGATAACTTTTCACCAGAAGCAACCACAACCTTAAACTACCCTCCTTTCTCAGGTTGTAATGCCACCTTCCTAGCAAGAATTTCAGTAATGAAATTATGAGTGCTTCCTGAATCCACCAAAACAATGGTTGATATGTGTCCAATGCCTCTTTTTACTCGCATTGTTTCTGGTGCGCGTGCACCGAAAATCGCATGCAAGGAAATTTCAGGCACCTCTTTGTAGTCCTCTTGAATAGATTCTTCCATGTCCATAATAACGTCGCCATCTTTTTCTTCATAGTAGGCTTCAATTAAGAACAACTTCTTGCATCGATGCCCAGAAACAAACTTCTCGTTGCAGTTGTAACACAAGCCCTTCGTGCGACGCTCCTGCAATTCTGTCGGTGACATTCGTCGAATTGGAAGTGTAGTGCTGGTGTTAGTGGTCTCCTTGTTTGTCACCTTCTTCAAATCAGTCATGGGAGTAGTTCGCCGTTGTGAGATATTGCGAGCTTCATACAACCGGGCAAGTCCAATGGCGGATGACAAGTTTATAGGACGACCATATAGTACATCGGCTTTGATTAAGTCTTTTAATCCGCTAATGAAACAACTGACTTGGCGGTCTTGAGGAAGTAGTCCAACTTTAGATAATAACCTCTCAAATTGGGTCTGATAGTCACATACTGAACCAACTTGTTGCAGCTTTGTTAACTCTCCAAAGAAGTCTTGGAATTGGGTTAGGCCATACCGAGTATGGAAGCCATCAGTAAACTCTTTCCAAGCCATCACATCCTCCTCTTGTTTCAACAATTGATACCATAACTGAGCATCACCCTCCAAGTGGAAAGATGCAAGTGGCACACGATCTTCTTCCGGTGTTTGATGGAATTGAAAGAATTGTTCCACCCGACATATCCAACTTGTTGTATCTCCTTCGCCATTAAAGCGAGGAAAGTCAAGTTTGACAAATTTTGGAGCATATGAATGTTGTGTTCCCGTCTGGGGGGCCCCTAGATTGTTGCCAGGTCGTCCACCATGGGTCTGAAGTGGAGCCACTGAATTTTCTCCGTCCTTGCGCTCCATATTCGCTGGTGGTATGATGGTTTGTGAATTCAACTTGCTGACAATTTCAGCAAGCTGCACCATAATTTGTTGTTGACCAGCGGTAAGAGAGGCTACTTCGTTCTCCAAACTCTCCACTCTTTGATCCATGCCCTTGCTCTGATACCACAATGGTACGTACTGGGGAGTGCCCCTGTTTTTGTTTCTTGGAACCTATTGTAATAGAGTAAAAAAAATAAGCAATATAATGGTTTGGGTTGACTGAGGAACCCTGACCTCCAATTAAACACAAGTGTTCAACAATAAATGACAACTCATTATTTTAGGCATGACTAGCTACTCTTATATTAGCAGCCTCAACGTTCACAACCATGAAATTAGGAAAAGAAGTTAGACCCACTACTTTCCTTGAAACCAGGTCAAACCAACTACTAACAATTATCACTAAAAACTAGGATTACTTACTGCAAGGATAACAACCTAAACTAAAATATTATTTTGAAAAACAATAAAATAACAGTCGCGTAACACATTATCTGAAATGATCTCGTTCGGGACCCCATAGCGACAGATGATGTTGTTCCTGATGAACTTCGCAACGTGTGAAGCCTTCAACACCACATAAGATTGGGCCTCAACCCACTTTGTGAAATAGTCTATTGCGACCAGAATGAACTCATGCCCATTAAACCCCTTCGGAGTGACAGCCTCGATCACATCAATCCCCCAGACTAAAAATGGCCATGGCGAAGTCATATTGTACAGCTTCGATGGCGGAATGTTCATGCGGTTTGCATGGATCTGACATTTGTGACATCGCCGGACAAAACCAATACAATCCTCCTCCATGGTGGACCAGTAGTAACCCTGTCTCAAGATTTTTCGGGCTCACATAAAGCCTAAAACACCATCATGTATAGTCAAGAGTGTCGGCGACCGAGAATTGAGGCACGTTTTATCACTTCGAGTATGAAACGTCCCTCGTTTCCTGTGTTTGGACTAACTCCTATTCCAAACACAATGCAACAAACAACATGGCATGGCATACACAATGCGGCTCAAGCATGCAAACATTCAATGCAATGAAACAAGCATATGAACACGATGCAAGGGACAAGCATGAAAACATGCAACTGACATACTAGCATACACAATGCTATGAACGACGTGGCATACACAATGCACAATGGACTTAAACCAAAATGGATAGGCCTCAGCCATGTCCAAATCAGTGGCCATACATGCTAAGATAGAAACTCAAAATGCTATACAAACATGCATGCATATCGGCCCAAGCGTAAGGCTTAAAACACAACTCTCCAAAAGCATTGAAAATATGAAACATGGGGTACAATGGCATACGTTCCATTACTGAAATGGCATGCAAAATGACTTAGAATCATGCCAACAACCCATGTAATGCATGTTGAAAGGCTCAAGCGTCAAAGCTAGTGAAGTGTATTACACTAGAGGCATGCAAGATAATGCTCAAATGCCCAAACTAACCCCAAACTGACCCTATGCAGGCCAAAACAGTAGCAAAAATGAGTTGGGATGATGGCTTGAAAGGCACAAAAATGAGGCTCATGCAATGGCTCACAAACAGGGCACAAAAGCACAACCCTCAAGAGCACTTAAAGAGCGAAAAATATGGAAGTGTAACAGCCCTACATCCTCTGAAATATCATTCTCAATGATGCCAAAACATGCAAATACAAGTGACCAAGTATGCACATTTTGATGTTAAGTGCAATCTATAGCTATACTAAACATGAGTCATGTGACCATGGAAGCCCAAAAAAGTCCTAAAACAGCCCAAAATAATGCTAAAACATGTATGGAGTATAGCCAAAATAAGCTAGCATGCTTGGCCAAGACATCATGCATACAAGGCTAGTAAGCAAGTTTTGCACTATAAGTACATGGAGCATGCAAGAGGCTACCAAACCAACCCAAATCAGAGTCATGACATGTCAAATGATGGCCAAAAATCTACTGAAATGGAGCCAATACATGCTAGAAAGACATGCTACTTTGATGAGCCACAAATGGGAATACACTACACATACAAGAAGCAAACACAAGGTGGCCAAACCAGCCATAGACAGAGCTAAGGCAGGCCCTAAAAGTCATGCAAAAGTTCCTAAACCAAGCCTTGAAAGTATGAAGATGCATGCTCCTTTGATAGGCCAAAAATGCAAGAAAACAAAACAAGAAAAGAGGGGATCACCCCCCTCTGATTTAAGGCCTCAAAACTACATGCCTACTACTGAAAATCCATTGGATTTCAGTGGCTAGAAGGCCAAGCAAGGACTAGCTCAAAGGCCTTAAACCATGGCACAAAACAAGGCCAAACAAGGCATGCAAGAGGTTAGAAGACCCTCAACACCAAAGAGGCCTTAAACAAACATAAAAAACACTTAAATACAAAACTTTTTCCAGTTGAAAGCAAGGCCTAAATAAGCATGCAAATGAGACCAAGAGAGCAACCAAAATAAAGCTTAAAAGGGAGAAAAGAGGTTACCCTTGAAGCACTGCAAAACCAGCAGATTTCACAGCCAAGAATCACCGAGTGCTCAACCGATGACGTCTAAGTCTTAAGGTCGGTCAAAAATGGGGTGTCTATAATAACTTGTTAAACTATTTAACTAATTATTACAACACTTAAATTAACTAACTAATTAAATAATTACAACACAAGTGTAATTAAAATAAGTACTTAAACTAAACAACTAACTACTCCGTCTTAAGAAACAAGGGCTGTGCATGCACATGCTCGGATTCCACCCGAAAAGACCACCATTTTTCTCCCGAATACCTCTATTTGCACAATTGAACTTTTCCACAACAACTTTGTTTCACTTTACCAACACTCTACTGAGTTTGCATTAGTGGCCAGCCGGCCAAAGATGAAGGTTGCCGGTCACCAGCAGGCCATGGAGGTGGTCTGCCGGCCACCTGCTGGCCATGGAAAGTGGCATGCCAGCCAATGATGCCTAGGTTCATCTTTCTGCAGAGGACAAACAGAGCATATAAAGGGTATTTTCAAGGATTGTCTGCACAACTCACCCATCCTTTTCCTGAATAAATCCAAGGAGTGGTAAACCTAAGCCACAAACCACCAATTCAAGCAATTTCATTGCATGATGGCTTGTGAACCCAAGAGTGCAAGTTCAATAAATGCAAGAAAAAAAGCACAAACCTCCTCCCTTTCATGAAAGATCAAGGGAAGTGGTTGATCTTGGAGACTTAGATCATTTCATCACTAGCAAGTATGAAATGGTCTAATTTCCATGTGTTCAATTAACGTCCAGTTGAACACACCAAGACACAATCAAATTCTTATTTTTGCACAATTATAGTTTCAACTTTTAGTTACTCCTTTTAATTACCCTTCCATTCTTTAACCAATTAAGTCCATTAGTGAGTTGAGTCCTCTAAAAGAGAAGGAAGTGTCAAACAAGAGGTAGTTTAAGGCAAGAGAGAGGTTCCATGCCGTTGATAATGAACCCCCAAAAGAGGATTAAACCATTAAGCATGGACCTCAATCTCAAGCTTAAACAATCCCAAGGTTGAAACAACCCTCAAAGAAAATAAAAAGTGAAGAAATGAGGGAGGTTGTAGAGATTATGATTTTTGAAATTAAGTGAGAAAAACACTAGAACAATGTAATCAACTCAAACAAGTGGTGTCTAAAGGCCTGAAACACCAAGCTTGTGAGGAAACTTACATTAGAAGCATGCAAAACAAGACTCAAATGACTTAACCAACCCAAAACAGAGTTAAAACAGTCCAAGTCAAAGGTTAAAACATGCTAGAAGTAAGCTATAAATGGCTAGAAAATTAAGCTAACACATACCATAAACTAGGCTAGTAAACAAGACACAAGGAGGGGAGGCTAACCCCTCGAAATTTGGACTTCAAAACATGATTTTGGCCACTGAAAAAGCTCTGAAAATCAGTGTTTAAGAACTCAAAAACAAGTAGTAGAAGGGTGGGAAACACAAGGGCAAAGGCCTCAAAGTAAGGTACAAAGAAGGGCTATCAACCCCTCAACCTTTAATGGTCTTAAACCCAAGCTTCAGCCCAAAAAAACACAATGTTTTAATAGCCCAAAAATAGTGGAAAAACAGTAGAAATAATAGTAGAGAAAGCAAGCAAAGAGCCAAAGCCTTATACCTCTTGAAGTGAAGAGTAATTCCAAGCAACAAAACCAAGTACACCCTCTAGAGCTCAAACCAAGCTCAAGAACACCTCAACCCAAATATGAGAAGATTTGGTTAAGGGTATATAGGAAAAGGTTAAGGAATTGGAGGCTAAAGTGTAGAGATTTGCTAGAGAGAGGAAAATTTTTGAGTCCAAAATTTTCTAACCTTAAAAGATGAGAGGGAGGCCTCCTATATATAGAAAACATGAAATTCCCTTAAGGAGCACTACAAGAATTCACACATTTGCCGACCACTTTTGCCGACCAAAAAAAATTTGGTCGCAAAAAAATGACATTTGCCGACCAAATATTAATTAGTCGCGAGTGATCATTATTTTTGGCGACCAAATATTATTAGTCGCAGAATGTTATATTTTGGCGACCAAAAAAAGAGTTGGTCGCAGAAAATGGTATGCTTTTGGCTACCAACTATAAATTTGGTCGCGGAAGGTGACATTTTTTTTGGCGACCAAATATTTGGTTGCCAAAAACTTATTTTCAACAACCAAAAAAAATTAGTCGCCAAATTAACACTTTTAGCGATTAATATTTTAGTCGCCATTGATTGAGATTTGGCAACTAAAAAAAATTGTTGGCGAAGGGTACCTTTTCTGCGACTGATTTGGTATTTTGGTCGCTAAAAATTTGTGAGGGAAATTTGAAACGTGGGGCGGGAATTAAATTTTTTTATCTTTAGGTTCTGGTAGCTCACACATTTTCATTTTGTCCTCTCTCATCTGTTTCTCTCAAACAAACAAACAAATATATCAAAATATGCCCACAATGTATCCCTGTTTCTCTCACTCTCTCCATCTGTTTCTGTTTCTCTCTATTCCTACACGTGGGGATAGATGTATGCATCTGTGTAAACAACTGGCATTGCTGGCATAAAATATATGCAAAACACACTGGTGGCCGATAACCTACATCAATGGCCGTCACCAGGTCGGCAAGCAAAAAGTGATGGCCAGCAAGTCTCTAGCAGTGGCCGGTAGGTCACCAAAGGTTGCATACTAAAAAAGATAGGCTTGGTCCAAAACTGAGTTTGAAAGGCTATCAAGGTTTGCGAGGCTATAAGTTGTGGCATTCTTTTAAGGACTTTGAGCACTTGGCGAGCAAACAGACTCATAATCGGGTGTGCATGCGAGAACATCCAAGTTGTAAGGGCCGTAAAAAATGAAATGTCTACAGTTATCTTTAAAGATGAATACGTGCACAAATTCATGTATTGTGGTGATACTCATACTACATCCTAGCAATCCGGACTCCTAGGGACATGTTCTGTATGTATTGCATTAAAAACTTACATATAAGATCATGTATATTTGTATATATCCGTATATATGTTGCGGGCTTGCCTTGGAGCACTAGGTGAGCATTTTTGAGCTTTTAGCATATTGTATGTGTGTGTTCCTTACCATATCTGTTGCTATAACATGAGGCTAAGTGCTTAAGTGAGATATCTATTTGAATACTAGTGGATAGAGGTTGTATTATTTGTTTTGGGGGTGTAGATGATTCTTACGCCACGGATTTTACCCAAGAAAACCCCTTTTTCAAAAGTGCATGAAATCAAAGCATAACAAAAAATTACGGCACAATCTATATTTTAATGCCTCTAATAGTAATTGTAGCATTATTAATAATCAGAATATGGATTTACATCAATTATAAAAACCACATTATGACTTAGTAGAGGTCGATCTTTGATCGGGTGAGTGGGGAGCTCAATTAATGACCATCCTTTCTCATACCTATGTCCCCTAGTCGAGACACTTTGGTTATGACAAACGGTAGCCTTTGACACAAGTCACGGGTTTCCTAATTTTCCTCAAAGATTAGGTAGTGACTCTAAAATCTGGTGATGTAGTCCATTTCTGGCAATATTTTGCAATAAAATTGATTTTCTATAAAAGTTGCCGGATTTGAATTCTTGTTTTCTGTTTCACATTACACTAGTGAAACTAGATTAGAAGATTGGGAGTCTGAACTGTTGGGCGCACTTGGTAACCCCAAATAGGTAATCCTACACCTCCTTTTAGCTTCATCACAAGTGCGACCTACCTGCTCACGAGTGTGACTACTCAAGAACAAAATTTCTGGGCTGCTACCCAACAGCCAACCTCAAGCACGCAACAGTCAAATCTACCCAGAAAGGTCCAGGTCACTCGGGACAACCCCACGTCCTAACCAAAAATAAAAATAGGTCGGGTTAAACTGACCCAGGCCACTACATCCACTATCTTCATTAACAGATACATTCATTTTATCTTTTCAAAACTTAATATCTTTTCCTTTTTATTCATAGGTCAAACACTAATGATTTCTAATAAAACATCTCTTACTTTCAAAAACCCATTTTTAACTAGAAATTTCCAATCTCTCAACACAATTCAACAATATACTCATTCTCACAACCTTTCTCAAGAATCCATTTCAAAACCCATCTTTGACATTTCAAAAACCAAACCCTAGATTAAACCCCCAACTCCCAAATCACAATACTTTACAATGAGTACATAACTAAGTTAAGAATCATACAAAGAGGTTGAAAAAGTGCCTACCTTGAGAGTAGAAGAAGAAGAGAGCAAGACCCACATCAAGACATACTCAAAAATGGAAGTTTCATCGATTAAAATGTTCACCTTTACAAGTTCTACACTTTACTCCAAAACACAAGGGCAGTGAGATCAACGGATTTGGGTGTATTTTGAGTATTTAGGCAAGAACTAGAGAGAGAGAGAGAGTGTGTGAGAAAGTAAAAAATGATAGAAAAAGGCTTCACCCCAATCTGATATACGCATAGATTGCTTGAGCAACCAAACCACAACAAGAGCGCATAATGACCCCCTTTTAGAAGTTTTGCAAACTATAGAAGACTGCTCGAGCGAAGAAAAGACTGCCCAAGTGAAGATCACCCCACTCCAGTAGTTTTGCAGACCTGCAAAGTACTAAGAGAATTCAAAGACTGCTTAAGCGACCAAACTATCGCTCGAGCAAACAGGAAAAGAAACAGACAACTATTCCTTTGAAAAACGAACTCCTAACCTATTCAAGACACAACTAACAACTCCAAACAACCAAACTCAGTAGCAACAAGACAAGAAGAATATAGATCACAATAAAGAGCATCGGATCCCGAATCCAAGACCATGAAAGGGTCGAGTCTAACCCAAGCTTTTATAATTTTCCCCCTTAAGAAATTTCATCCCCAAAATTTAAATCAAATCAATAATCACCACAATCTAATCCCAATGACAATCCATACTAGTAACAATGATAAAACCATGTCATCTAACACAAAATATTACAATTCGAATCTCCAAAACACTTACAATGCTTACATATTACAACACAAAGAAATTTTTATACAGAACTCAAACACCAACAAACAGGTCCAGATACTTCTCACAGACTTCAGCCTCACACTCCCAAGTCACCTCCTTGATTCTATGGTATCACCACAACACCTTAACCAATAGGATAGTCTTACCCCTCAAGACTTGATCCCGTGTATCTAGCATATGAATCGGCCTCTCTTCATATGAGGCATTCTCATCTACTTCTGAATTGGTCCAATCCAACACGTGTGAAGGATTAGGCTCGTATTTTTGGATCATACGGATATAAAACACGTCATGAACCCCAAAAAATTAGGGCGATAGGGCCAAACGGTAAGCTACCTCTCCAATTCGCTCTACAATCTCAAATGGTCCAATGAACCTAGGAGACAACTTCCCACTCTTCTCAAATCTCATCAAACCCCACCTCGATAAGATCTTAAGAAACATGTGATCCCTCGCCTCGAAAGACAAAGGTCTCCTTCTTTGGTCGGCATAGCTTTTCTGATGACTCTAAGCCGAAACCAACCTCTTATGGATAAGTGTAACATTTTCTATTGTTTCCCAAACTAATTTAGGACCTAACATAAGTGTGTCACCCACCTTGACCCAATACACAAGAGATCTACATGGTCGGCCCTACAAGGCCTCAAAAGGTGCCATACCAATACTCGCTTGAAAACTATTATTATAGGCAAATTCCACCAAAGGCAAATGCCTCTTCCACAACCCTTTAAAATTGAGAATGCAAGCCCAAAACATATCCTTTAAAATTTGAATGGTGCACTCGGACTACCTGTCAGTCTGAGGATGATAGACAGTGCTAAAAGTCAACTTAGTGCCCAAGGCACCCTCTAGGCTTTGCTACAATCGAGCAGTGAAATACGGATCCCAATCCGAGATAATAGTCATCGAGACTCTGTGAAGTCACACTATATCTCTAATATACATATTGGCAAGGTAGTCTATCGAGTCACTCCTGTGCATAGGTATAAAGTGTGTAGATTTTGTTAATTAATCGACTACTACCCACACAATATCATTACACTGTTGAGTCCTTGAAAGACCCACAACAAAATCTATCGTGACATGCTCCCACTTCTGCTCGACTATAGGTAAGGGTTGCAACAAATCTGCTGGTCCCTAATGCTTGGCCATTACTTGTTGACAAGTAAGGTGCCTCAAAACAAACAAGGCTACATTTCTCCTCATCCTCCTTCATTAAAACTGGTAACTAAGGTCATGATACCTTTTCGTGCCTCCCAGTGTACCACAAAGCGTGAATGGTGGAACTCTCGAAGTACCTTTTCTCTTCAATATTCTGGCACAAAAAAACAGTCTAGATATCTCACACTTGCATCCTAATGAACGTTCAAACCCTTCTCTACCTTTCTACTAGAGATCTTCCCTCGGATAGCCTCTATTTTGTGATCACACTTGTCATGACCCAAACCCGTCCCTATAGGTTTAGCATCGTAACTGACCAGTAATCCTAGGATTACCAAAGGCCTCTAAAACAGATTAACAAAATTAAAGGGGCTAGCAGAAGCAATATCAAAATACAATGTCCATAGAGTTGTGCAGACGTATATGAGATAGAAAATTTAAACTTGATTTACATATACATATATGATGTCATATTTACATCAGTCTTACATCACCCATCACAGATAAAATAAAACTGGAAAACTTGTCTAATAAACAAAAGAGAATAAAGTTAGCATTGATTTCACAAAACTTAAAACACTTGGGAACCTCCTCGGGAGGCACGGTGGTTGGCTTAACAAAATAGTACAGGCTAGCAACTTAGGCCTGGTCTTACGCCAGATCACCTACATATATAAATAATACAGTGAGCTAGAGCTCGATAAATAACAACAGAGTAAAGGGTTCATGAATGATGTCCAAAACAGATTTAGAAATCAGAATTCAGATCAGAAACAAATTCTTATCAAAAACAAATTCTTATACATATTCAGATTTGTAAACATTCATACGTGGTACATCCAGTAGGGCTAACAGATCAGATTGGTCAAAAGACCCACGTACATAGTCGGTACCAACGACCATAAAGGTAAACATCTTTGCGTACATATAGCCATGATATTGTTAACCCCAGGCAAGGGCCACATGAACATAAACCACGGTATTGTTACCCCCAGGCAAGGGCCACGTGCATATTGGCCATGGTATTGTTACCTCCGGGTGAGGGCCACGTGAGCTAAGGATGCCACAAATACATTTAAGAAAGGTGGACATTCATTCATGATTCATAAAATATCATTTCAGAAAACAAAGCTTATCATATCATTTCATTCAGAAAATTCTTATAGTCAAACATAGCTTTATAGAGTTGTTACTCATAGATAGCTCCAATAGTATGAGGGAAAATCACTTGAATATAACAGACTGATCAGGTGGGCGATATCACATGACCTACATAAACACGCGACAGATACACATTGAACACACGTCTCAAAGGTGCTTAACTTATCATTCTTCTTAGCGTGTTTTTCTAACTCTTATCCTCATTATTGTAGCTTAATCATGGCCTAGGAATGCCTTAGATGGAATGAGGATACAAAAATGCACTTTTGGAACATTTAGCCGAATTTTTGAAGACAGGGTAGTTCACTCGAGCATAACTTTTGTCACTCGAGCGGTTTGCAAAGTCTGCAAAAGTACTGGATGCTTGATTTTCACACTCGATGGTCGCTTGAGCCAAGTACTAAAAATAAAGGGTGGTCGCTCAAGCACACATTCAGTTGCTTGAGCCACCATGCAATTGTTTGTAAAACTACTGGTAGCTTAAATTTTATGCTTGAGCCAACTTTTGGCTGCTCGAGCACAACTTTTGCCACTCAAGTCAACCCCCAAACTCAGCAAAACTTCTGAGAGGTTGAACTTTATGCTTAAGCAAAGAAACCGTCGCTTGAGCAATTATGCCGAATTCTAGAATTTCTAGATTGCTCTCCAAGCTTCAAAACACAATTCTAATGCACAAAATCATGTTCGCCAAAACTTAAGAAAACATTTGTAAACTCATAGAATTTTGTGAATTGAAATCGATTTCTCAAAATCAAGGCCCAAAGGTGATTCAATTGTTCAAAAGCAAAGCTTCAAACTTTGAATACATGACATGCATGTAATGATATGAATTCCTTGCTTTCAAAACATGAACTATTGAAGTAATTTGGTGTAAAACTTCATGAATTCTCAAAACAAAATCAAGATGAACACATGCACGTGAGAATTCTTTGAAATCAAACTCAAATTGTTATGAAATGGACATCCATGCATGAAATGCTCTTCTTTCTACTCTCCAAGCTCAATTCTCATGATTAAACACTTAAACCTTATGAATGCATTCACTAAGTGACTCAAATTCATAATTTAAGAGTTGCATTACTTACCTTAAGTCCTCAATTGGGCTCCATATAGCAAATCACTTGAGTTTCCAAGCTAATTCTTCCAAAGTCCTAATCTCACCAAGTCTTCCTCAACTTCCTCCTGTTTGATCTCAATCTCTCTCTCTCTCTCTCTCTCTCTCTCTCTCTCTCTCTCTCTCTCTCTCTTCTCTCTCTCTCTCTCTCTCCATGTTTTGAGTTCAAATAGATGAAGAAAGTGTGTGTATTTGAGTGTTCTAGGCTTGTGTATTCAAGTATACTTTAAGCGGGTTAATCTAATTCAATTTATTCTAATTATTTGGTTCTGATTCGAATTTGAATTAAAATCACCATAAAATTCTAATTACCATATAAACATCATCAATTTTGTGTTCGGATGTTGATAAAGCCTTTAATTTATAACAGAATTACCGACAGATAGTCTTACAACAGACATATATAAACACAAATAATACATGGCACATGAAATTAGCTTAGGATTTCTCCTTAATTACTTATTAAACATTTTTAATCAAGGAATATAGGCTAATCACAGGTCGGGATGTTACAACACTGTTGTGCCTCTATAACCCAACTAATTAAGGTAGGTTGTGCAACTGAGGTAAATAATGTGGCTGACTCAATGGACTCACCACGGTAGAAGTCAAATTCACCAATGGCGTTTAACATCTCCCACTTTCAGATGGCAATATTCGTTACTCTGCTCATGAATTTCTTACTTAAAGCGTCGGCCACTACATTGGCCTTCCCTGAATGATAATGTAAGTCAAAATCATAATCCTCCATAAACCCTATCAATCTCCACTGTCTCAAATTCAAGTCCTTCTGTGAGAATAGATATTTTAGACTCTTTTGATCGGAAAACACCTCAAATCTCTCCTCGTACAGGTAATGTCTCCAGATTTATAAGGGAAAAATCGCCGCCGCTAGTTTTAAGTCATGCGTAGAATAATTTCTCTAATGTGTTTTCAACTGCCGTGAACCATAGGCTACCACTTTCCCTTTTTGTATCAATACACAACCCAAACCTTCCCGAGATGCATCACAATATATTGAATAACCCAAACCCCTCTCTGGGATAATCAAAATTGAAGCAGTGGTAAGTCTAACCTTAAGCTCTTGAAATAACTTTTCACAAGTCTTACTCCACACAAATCTAACTCCTTTTATCATCAATCTAGTCAATGGTGAGGCCAGTCTAGAGAAATCTTTCACAAAACATCGATAATACATGGCAAAGCCTAAGAAACTCCAAATCTCAAAGGCATTTTTAGGTTATTCTTAATCTTGCACTACGTCTATCTTCGATGAGTCTACGGTCACCCATTCTCGAGTGAGACTTGTGAAACTCACACTTCACCACATGGCCTAGGAACTTAACTTCATTGAGTCGAAACTCACACTTCCCGAACTTAGCACATAAACGGTGTGCTCTAAGCAACTCAAGTACAACCCGCAAGTGTTCCTCCTCAGAGGGTGAGTAGACTAAGATGTCATCGACGAAGACGACCATGAACTGATCTAAGAATTCCTGAAAGACTCGATTCATTAATTCCATAGAACATAGCCGATGCATTAGTCAGGCCAAAAGGTATCACTAAGAACCCTTAAAGGCCATACCACGTACGAAAGGTTATTTTCTGAATATCTTCCTCTTTTACCCTTAACTGTTGATACCCCGATCTTAAATCGATCTTTCAAAAGCAACACGACCCCTTTAACTGGTCAAATAGATCATCTATTTATGGTAATGGGTACTTGTTCTCAACATTTACCTGGTTTAACTTTCAATAATCGATGCACAGTTGCAATGTGCCATCTTTCTTCTTTGTGAAAAGAGCTGGTGCTCCCCAAGGTAAGGTACTAGGGTGGATGAAACCCTTATCTAACGAATCCTGAAGCTACACTTTCAACTCACACAACTCAGCTAGTGTAAACCTATATGGTGCCATGGAAATTAAAGTCGTGCTTGGTGTAAAGTCGATAGGGAACTCAATTTCTCTTTGTGGTGGTAACTCCGTGAGATCCTCTGGAAAGACATCCAGATACTCTTGAACTACTCTCAACAATTCACCCTGAACGGTACTACCCTCATCAGCTACTGTGATGGCAAAAAGAAAACTCAATTCTCTTCGACCCTTAAGGTCATACAACGGAGAAGTATGACTAGCACCCTGATCACGCATAAAGTACTTCCCTGATGGTGTATATACTGACACCCTCCTACAATGGCAATCTATCGAAGCCCGGTAATAAGTCAACCAATCTATACCTAGAATTACATCAAAAGCATGCATATCAAGAATGACAAAGTCAAAAAAGAGTTGACGATCTGCAACCTTAATCTCATAAGAGCGACATCCTCACCCCAATGCCACTCTACCCCCAATAGGTGTCTCAACAAACAGAGGAGACTCCAATAGCTCAAACTCTAATCCAAAGCAGATGCAAATGAAGACGATATAAGGAATGAGATGCACAAGTATCAATCAACACATTGGCAGTGGAATTGAACAACAAGAAGTTAACTCTCAAAATAGAAGGTGCTTGCTATTGATCTAGAGTGGTAACAACATACACACGCCATGAAGGCCTCTGATCCACATGCTCACCCCTTAGAGTATAGGCCTGATACACAAATTGAGCCGAAATGGCTCCCTGATTGGTTCTCGAGGCCTATGCTGACTGATGGCTCTATGTCTGCCTCAAACCAAGCGCACCAGATATGCCACCAGACTGAGAGAAAAATCTCCTTAAGTTCCCAAACTGCCCACACTTATAACAAGTAGGCAGTTGATATCTCTCCTGCCTTTAACTCTGAGAATGAACTGTAGACTATGAAGTTGCCTTCCTTCTCTCTGCGGACAAACTAAAGACTTGTGGCCCAACTGACCACACTTGAAACAAGTTAACCCACCATGGTTACCTCTCCCTGAACTTGAACTTCACACAAGAAAGGTGGATCTAGACTATGTAGCGTGGGATTGCTGTGGGGTGGAACCTTTTTGCCATTTGTTATCTCTCGTCCCCCTGAATATCCTGACTCATTTGCTTGGAGCCCCTTATCCACTCTTCCTCTACTTGGATCACAGTCTTTATGTGGGCTGCCACTTCCAACAGTCGACCGTAATCCCTAATCATAGACCTGATCAGCTTGAAAAGGAGTCCGGTCCTCAACCATTTCTCGAACTCGATACAACGGTGTTCCTCTATCACTATAAGTTCTGGTGCAAACCTCAAAAGGCTAGTGAAAACCACCTTAAACTCGGTCATCGGTGTGTTCAACTATTTAAGCTTCAAAAACTGTTCTCTCAACTTCTCTCTAATAGTGGGTGGCAAAACTTGTTGTGGAAGGCATTGACAAAAGCCTCCAAAGTCACCCGATATGTCCCTTTGCATACTTCCACCATTGATCTGCATCGCCTTTAAGCTAAAAAGATGTCAAGGTCACCCTCAAACCATCGTCCTCGATGCCAAGCATCTCGACCATTTTCACTATCTGCTCAAGCCATTCATCGACCTTCAGTGGCTCTTTCCGATACCTGATAAACTCATCCAGATTCGACCGGAAGAACTCACTCTTCAAAAAAGATGGCCCTGTTTCAGCAACATGGACCTGGACTTGATTCTTAGCCCTAAGAATGTCCATGGATTGCCACAATGATATAAGATGCCTTCAGGGGGCACCCAAGTGCACCTGACAGTTCAGACTCCCAATCTCCTAATCTAGTCTCACTAGTGCCATGTGAAATAGAAAATAAGAGTCCAAATCTGGCAATTTTTATGGAAAATCCATTTATTGCAAAATATGCCAGAAATAGATTGCATCACCAGATAGTAGAGTTGCCACTTAATCTTTTAGGAAAATTAGGAAACCCATGACTAATGGCAAAGGCTACTATTCGTCATAACCAAAGATGCCTCGGTTTGGAACCTTAGGTATGGGGAGGGAAAGTCATAAATTGAGCATCCCTGCTCACCCGATCAACAGATCAGCCTGTAGTAAACCATGACATTAGTTTAAAAAACATTATATGCTCATGTTCTGGTTATTTTAATAATACTAACATTATTGTGTAAGGCATGCAATTATAGATCATGTTGCTTATTTTGATTATGCTTTGTTTCCATGCATATTTTAAACATCTTTTGAATGAATGTACAACTCAAAGAAAACTGAGCCCACATACATATCAATCAACATCATTCCAACCTAAGCAACACAACCTTCATCCACTGGCATTCAAAGAGGTATATCATTTAAGCACTTAGCCGCATCGTAAGATGCTAAACATAGTAAGAAAATCATGCACAGGTGGGATGCTAAAACTATAAATGCTCACCTAGAATTCCTTTATGGTAGCCAAAGTAATATGCTATATACATATGCATGATCCTATATCCAAATATCTAATACAATACATACACAGAATGAAACTAAAGATCTGGTTACCAACATTTTATACATGAATCATCTCAAGGCATGAATTAGAGCACAAAGGAGCACAAGAATTGATAAAAACCCACAGATACAAATTGGTCGAATCCTAATGCATGAAAAAAAATGGATGCAAGGTATGAATATGATAAATAAAATATGATGTTATCTAGACAGAAAGTGTGTAAATGAAAGGGATAGAAAGACACGTAGTCAGAAGTTATTACAACAATTCAAATGAAAAGAAATAAGAAAGAAGAGGAAGAAATTATTACAACAATTGAATAAATAATAATAATAATAATAAAAGAGTAGGGTTAGAGGAGTTATTACAACAATGAATAGGTTTAGCCAAATTACTGTTGAATCTAACGAATCATATTGTATAAATAGAAAAATTTAACCAGTAGCTCCAGAAACACCCAAGAAACTATCCCTCTAAAGTTGTCTGCTCTATTCTTGAGGGAATTTAGTCGACCATGGGCAAAAGTGACTAGCCAACCAAAATAAAGGCCGACCAAACCTCTCATTTGAGTAGAATCTGGATTTATGCAAGGATTCCAAACACAGAAGGCATGTACACTTTCAAAGGGTATTAATTCATTCTCCCTCCTCCACTCTTAGAAACCACTTAAGGAAGAGGTAAATGGGCTATAACCCCCAACAATGATACAAACAAACATGTACAACAGATGTCTTGCTAAAATAAAACAAATTAAAATGATCAAATTAAGAACAAATTCAAGCACAAAAAATGGATAAGAACCTACATCGTCTCTCTGTGAGTAAGGGCAAATTACCCAAATCCATGCTATTAAGTGGAGAGCATAGATTAATGCAAATCATTTCTTGATGGAAGCTTTGCTTATTACAACAAGGGAATCATCAAAGCCATTGAAAGCTCTTCGTCTAGTCATATAACATGGATGTTTCCAATCTTTTCTATGTTCATGAATGATTAAGAAGGGAGATTTCAATGTCCTTTGATCCAAAATCTCATGTTTTACTTCCAAAAATAAACAAAAAGAAAGAAAACACAAAACTCTCAACATCAGATACCAGGAACCACTCAAGTAGTCCTATGAAATAACCATTCTACTCATTATCATTGAGCATAGGTGTAACCTGCCCGGGGGGATACCCATGCGCATTAAACAATTTGGACCCTCGATTTCTTCGATCTAGTCTCATGAGTGCAATATGAAACATAGATGAGAGTCTAGATTTGGAAACTTTTATAGAAAATCCATTTTATTACAAATTCTTTGCCAAAAATGGACTACATCACCAGATCTTAGAGTCACCACCTAATATTTTGGAAAAATTAGGAAACCCATGACTCGTGCCAAGGCCACTGTTCATCGTAACCAAGGATGCATGGCTTGAAACCTTAGGTATAAAGGGGGAAGGTCATTAATTGAGCACCCTCGCTCACCCGATCAAAAGACCAGCCTCTACTAAGCCATGATATGAGTTTTACTAACTTCATATGTTCATGTTCCAATTATTTATATTTACTATGTGAAGCAAAACAAGTATATACTGTGTCTTCCATTTTAGAACAGCTTGATTTCATATATGTCAAAAATGTTTTGAATAATGCAATCATGAAAATCAATTCTATTTCAAATTAAACAACACAGCCTTCACCCATTGGCATGCATAGAGTTATATCGAATAAGCACATAGCCACATGGTAGGATGCTAAACATAGTAGAAAACCACACACAAGCAGGATACTAAAGCATAAAAACTTACATATTTATCAATGTCCCGTAAATAATTGCAAAACAAAATTAGTAAAACATGCATTATCCAATATACAAGATCCTAATGCAATTCACTCATGAAATGCAACTACAGATTCAGCTTCTAATATATGGCATGTTAATCATCTCAAAACATGAGATAACACACAAAATCACATAATAATCAATTAAACTCACTGATGCAAATTTAGCTGGATCTTAAGGCATAAAACATGGGTGCAAACCATGGATATGATGATAAGTATAATATAAGATGTATATTTACAGAATATGGAAAGCAAATAAAAGAATATGATAAAAAGAAGTAGGGCAGAACATTATTACAACATTTTGAATATTACAAATCTTGATAAAGGGGGAGAGAAGAATAAAACTATTACAACAAAATATAAAACCCCACAATTCTCTCAATATAACAAAAAAAGTAAATATGTATGCCTTGGGGATCGCTAGAAACCATTTTGCTTAACGCTGAAAGATATGCTCTGTTCTGCCCCAAAAGAAGTTGGTTGGCCAGCCAATTAATTCTATCAAAAAACTCTATTTTTTTCTTTTTCAACAGTAAGGAAAGAACAAACAATGGATATATGGATGGCTCAACTAACCACTTCCAGTTAAATTACAATAGTTTATAATGCGAAATCAAAGCATAAAAATTAATATAAGAAAGAAAGTTCAAGAAAATGAAAGTGTGCAAAGTTCACCTTCTAAGAAAAGGATAAACTCCTTGATTTCCAAACTTCCTTTTGATCACCCTCAAGTTTAGGAGGTGTGTTCTCAATTCTCAGTTTGAAAGTTCAAAATTCTTGTTGGAATGGTATTTTTAGGTTGTTTAATAGTGTGTGGGGGAGGAGTTGTTCCAACTCTCTATTTTTTCTCTTTTTTCAACTACAGTCACTCTTTTTTGATCAAGGCTACTTAAAATATAGCTATAACAGAATTTATGGGATGGTTTTGATGTATGAAAACATGGTATATTAGTGTATGGAAGTGTTTTGGTTCAAGGCTTAGGCTATAACTTTCTTTCTCTTTCTATATCTTTTCTCTCAATTCAATTCCCTTCATTCAACTCTCTTCACTCCCATCTATTCTGATCCTTTCTATCTCTATATGTAATTAGGGAAGGTTACTAAGTCAAGGAGAAGGTGGGAGACAAAGATGATGGGGTGACAAGGGTGGTTGAAAATGGAAGCCACCTTTTGAGAAGAAGACAATCCCCCTTTTGACAATGGAGGGCCAAGGAGGGTAATGCCCATGGTGGGTGTGTACCTCATGCATGAATATAACAAGAAAAGATCTGAAATGGCATGACCCGCACACATTCAACAAGAATTCTACTGAAATTGTCCTGCTCCTAGGAAAATTAGTCGGCTGGCCAATTTGTTGGCTAGTCAGCCAAGGCATATTTAATTGGCCGGCCAACACTATTCACAGACACTATTTGGCCGGCCGGCACTATTCACTAAATTGTTTTTCTTTATTTTTCTTAAGGAAAACAGGGTTTTTTAGCAGAATTATTGAAACTATGCATAAAAGGAATATTTTAAAAGAGAGTTTTGAATGGGTCTAAAACACTTGGCCAAAACAGGCTTAGGGTTGGGAATGAAGCACAAATTCTATCTTTCCTACTATAAATTATGTGAGAAACACATTCTGATTTTCATTATCAGGTAATCAAAAAAAGTGTCAAAGTCTTAGGGTCGGTCAAAATGGGGTGTCTATAGTTGCCCTTCTTTGATAGAACTTGAAGTCATTTCTTGACGTGAGTGAATGTCAAAACCCGAAGATGACCCTTTTGACAAGGCTGCATAACTTGGGCAAACAAACAAGATGCGAATGTAGGTGGTTGAACTCGAGGGTCGCCTACGTATTCTTTTGTAAGGAATCAAACAAGCATAGTTCAGGAGTGAAATGCAAATGATATGCAATTGAAATACAGTTTGAAAGCTGGACTTACAAGCTTCACGAAGCCATTTTTATTTTGAAAATTCACGATCTATATTGCAATGCAATAGGTAATATGAAGCATAACAAGGGATACAATCCAAACACATTCACATAAGAGAATGAAACGTAACCGATGAATAGTTTTAACCTACAACCCAAAATAGGAGAGGTATTAACTGATGGATAGTCTCAACTAACAACCTAAGAAAAGGGAGGTATTAACCAATGGTGGTTTGAACTGTCAATAACCCGAGAAAGGGATAGTATTATCATCCCAAAAAGTGGCCAACATAAACCAAGTGGTTTGAACCTACAACCCAAAAAGAGTGCCAACAGTAACTGATGAAAAATGTTGTAATCAAATGTTGATGTGAATAGATTGTAGCCTAGCGATGCAACAGTGGTAGTTGTAACCATGCAAATGATATGCTAATGCAATTGAAAGTTGATTTTTTTTTCCTTTTCTTTTTGAAAGTACGTAATTTATGCAATGCAATATGTAATATATGGTAAGACAAGCCTCATGCAAATGTAGCATAACTAAGAGGTACAATCCAAACATACTCACACAAGAGGAGAGAATGTAACCAATAAGTACTTTTAACCTACAACCTAGAACATGGGAGGTACTAACCGATAGATAGTCTTAACTAAAAGGGAGGTATTAACCGATGGTGGTTTTAACCGATAACCCGAGAAAGGGATAGTTTCGTCATCCTGAAGAAGGGCCAGTATGAATCGAGTGGTTTGAACGTACAACCTAAAACAAGGGCCAATATTAACTAATGAAAAATGTTTAGTCAAATGTTAGGACAATTGTGGTGCAGATGGATTGTAATCATGCATGACAAATATAATAAATAGTGCAAGCCAGTATTAACTGATGAAAAAGGTTCAATCAAATGTTGGGACAATTGTGGTGCGGATGGATTGTAATCATGCATGACAAATATAATAGACAGTGCAAGTGTGATAGTGAATGCAAAAATATAAAGGGACAATGTAAGACAAACAATATGCAATGATAGATAGATGCACAACAAATAAAATGATATTTTTGTTTTTCAAATTTTCTTTTTTTTTTTCCCTTTCAAAAATTTTCCTCTTCTTTTTTGTTATTATTATTTTTTTTGGAAATTCTTTTTTTTCCCCTTCCTTGATTTTTTTTTCTTCCTTGAAAATTTCTTTTTGATTTTTTTTTTCCTTTGAAAACTTCTTTTTGAAATTTTTTTGTTTTTTTTTTTTTGAAAAAAACCACTTTATTTTTTGAATTTTTGAAAATTGTTATATACATACCACATATACATGTACGGATAAAAAAACATACAAAACATGTATTACATACGTATACATATAAAATACATATATACAAATAAGCTATATACATATACGGACATACGAGCTATATATATACGGATACATACATACATATATATGTGTATACGGACATAGACATATGGATACGGATATACCGATATGGACACATAGACATATATATACAAAATACATACAAATATACATTACTCCCCTATTTCTATCTCTTTCGTTGCCCTGTTCATCTTCATCGAGCGTCGTGTTTGGTGCACGATTTCAACAATCATGGTACACCTGATCAATAGTGGCTGGACCAGCCTCGTTATTCAAATATTTCCTCAACAATCCCTCTTTCCTTGGCTTCTTCTTCTCCTCAATTTTCTTCTTAAATCGAGGCTTGCAAGAGAGCAGAGTAGGGAGCTACAAACTCCCCTTGCCATTACTTTGCAAAATTTTCCTTCTTTGCATTATCCTTCCCCTGACATGGTCCCTTCTCACCGTCCTCTCACTCTTTTCCCAGACCTTAACACCTCGCCAATAGAAAATGTTGAGGCCATCTCCTCTAAGCCTCGACAGAGTGCCCTTGCCCCTGCCTCTGTTCTCAGTTTTCCTACGCTGTCAGTTGATCAATTGATGGCAGCACAGTCTGATATCGATGCCAACCACTACACATTGAAGTCCTATGTGGAGACCGTGACCACGGTCTCCAATAGATTCCATTGGTTGTAGGGTAGGATAAGTGAAGTACATCAATTAAACACCCAGCTCTCTCTACTCCAGCATATATATAACGATGCTCGAGAAGAGAATAGCAACTTGAAAAAGAAAAATAAAGAGCTGAAACAATAGGCCACCTCTATGGCCCAATTTGGAGTTCCTTCATACTCCTCATTTGATGGCTGGCGGGGAGTAATCTCTTTCGGAAGCTTTGCTAATGTCGAGGCAAAGTCTTCAAAGGCTTCCCAAGAGTAAGGGTGAAGTGAGGCAACAAACGGTAGCAATGAAGTTGTTTGTAGAAGATGTCAATTTGTAATCTTTGCTGCCGGAAATTGAGAAAATGTCCATCCCTCTGTTGTTTCCCCCCTCCCTAAAAAGGAGCACTAATGCTTTAGATGATTTTCTTTTTCTTTTCTTTTTTTGAAATTTTATTCTTTTTGTAATGTTGATCGGGGCTTCACCTTGAAGTTTAATAAAAGAAGCTTCGATTTTTCCTTTACACATATGGCGTGAATGGCTTTTGCACTTGAGCTTGAAAACATTTTCTTTCGAATTTGAATCTAAGAATGATTGAATTTTTAATGAATTTTGAATTGGACATTGAGCCCTCAACTAACTAGAAATCAAAGAAATGACTCAATGAAAGAAAAACAAAGCAAAAACAATCCAAACACACTATTTATCTTTTGCTGGAATGAAAAACACTCAAAACAAAACTCTAAAAGACAAACCATTGAGCCTACACAAATTCTGTGATTTTTCATTCTGGATTCAAAAAATGGCCAGTCAGCTAATCGATTGGCCAACCTGCCTGATTAGTTGTCCAACCAGTTGAAAAATTGACAGGTTGACTAATTTATGAATCGCTTGGCAGAACGAACTGATGAATTGGCTAAAAAATGGGTGATTGGCTAAACAAGTGGCCAGTCGGCTAAAACAATCAAGAAACACACCCAGAGTCAACTTAAAACTTAGACGACTAACTGAATGGTTAGCTAGCTGGCTGAAATATGAACATGAGACTTGAGAGTGCAGAGAGGTCGACTATGCTCCTAATTCATTGCTTTGATTGTTTCTTAGTTTTCTACTAAAAACTTTTGATCAACATGAGAGTTAGATTAACATGTTTGTTCCACTCTCTGTTTTGAAATTATGCAAGTCAATTTGTGAGGACTACAAATTTTCCTTGGGTCCAAGAAATAGTCTGGTTTTGGAAAAATGGAATAATTTTGGAGAAAATTAGCCAACTTCACTAAAAATCCTCAAAACTTGTTTTCGCAATGGCCACTACCCGACTAAGATGGACTCAACCCTTGAGATGTACAAACGCAAATTAGATAACATGAGCAGGATTTGTCTTGCAGCTAAATCTGCCGTAAAGAAGAGATAGCACAACCGAATTGAATGAAGATGAGCCAAATAAACACGGATAGGACAACAGAATCGAATAATGATACACCAATCAAATATGGATAGGATAAGTGAGTTGAAAACAATTGGGGCCGAACTTCAGGATGAAGCTGCCTACGTATCCCAAAGATAGGAATCAGGCCTTACGTAGTTCACGAGGTAAGGCTCACTCGGGTATTAACACTCTCCTTTTATGCTTTAACTTTTGCCAAAGCCACCCTCCGGGTTTTCAACCTTGAAAACTTCTTCCATTTTTCATCTTTTATTTATTATTTTTTTTTCATATTTTCATTTTTTTTTTCATTTTTGCATTTTATATATATATATATATTTTGTTTTTTTGCTCTAACTTTCACCTAGGTCGCCCTTTCGGGTTTTCGGTCTAGCGAGCCTCTTAAGGACAGTACCTTTGTAGCTTGTCCGTTTTGATTGGTTATGAGATCTATAGGCCATCTAAATCCATGAGAATGGCTGTTCTTCCTAACCAGATAAACATGATGATGTAGTGACCCAGCTAATTGGGTCTGAATTTGTCTCTAGGGTTATGGATAAAAACTCAATTGTCCTTCAGTAATAATCTTTTTCTTATAAATTCTAGGATTTGACTGTCTTTTTGGTCTCTATTGGCTTGAGAAACGATCCAGTTTGACTCTTCGAGCACATCTGACCTTATTGCCCCTAGTTCAAGAGCTGCTTCCAATTTGGCTATGCAAGCCTTCTTCGATCACATCTGACCTTATTGCCCCGAGTTCAAGAGTTGCTTCCAATCCGGCTATGCAAGCCTCATATTTTGGTTGATTATTAAGCATTCTGAATCAAGGCTTGAAAGCGAAGAGGGGGTCGGGCCTCAGATCGAGAGTGATCCTATGCTGTACAATCTCAAGATTAATTCTAGGCATGCCTTCGCAGGACCACACAAAAATATTTTTTGAAATCTTTTAATAAAGCGACTAGTCGCTCATGCTTATCTAAAGACAATGTAGAACCAATCTGGACTAAGCCAGGATCCTTTTCAATACCCACATTAACAACAATGATCTTATCCATTGGTCTTAGCACACCTCTCTTCCTCTCAGTTGATCCAATTTTATAAATCCCAACGAATTCCTTTCTCTTCATTTTTATCAAAGTTTTGGAAAAAGTTTTGAAAACTTTGGTCAATACAATGATTTAAAGGCACATAGAAGTAGACAAAAATTACTATATTTTCATTCAGAACTTCTAGCTTAATGATTGAAATAGACTTAAAAAGAAAAGAAAAGACAGACACAGAAAGGATAGTGTTGTCTAGGTTATTGCCCCCGAAATCACCAAACTCTGACTCACAAGATTGACTTTAAGAGGGTGATTCCTTGATCTGACTTTGGATCGAACTCGCTTGGGCCGGACTGAGAGAGGCCAAGCTTATTGGGCCGAGTTGAGTCTGTGTGATCAGCGGACCCTTGGGTTTAGGACCCCGGTTCGGTTGAGCCAGAGTAACTTTGGCCCGCTAGCCCGATGGGATAGCTCATTTCAGTGAGTTAGACACGACTCCCAAATGAGTACCAACTGGGCAGGAGAGTTGTCAGAATTAAAGAGCTCAGCCGAAGTACTGCTCGGTGGGAGGCGATTAAGGAAACTGGTCAAAAGGAACGGTTGCGTCGACAGGTCGTGGTGCTGCGCTGTCAATAGCCCGGTTGGAAGTGTTGCATAGCATCGCGGAAGAGAGGTTCCACGAATCGTACACTAATTCTGTTTGGTGAATCTTGTTAGGTGGGGTTTAGCTGTTTTAGCGCTGACACGTGGGGAAATGTGAGAGGGGAGCAGCTCCACGTGTCCCAAGAGAAATGGGCGTGAAAGTGCGCGCAGATGGTATATAAGCATGACTGTGCCCACCATGCTGGGGATGGAACATCTTCTGGTGAGAGAAACACTAATACAATGTCTTCTCTCTCTTCTCTCTCTTTGAGTGTGTGCTGACTTGACCGCCGGAGGAGTTTTCTAGCAACGCACCGCTGGGTAACTCACCTTCGTTGTGTTCGTAGGTCGTTCGGAGAAAGGCGCAGCTTAGACGCGAGGAGTACAGGTGGTAACGGATATTTGGCTCCCGTACAATTGGCGCCGTCTGTGAAAAATTCCAAGCCGACGCAACCTTGCCCTCCAAGCTCATCGGACCACCTTCCATGGAAAACAACGACGAAGTACCATTGTCTGTCATCGACAGTATTACCCTAGAGTCAGTCCGGCGGAGAAACAGACTTCCCACCGTTCTGAACATGGCGGGCTTGGAAACCTCACTAGGAGGACTTCCTAAAGATGCGTGAGATAAGCGCGCCAGGAGCACTGATCACTCGTGGAGTCCAAACGGACACCAGCGGCGAAGAGAGTTGCACGCTCAACACCTGAAGTACAAATTAAGAGACCAAGACGCCATCATTCAGAGAATGGTGGCGGAAATGGAAGCTCTCAAGTGGCAAGTCAAAGGGAAGGGTGTTGCTAGAGTGGGTTACCACAGTGAGCGCACCCAACCCCACTACTCAGGCAGCCAGAACCAGCGACACACGCCCTCTCTTTCCATCACCAGAAGCTATGGGGTTGGAGACTCCAACCTGCCTACAGAGAAGTCTTTCGCACAAAATAGTAGTTACCATTCCTCACGTCCGCCGATGACATTGAGATATTCCTACTTTGCCCGTTCGGAGGACTTGGGGACGTCTTAAAGGAACGAGCGTGCCTACGGGAGGTTCAAAGGGTGCCGACACTCCAGCAGTTATCCTACGGAGATCGCGCCAGTGAAGAAGTCATAATGCCGCCACCCCGTTCAGTCGTGCCTGTCCCTTTGGACAAAGATTTGGCAAGGCTGAGCGCCACCCCTTTCTCCCTTGAGATAGAGACCACACCGCTCCCAATGGGCTTTCACCAGCCCAAATTTACGCTTTATGACGGAAAAACCGATCCGTACATGCATGTAAGCCACTTTCGGCAGGTTATGGCTGGATATAGACGTAATGACACTCTCATGTGCCTTATTTTCCAGTCAAGTTTGGGCGAGTTGGGTTTGAAGTGGTTTGAGAGGCTTCCGGAGGAAAGCATCGAAAGGTGGCAGCAGTTGGCGGAAGCATTCGTGACTCGATTCAAGACCAACACTAAAATGCCAAAGGAAGTTGACCATCTCCTAAGCGTCAGGATGGAGTTAGGCGACTCCCTCAAAGCATACCATGCCAGGTATTGGGAAACCTTCAACGAGATCCTAGATTGCCCGACCAACCTAGCAATCACCCAATAGAAGCGCGGTCTCCCGGTCAGACATAGACTAAGGGACTCGCTCACGATGAACCAATCGACTTCCATGGAGCTGTTGATGCAACGCATCAATGAGCACATCCGAGTAGAGGAAGATGCGACGATGTCCACCGCGAAGACAAATCAGGTGGTAACGGACAAGAGTGTGGCTGGAAAAGTCCACACAGTCGGACAGGAAACAAACCGTCCAAATGATCGAGTAAGGGAATCAGACTGCGATCCGGATCATAGAAACCGGGGTAAAGGTCGCCGCAACGACTGAACAGATTATCCCCGCGATGAGGCAGCAGATGCGAACATAAAGTTGAATGCTTGAATGGGCATCACCACGGTTTTTAAGATTCCAATCTACCGCATACGTAGTGAAATATGCGACGAGGTTTACGTCCGATTTCGTGCTAAGTTAGGCGATGCACAAAACGGCTTCAATCCGTGGTACCGCCACACATTTCATAGGGAGCGAGGGCACCGGACAGAGGACTGCTTGCCCCTGAAACAACACTTGGAGGAGTTAGTCACCACCGATCACTTGGACCGTTACATCGATGGGGGCGTTAGGGCTACGCACCATGCACCGGCTAAGCCAAGTGGTTTGGACGACCTAAAGGCACCCCCCCAAGGAGTAGTCAATGTGATCCACGGTATAGTAGAGCTGGTGCGGGTATGCGAGCTCCGAGGGATGATGTAGACGTCCCCGAACGCCCCGGGAGGGTGAGTCTCGTTCTGTTCATATTGGGCTCACTACAGTTCGAACTCTCGAATTGTCACGGTTCTTAATCTGAACCAAAGAATCCAAATCCGGCAAATTGTTTTGAGAAAAATAGATTTTTAGAAAAGAAGTGCCAAACACGGGCTGCTTTGCCAGATACAGAGTCGCCACCTAAATATTTTATTTTGGGAAATTTAGGAAACCCTAACTCGGTGCCAAAGGCCTCGTGTCCGTCATCACCAAAGTTGCCTCGACTCGGGAACTTGGGTACGATTGGGGAAGGTCAGTTATGAGCACCCCCTCTTACCCGATCAAAGATCGGCCTCTACTAACCGTGATATCTTGTTTTGAAAGCATTATGTGTTCCCATTCCGGTTATTAGCCTAGAATTACTATGTTATGCGCACAGCAAACAAGTATAGACCAAATCGCCTAAATTGGAACAAAACATTTCATGTTTGTTTTGAAAATGGTTTGCTACTCGCAAGTAGGCTAAAATGCAGGTTTTGCCACCCTCAAGTGGGCTTTTAGAAAAGATGGTTTGCCACTATCTAGTGGGCTTTAAAATTCACAGTTTTAATGCGTTATCCCAATTTAAGCAATTCGACCTCCATCCACAGGCATTCAAGCAGTAATATCACGTAAGCAACTAGCCTCATGGTAATCATGCTATCATGGCAACACTCACACGCATGCAAAGATGCTAAAGCATAAATACTTACATCGTACGCCGTGCCAAAATAATAAACTAAAAACAGAAACCAGTTAGTAATCATGTGCATGATCCTAGTTCATGTTAAGATGGCTAATGCAACACATGCAAAATGTAACTAAGATAGGCTCGGCTAATCTACAATGACATGTGAGATGCTACAACTAACACGTATTCAATTTGGAATTTAAGTACAAATGCAGTTAGAATGATGAGCCGAGCCCGATGCATGCAAAACGAATGAATGGATGCAAACATGCTATCATACTGTATGCTAATTGAAACATGCTCTAGACTAACCATTGAAAGCTAGTAAATAAAAAGGAAGAAAGATGTGGGGTTGGAAGACATGCACACACTTACGCACACTTATTACACAACTGCCCTCGCTCGGAGGGTCCGAATAAATATTACAGTCTGAATCAATAATACTAAATTAATTATTACAGAATTTCTAATTAATTAACAAGTTAAATGCAGAAAGAAGGTGGCCACGGCCTTCACCTCGGGATGCGTGAATGATGCATGCTTGACTCGTCTCGCCCGAAAACTCGCTGCCATAGAATTGTTGCCTCTGTTTACACTGTCCTGCCCCTCTGAAAATTCTGAAAGTCTCCAGAGAAATGAATCATTCGCTGAGTATTCTGGGATGCCACTGGCCATGAGAAATGAATCATCGGCCAACTGTTGTGACACCGGCTGGACCGTGATGGCCGGTCGGCACTGTATATGGCCGGCCGGCCAGAAATTCCTGCAGAATCCTACAGTTGATAGCAGCAGAGGGCAAGCAGTGTATGGCATGGAATTTTCAAGCAAATGTGAGCATGGCCACACTCTCTATCATACAATGAACTCAAGGGAGCGTGGTCCTCGACCCTCGGGCCATCAATTGTGCATTTTGATGCATGATGGCTTAAGAGGCCAAGTTTGCAACTTAATGTAAATGCATGCAACACACAAATGAATGCTAACACCCTTTCATATTGAGGTCAAGGGCATTGGCGACCGAGGGTTGAGACGTGTTTCGTCACTTTGGGTACGAACATATCTCTCCCCTCATGCTTGGTTTGACACCCCAAACTAAGCAATGCAATGCATGTATGCAATGTACAATGCAAAGTAATGCAACTCATGCAATGCAATGCGAGTGAGCCAATCAAATGCAACAAGACATTATCTAACCATGCAAGCTAGACTAATGCAATGTGGGCATACCAAGTATACAACAAGACTATGTGATGCAACTTAACAAAACAAGGTGCGAACAAGCAAGCAAGATATAATGCAAACATGCTCCTAATGTAATGCAACATACATCATGCTAAGTATGCAACTAGGTACAAAAGTGGTCTTAAACTGAAATGGGAGGCCTCAGCCATGCCCCAAAACAGTGGCCAAAAGGGCCCAAAGTGGTACCAATTATGCATGTAAGCATGCACACGCCAAGGCCTATCATTTGAACATGAAAGGGAACAACTCTAGGCATACTTAAGGGTAATATACTTGGACTTTAAACACTCACATTAAACTCAGAAAAGCATGCAAAAGGTGACACGAATACATGCTAGGGAATGGATGCAACATAGATGGCATTCAAGACTACAAATGAGAGCATTGCTCAACGCCTACCCCGAGCAAACATGGCATGGATCTTTCAATACAAAACAGAGTTTTAGCATGCAAAATGGACCTCCGAAACCCACTGATATAGTAGCTAAGGGACACAAACCAAGGGCATGCATAATGCTCATTTCGAGGCACAAGAGAACAACTCTTCTAAGTATGAAAGAGATGATGAATGCAGGCATACTAGCATGGATTATAGACTTTAAACATGATCTCCAATGATGCCAAATCACGAGAATAAACTAAGCTAAGCATGCTAAAGACCCACATACACAAGGCTCACAATCCAAAACGCAAAGAGGCTACCCTAAACATGGCAAATATGACTAAAACAGTAGCAAATAGGCCTTAAGCATGGCAAAACAGTGTTAAGAACTTCATGAAGTTAAGCTAGTATATGCAAGCATCATGGCCTATTGGCAAGGTGCATTTCTAGGCAACATGGAGGAATGCAAAGCAAGTATAATATGCATGGAAGGGGCCACTAATCCGACCAAAAACAGAGGCATAATATGACCCAACAACACCCAAAATCCCTTGAAATGAAGCCAAGAACGACTAACCATGCATGCTACCCTTATGAACCAAAAACATGAACAAATGGGACATAAAGGGAGAGGGGTGTCCCTCCCCTATGCAAGACCTCAAACCCCTTTCTTCACCACTAAAAATCCACTGGATTTCAGTGGTGAGAAGGTCAACACACAATAGTAACCAAAGCTTAGCAAAGAGAGCACCAAAAGGGCCAAACAAGGCCTAAGAGGGGGAGGTCAACCCCCAACACCAAAACAACCTTAATGAAGTATCTTAAGCATGCAAATATAAGACTTTTTTCAGTTATACACAAAGTCTAAAACAGTAAGCAAGATAGGTAAAAGACTAGTGTAAGATTGGGGAATATAAAGTAAAAGTGTTACCCTTGGAGGATCCTTGAAGAATAGCAAATGCAGCCCTCTTCTTCTGATCGAAACTACTCCAAAACCTCAAGAACAAACCCTCAATGCCTCCCAAAGTCGAAGTAAGGTGTAAGAGTGTGTGTCTTAGTGCAATACTATGAACTAAACACACCTTTAGGCTATAAAACACACACAAAATGAAGAGAGAGAGGGAGATATATAGAGATATGATGATATATCAAATATATGTATGTATTAGGTCTGGATTTTCTGAACCAAAACAAAGGAGAGAGGAGGGGCTCTTATATAGACCAAGCAAAAGGCTAAGCTTCCAAGAGAAGCTCTCCTAAAGGGTCAAGGCTTCTAAGGGAAGCTAAGCAAAGGGTGCAAGCTTCTTGGGGAAGCCAAGATAAAGAGTCCAAGCTTCCTCAAGAAGCTTGAGCAAAGGGGGCAATCTAGCTCTTGGAAGATTGGACTAAAAGGGTGCAAGGTGCAAACCAGTCACACCCATGCATGGACGGCCAGGTTTGTGCACTCCAGCTGGCACAGCTAGCATGTGTTATGCCTGAAAAAAGGGGAAAAAGTGATACCGGCCAGAAAATGAGGCCACCGGCCAAATAAAGTGCCGGTCGACCACTCATAGTGCCGACCGACCAATAGACTATTTCACCAATGGCCGATATCAAGAAGACACGGCCGGTGGCCTCAAACCACGGCCGGTGGGTCTCAGGGGGGGCTAACAAGCCACTCCCTATCTCAGAAACAAAAACACAAGTGTTTGGTGCAAAACCAACCACAGAACAGTCGAGTTGAGAGATCCTGAAGCAAGGCACGTAGCCGAGACCTCCAGGAACTCAAAATGAAACACGAACATGGGTAATCACCAAGTGTTCCATCAGTGACGTCCAAGTCTTGAGGACGGTCAAAAATGGGGTGTCTACTGTTGCCCCTCTTTGACGGAACTCGAAAGTCATAACAATGACGGGAGTGATTGCCAAAGCCCAGAGACGACCCATTTTTGACAAGGCCGAATACTTGGGCAAAGCATACATGCTGCAGATAAAGATATGTGCCCGAAGGTAGGGGCAAAATGCAACCGACAATGCAAGAAGCCGAGCATAACTCACGATCATGCAAAAGAAGCTGTAACGAAGCATATACATACAATAAATGCAACAGTTTAAGCAGTCTAATCATAAATCCAACTACATTACAATGCAGAAAGGATGTAAGAGAATGATGTACTTCTCGCTATGTTTCACGCGGAGAATACAATACCTGTGCAGTTCGCCTGGTCACTCCAGCTTCAAATGAACCGTACATACAATATCGTGCCTGTAAGAAAAAGGAAACTTAACAGGTACAATATTGTTAGAAGTATGCATAACAATGCAATTGAAAGTGCGTGACAACGCAAGTCCAGTAGGGTGCATAACAATGCGATTTGAAATAAGCATAACAATGCTATGATGGCACAAACACATGTAAGTAAAGAACACGTGACAACGTGCACAATGCGTGAAGATGTAGACACATGTAAGTATAGCACACGAGACAACGTGCACAATGTGTGAAGAGGAACTTGAACGCATGTGAGTAAAGTACACGCGACAACGCATACGATGTGTATAGAAGAAACTTGAACACATGTAAGTAAAGCATAATGCAACAACGCATGCAATGTGTATAAAAGGGAAATTGAGCACATGTAAGTAAAGCATAATGCGACAACGCATGCAATGTGTATAAAAGAGAACTTGAACACATGTAAGTAAAGCATAACGCGACAACGCATGCAATGTGTATAAAAGGGAACTTGAACACATGTAAGTAAAGCATAACGCGACAACGCATGCAATGTGCATAAAAGGGAACTTGAACACATGTAAGTAAAGCATAACGCGACAACTCATGCAACGTGTATAAAAGGGAACTTGAACACATGTAAGTAAAGCATAACGTGACAACGCATGCAACGTGTATAAAAAGAAACTTGAACACATGTAAGTAAAGCATAATGCGACAACGCATGCAACGTATATAAAAGGGAACTTGAACACATGTAAGTAAAGCATAACGCGACAACGCATGCAATGTGTATAAAAAGGAACTTGAACACATGTAAGTAAAGCATAACGCGACAACGCATGCAATGTGTATAGAAAGAAACTTGAACACATGTAAGTAAAGCATAACGCGACAACGCATGCAATCTGTATAGAAAGAAACTTGAACACATGTAAGTAAAGCATAACGCGACAACGCATGCAATGTGTATAGCAGGAACAAACATATTTTCAGCATAAGTATAGTGAAGGCATGCTACTTGCATTTGTTGAGATGCAACCAAATCAAGACGAGGCATTTGTTGAAAGCAAGACGCGTAACGAGCGTGGGGAAAGGATGCTCCTTGCATGCACCGAACATCGCACCTAGAAGACATGGCTCAAGGTCAACCACGAAGACCAGTTAACATTTCAAAGCGCACTTTCTTGCACTATCTCGAGTAATGAAGGTGGCAAATTGTATAATTGACCTGAACAAGGGCGCAGGAGATGCATCGACCGCAAGGAGAGGTTACCGGTATCAATCCCGATACACTACTGCCCTGCTCTCCTTTTGCTTTACTTTCTTTTTCTACTGTTAGTTTTTAGCACATCGCACTACCTCAGGCAGGTTTTACCTTTTTCAAAAAGGCATGATGGAAATGAAGTAGCTATTTTGTTCGAAAAAAGGAGTTAGATTTGTTGTTCTATGCATCACATCGCGCGGTATAACAATGTGGATGAAATCGAAATTTGTTTGAAAATTAAGCACTTGCATCGTAATAATCAGGTAGTGAACCGACTTATAACTCGATAAGCAAAACAAAGAAACTCGATAAGTTAACCGAGTGTGAGCACAGCTTGGTAAGCAAAAACGAAGACTTAAAGAGAGTGAAATACAACTCGATAAGCAAATGGACGTGACTCCGCAGAAATCATCACCGGAGGGCATTGGAAATGGTGGTATTCCGCAAATCCTCAGCATGTTCAACATGTAAAACAGCTCAGGGAGTAAGAAAGAATACCACCGGCCGCAGGGGAAAACCATCGGTCCTCAACAAGTGGCCATCGGCTAGAATCTTCAATAATCGGCCAAAAGTTATGGTCGGTCGGCACTATACTTGGTCGGTTGGCCATAAATGGCAGAGACCAGCAGAATGCTGACATCTGTCCTCCACTCAACCTTATCCCCTACAAAAGGCTTCAGCTTCGTAGTTTTTCTCAATTCCATACTGATTTGCTCCAAATGGAAGAGTTTCTTGCCCAAAATCTCACAGCTTGGATTGCCAACTTGGACAGCTCGGAAAAGCTGAACTTCCGGGGTTTTGGTATGAATGCACTATTCACGCTGAGTCGCACTCCGCTGCACTTTCCGTTTCTCCACGCCGCGGCAAGGTTTTGGAATCCGGTAACACATGTCTTTAGCTTTGGCGGGCAAGAGGTGTGTCCTACCTTTGAAGACTTCCAAGCTTTGATGGAATCCGAGCGTGGTGAGGAAATCTTGCCTCAGCTTCGCTTTGGCCACGCCCAAGCCTTAGGACGAATGTGTGGACTTACTATGCACGACGGCACAACGCTCGATCTTTGATTTGTGATGGAATGTTGGATATTCTGAGTTTGATTTGTCGGTTTTCTGATGCCGGCGACCACAGTGACCATCATTGGCAAGGCTTTCGGCGACATGCCCTCTGTTTGTACATATTATCTCATTTCTTGTTTGTCTCGAGCTCCGGAGGGTCTAGCGTTCGGTTGATTGAGGTTGCCCAAGGCTTGAAGGAGCGCAAGGGCTGCATTACCATGACTCTGGTTGAGACGTTGATGGGCTTGGATGCCTTTTATCGCTGAGAGACAACCAAATTTGCAGGGAGTCCACTACTGCTGCAAGTAATGTTTCCCACCCAATCTCACATTTGTATTGCTTACATCACTCGGCCCTCAAGCTTGATTTTTCTCACAAAACACTTTTCTTACTTTTCTCACATCGTACATCTCTCTATTCTTTATTCTCTCATTTTTCATCCCTTCCCAGGTGTGGTTGATGGATAAGTTGCAGGTTGTGGACTCTTGCCCAGCATACTCAGCTCGCGGCTACTTCTTCCGACGTCGTCTGGTCGATGCCCTTGATGAAGGCTGGTGGTTTGACTGGATGTGCAGTTTGTCTGCAGATCGCATTTCTTGTTTAACCTACCGACGATGGGCTACAGCATGTCCCGGAAGACTGGGATTCAGTTGATTGGCTTAACCCATTATGTGTTCTACTTCCTGTTCCGGTTCCAGCGTCAGTTTGGCCACGATTAGACTTGCCGGCCAGAGGGGATAGAGTATCCTGCTGCGTTCCCGGTTCGAGGTGCACAGCTTGCTCGGCATGTTACAACATGGGGGGCTAGGGAACTCCTAGCCCCTGCTCCCACTTTTAGTTGTACTTTTTCTGATGAGTGCATAGATTGGCTTAAAGAAGAGGCACAGATTGGGCCCAGCTTGGCATCAGAGGCTTCGACCAGCTCTGGGAAGGGGGGTAGGAGCACCTGACTTGCCTATGCCCCGGATTTATTGCTTCATCAGAACTTTCAAGTTTTCTTTATGAATGTAATAAAAAGCAACTTTAATTTGTATACAAGAGCAGGAGAACTCTGTATTGAAATGAATGAAATTGAAGGTTATGGGTACTGAAATTTTTTCGCTTTGGTCCAAAAATGATCTAAGTTGTAAAAAGATTAATTTGAACAAAGTCAACTTTTATTAAAACTTTTCAAAAATCATTTTCGATATGGATCAGAACTGGACACGCCTAAAATCTGTCACTGAGATGCACCACCCTGGATCCCTGCAACTGGAAAGTTGCCCCTAGTCTGAATAGCACCGTAGCACTGCACAGCAACGGAAAGTTGCCCCTAGTCTGAAGAGCACTACACCGGAGATCCTAACCGAACTCTTGAATGCTGAATAGACAAAGATGGCCGAGATGATCAAATGGACAAAGTTGATCGGGGAAAAGTTTATGGCTGAACTTCAGGATGAAGTTGCTTACGTATCCCAAAGATGGGAATGAAGCCTTACGTAATTCAGACTTGGGTTCACTTGAGTATTTTCACTCTCCTTTTGCGCTCTAACTTTTGCCAAGACTGCCCTTTGCGGGTTTTCAACCTTGCGAGCTCAATTTTTATAATTTCTAATTTTTTCATGCTCTAATTTTTGCCTAGGTCGCCCATTCGGGTTTTCGGCCTAGCGAGCCTCTCAGGGGTAATATTTTTTCAACTTGTCCATGTTGATCGGTTGTGAGAACTCTAGGCCATCTAGATCCATCAGAACCACAGCTTCACCTGACCAGATAGACTTCATGATGTAGGGACCAGTCCAATTGAGTCTGAACTTGCCCCTAGGGCCGTGAATGGGAGCTTAGTTGTCCTTGAGCACCAAATCTCCTTCTTTTAGATTCCTGGACTTAACTTTCTTGTTAAAAGCCTTAGCGATTCTGCGCTGATAACCTTGAACATGGTACAGTGCTTTCAGTCTGCGCTCGTCAAAGAGCATGAGTTCTTCAAATCTGCTCTGTTGCCAATCTGCTTCGGCTATCTGACACTCAGCCAGCACTCTTAAAGACGGAACCTCAATTTCAATAGGCAGAACGACCTCCATCCCATAAACTAATGAGTACAGGGTCGCCCCAGTAGAAGTTCTAATTGAAGTCCGGTACCCCCACAGAGCAAACGACAGCTTGTCTGGCCAATCCCGGTAGGTTTGCACCATCTTCTGCAATATGTGTTTGATATTCTTGTTGGCGGCCTCGACCGCTCCATTGGTTTGCGGCCGGTATGTGGATGACTTATGAAAAGCCACGTTATATTTTTCCAACAAGTCAATCACTTCCTTCTTGAAGTGGGAACCATTATCTGAAATGACCTCGTTCGGAACCCCGTAGCGGCAGATGATGTTGTTCCTGATGAACTTTGCAACGTGCGACGCCTTCAACACCGCATAAGATTGGGCCTCGACCCACTTTGTAAAATAATCTATCGCGACCAGGATGAACTCATGCCCATTCGACCCCTTCGGAGTGACAGCCCCGATCACGTTAATTCCCCAAACTGAAAATGGCCATGGCGAAGTCATATTGTACAGCTTTGACGGTGAAATATTCATGCGGTTTGCGTAGATCTGACACTGGTGGCATCGCCGAACAAAGCTGATACAATCCTCCTCCATGGTGGACTAGTAGTAACCTTGTCTGAGGATCTTTCGCGCTAACATTACCCCGTTCATATGTGCTCCACATTCTCCTCCATGGATGGCCTCTATTAGGCGCTTCGATTCTTCAGCTTCTACATATAGCTTATGCATTTTCAGATGACCTCTCTTATACAGCTTACCCCCGCAGATGATGAACTGAACGGCCATTCTTCTGATTGCCCTCTTATCTTTGGCATTTGCCCCTGGTGGATACGCCTCCTTTTCCAAGAAGTTCCAAATATCGTAATACCAGGGGTTTTCGTCGTGAACCTCATCTATAGCGGCAATCGACTCGTAGGCTGGCGCAAATTTCTGGTCAATAATGACTGGACGCATCCGAACTCCAAGCGGGATGTCTATCATGGAAGATAGAGTTGCTAGTGAATCTGCGAACCTGTTGTTCTCTCTTAATAGATGAGCGAAGTTTAGCTTCTCAAATCGAGGAATTAAAAAGTCCAAGGTTTGGTGATACATTATCATCTTTTCCTCTTTGACTTTCCAGTCTCCTTTTACTTGAGACACAACAAGGTTCGAGTCCCTGATAACGTCCAACCGTTTTGCCCTTAGCTCCAGGGCTGCTTCTAGACCGACAATGCATGCCTCATATTCTGCTTCGTTGTTCGAGACTTTGAACCGGAGTTTGAAGGCTAGAGGGATACGGGAATTGTCGGGTGCTATCAGCAACACCCCTATTCCATACCCGTACTGATTTGACGCTTCGTCAAAGTACATCGTCCAAGTTTCATCATTGATATGCAAAATGGCCTCATCTTGACTGCTTCACCCCTTTTCACTGGATGATCGGCTAAGAATTCTGCTACTACTCTTCCCTTGACTGACTTGTGCATCACATACTTCAGATCGAATTCGGAAAGGAACAGCAACCAACGAGCTAGCCTACCCGTAAGTGCCTGTTTCTCGAAAAGATATTTGATGGGATCCAGTCGTGAAACCAACATTACGGAGTGAGCTAACAGATAGTGCCGCCGCTTCCTGGTAGCCCACACCAAGGCTAAGCAGGCCTTTTCCAACGGTGTGTAACGGGTCTCATACTCTAGCATCTTCTTGCTGAGGTAATAGATGGCTCTCTCCACCTTGTCTTCTGATTCTTGCGCGAGCATGCAGCCCATTGTAGTCTCAGTCACTGAAAGGTACAATATCAACAGTCTCCCCGGCTCTAGCGGTGACAACACGGGTGGGTTCAATAAGTATTCTTTGATCTGTTCAAAAGCAGCTTGGCATCGGCCGTCCCACTGGAACTTCGTTCCTTTCTCCAGGAGACCAAAAAGTGGTTCACAAGTCAAGGTTAATTTGAGATAAACCGTCTTATGAATTGTACTTTACCCAGAAAGCCTCGCACCTCCTTTTCAGTCCTTGGTGGCGGCATTTCTAAGATGGCCTTGATTTTGGAAGGGTCGACTTCAATGCCCCTTTGTGTAATCAGAAATCCCAACATTTTTCCCGCTGTAACGCCAAACATACACTTCTGAGGATTCAGCCGCAACCGAAATTCTCTGATCCTTTGAAAGAAATTTTGTAAGGCGGTGTAGTGGCCCTCTCTTTCTTTGGACTTGACAATCATGTCGTCCATGTACACCTCAACCTCTTTGTGGATCATGTCATGCAATATTGTGGTCGCGGCCCGTTGATATGTAGCTCCAGCATTCTTCAACCCAAACGGCATTACTCTATAGCAGTATGTCCCCCACGGGGTGGTGAATGCAGTCTTTTCCCGGTCTTCAGGTGCCATCACTATCTGATTATAGCCTGAGAAAACATCCATAAACGAGAGCAAAGCATGCCCCGCTGTGAAATCCACTAACTCATCAATATGCGGCAAGGGAAAGTCGTCCTTCGGACTAGCTCTGTTCAAGTCCCTGAAATCCACACATACCCTGATCCTGCCATCCTTCTTCGGCACCAGAACAATGTTGGCCAACCAAGTTGGGTATTCAGATACCAGCAGGAACCCTGCGTCGATTTGCTTGGTGACCTCTTCCTTAATCTTGATGGCCCAGTCGGGGCTGATCCTTCTGAGTTTTTGCTTGATGGGTCGGGCCTCGGGGTCAAGGGGGATCCGGTGCTGTACAATCTTAGGATCGATTCCAGGCATGTCTTCATAGGACCACGTGAAAACATCTTTGAAATCTTTTAATAAAGTAACTAAGCGCTCGCGTTCCTCCGAAGACAACGTGGACTCGATCTGGACCAGCCGCGGGTCCTTCTCAATACCAATATTCACAGTAGTGATTTCATCAACTAAAGGCTTAACAAATCTTTTCTGCTCTTGATCAATTAATCGTTGCAAAATCGGAGGAATTTCTTCCTCGTCGTTTTTGTCAAAATTTTGAAAGTCCTGATTCAAGCAATAAACCAAAGGCACAGAAAAGTACTCAGCAACCACATCCACATCATTCTCATTAAGTGCTTCCGAACCGTCCGATTCTTCTGTTACAACAGACTCAAAAGAGAAAGAAAAAGACGACCTGGACATGACTGTGGCATCCAGGTTATCACCCCTAGGAATACCGGACTCAGACTCAGTTGAGCTGGAACCTGATTCCGACTCATAAGACTCAATGGAATCAGATTCTGGCTCACTACTTGACCCGGCGCTGCTTGACAAAAATCCCTCTTCATACTGCCAAATGAGAGAGGGTGCGATAGATGCATCCAAAATAGTTGCTGGTAGGCCCGCAGCCGTTCCATTTCCGATCATGCATACCGAGAAGTTATCCCCCAAGCACTTCTGCTCGATCGGAGGATCTGAAAGTAGACATGCCAGTGCTACCCCCATTTCATTTTTAGCATCCTCAGACTGCACTTTCTTACTCTGCTTAGCCTCAGCCAATGGGTCCGTCCGCTCTTTGGCAACGTCATCCCCGGATAACTGCAGATCAAAGAAGATCTCAAACCCCGGCACGCGCTTCCTCTCCGCATTCAGCCACGGCTCTGGGAAGCCACAAAACGGAAAGTCCTCCCCCTTCCAAACAAAGCGTCCGTTTAGGGTACCCTGAATGGGCTGGTGCATTAAGTCAAAAGGCTTTCCCGCCTTCTTCGCTCTGGCTCTCCCAGCCATCTCCTTACCCTTCCTTATCTAATCCTCTTTGGTGGGCAGATAACCCAAGCCAAAGGTATGTGGGTTATGTGGCACCTCGGCCAATGCTGCAACGTCCTTCCGGCCGCTCTTTCCCAATCCCATCCCAGGGATGTGTTGAAGCTTGTTCATGAGGTATACTGATTGAGCACTGACATACACCCCCTCATTAACAGCCAAAATGTCCTGCACGACCCGGGCCTCAGCCAGAGTAAAACCAGATAAGAACACATCCTCCATACCGTGCTCAATTTCTAGGACTAGTGTAGACACCTCCGGCGGTGGATGGATCGATGAATTCCCAAAAACAATGGCTACTCCCTTTCCATGGGGGTATTTCACCATTTGATGCAAGGTAGAAGAAACTGCCTTCACTTGATGCAGCCTCGGCCGCCCCAAGAGTAGATTGAATGTGGGGGGAACCTCTAGGACGTGAAAGTCAATTTCATGCTGCTCCAGCCCAACCTTGGTCTGAATTTTCGCTGTCCCCGTGACTTCTCTGCTTATGTTGTCGTATGCCCAAATCACCTGGGCTGTTGGCACAAAGTCCGCAGTCTTCAAATCGATTGCATAGGCGGTCCTTGCTGGACACACATTGATGGCGGACCCTGTGTCGACAAGCACCACGGGTATCCATTTGTTTCTACACTCCACCGAGATATAGAGTGGCTTGTTGTGATTCGCACCTTTAGGTGGCAGTTCTTTGTCAGAAAAGGTCAACATCGGGGGAGCTCCTCCCGAAAAAACCAAGCCCATCAGCTGTTCGGGAGTGGTGTCTATAGAGAGCTTGGCCTTGTCCATGGCCGATAAGACAGCTTGTCGATGCACTCGCGATGCCATAAGCAGTCCCCAGATGGAGATGTCTACTTGTATCTTCTTTAACTGCTTCAATACAGCCTCTTCTTTGACTTGCTTCTCTTTCTGTCTCTCAAGTTCCTTATCCTTCCCAAATGCCTCCAGTTGATCTAGGTGTGGAGGCTTGAAATACTGTCCACTCCTAGTCATATGATCGATTTCGCCGATGTACCAGGTATCATCTGGTTGGTTACTTCCCCAATCCTCGTCCGTGTGGGCAAGACATAGGTCATCGTCTTCCCACCACATCCCATCGACAGCCAACAGACACCTGTCCGACTCCAGTATGACCGTTCTCGTACTCACAGTACGCTCCATCCATATGCTCGCAGCATTCTCTGTCTCTGTGCACACAGCAATTTCAGTCCCCATGTGGGCCTTAGCTTTCCTGATTCTCTCAGAATCCTCAAACCTTTCCTGTTCCAACTATGTCAGTACAGCTGGCTGTTCATCAATTCTTGTATTCAAAATGCTCCAATCCTGAGCGAAATTCTTGACATCGGCGCTCTCCGACGATTCATTTTGACTTCCGGCCCTTCCGGCCACAACTGATATTCTCGCCCCTGCCAGGCCCTGTTCTGGTTGGAATTCTTCCACAGTATCCGGTTGATCATCCAGCCACCCGGTAGCCTCTACGGATTCCTCATAATCAAACCAGTTGACTGTCGGGTCTCCTGGATCTTGGTCATTGAAAAACTAGAGGTTGGCAAAGTCCTCTCCCATAGCCACGAAATCATCTGCCCCTTGCTCAGATTTATCCCCCTGGATCACACACAGCTCTGCCCTCTCTGGCAATTCTACACTTGGCCTAGCCTGGCCTGCCGACAGAATGTAATCGTTCGGATTGTAGGCTTCCTCAACAAGACTCCTAGACTGCTCAAACCTTGACTTAACAATCCCATCCTCCTCTGCAATCTCCCCTGCTCTGTCTTCGACAGTCACCACCATTGGTTCGGGTTGGGTTCTGGAGATGTTCAACATGCACAAGTCAGTGCAGTCGACAAGGAACACCGCTGGCTTAGGCAGGTGGGAAGGAGTGATGTAGATGCTAGGGTCGTAAGACACGACCCCAGTCTGGATGAAGTTGATACGTTTGGAAGGTGGAGCTTGGTTGTGCGGAGGGAGAGGGTTGGTTGTGACATTGGGTTTTTCTGGAGGCAGGATCACCTCGTTATCGATGAGATCTTGAATTTCATGACGTAATTGGTAGCATTGGTCGGTGTCATGACCGTGCTGTTGATGAAATGCGCAATATTTGGCTGGGTTGTGGGTAGGGGGAAGTTTTTCCGGTAATGGCCGTGGCTCTAGGGGTTTCAGGTACCCCTTTCTGATTAAAACCCCTAAAGCCTAGGACAAGGACATGTATAGTGGGGCAAAGGTTCTTTGGCTTTTGGGTTGGTATTTGGCTGTTTGTGTATTGCTTCCAGACGCGCCGGAGAATGGCGTAGCTGCCACGGTCCTTGGAAGGGGAGGGGGAATGGTGGTGACCATGCTCACTTCTGAGGTTCTTGTAGTTGTAACACCACTCGGGCCAGCATTGTTGTTGCGATTGAAAGTTCTTCTGGGTTTCTCCCGGTCATTATCAATTAAGTTGTGCTTCAAGGCATTTTCAATCTGTACTCCCATCTCATGCAGATCTGAAAAGGTAGGGAAGGGGAGCACGATCATCTTCTGCATCAACTTAGGCTGGAGATTGCGCACAATCATCCTAATCTGATCCTTGTCCGTGGGCCTTAGGGTCATCATCGATGCCTTGGCCCTCCATCTGGTCACGAACTCTGAAAAGCTCTCCTTAGGCTCCTGCCTTGTCGTCTCGAGATCACGAATCGTAATCTCGATTTGCGTGTAATACAAATATTGTGCAATGAAGGCCTTGGCCATCTCATCCCAGTTTCTCTTGACGTCATCTTCTAATTTGGCGTACCAGATGGCCGCTACACCCAACAGGGTTCGGCCAAACAGAGACAGCTTCTGTAGTCTGGTGAAGCCCATTGGCCTTAAGATATCTGAAAACAACCTCAGGTGCACCATGGGGTCACCGGACCCATCAAATCGGTCAATTTGTGGCATTTTGAATCGGTATGGCAGCGTCACAGCTGCGTCCGTATATCCGTCGTTAATGTCGGGAATGGACTTGACTCCTTGGGATTTCTTAAACATCTTTTCCAGCTTACTCAGCTTCAGTGCTGTGGGGTCCATTTCAAACTCGAAAGGAGAGTCGGGTACGTTGATAGGCGTGGGCGCCTTAGATAGTTACGGTGGAATCGGGGACGAAGCTGGCCCCGTTGGAATGTCTGTATCCTCTTGGACATTTTGAACATTTGGTGTCTCCTCAGGTATCGGAACCCTTGGTGGGGGAGGGGCTTGATACGAAGCAGATGCCCCGACTTGCTGCTGTAGCCTTACGATTAACTCTGCTTGTTCAGTCATAACCGTGGCCTGTTGCTTGGCAAACTCCGCCTGTCGGACAGTATCTTGCTGCATAACTTTCATGCTCTCCTGGAGCTGGTGCACCATCTCCTCTAAGCTTGCCATACTGCTTTGTTTTGATTGAATTACTGGTATATATTCCCTCTCTGTAGTGAAAATTGAGACCTCAGCCTGATTGTCCACTAGTAGGGTTGACCACTGCTCGGGCGATCTCTGCTCTGACACACTGCGTCTTCTCGGCTTTCGTCTGATAACTGGGGGTAGAGAATAAAACACTGGTTGTCCGTCAACCAGATCCTTAGATCGATGGAGTCGGCGACCTCTAGTCCAAAATGCTTGGGGGATATCTACTGGGTCAGAAGCAATCGTGCTAAACTACCTAGCAAAAAGATAAATAAAGCAATAAGGAAATAAATAACCTGACAAATGGGCAGCATAACAGCGTAAAATAAATACACACAACACACAGTCGGGTATCACAACACACGGTTGATAAACTGAATACACTGCTCCTCAATACTGATTATTGTCCCCGAATCACTGTTCCCAAAACTGAACCTGATACCCGCAAATAACTGATTCTTAAACACTAAACTGGCGCCCGCAGGCCTAATGCCCAAACTTGCAAACTGATACATGCATTCCTGTAGAGACACACTCCTAAAGGACATAGCAGATAAGTGAGAGCCAAAACACCTTTATGTTGGGGGTAGGATTTCCCTGTCCTATTTTGTCAGGAACTAGGGTTTCACTACCCACGCAGCGGTTTCAAACAACCTATCGGGTAAACAACCTGTCCTAGTTTGGAATGGTCACTATGGATTCCGAATATGCACTAGGTCGAATGGTCAAAAAGGGTGCCTTGGCACAACTGGGGTTTGTGCTCCCATACTGGCAGAGCCTGTAACCGGTCAGCCTTATGGCATGCTTTGACAAAGCAAGCCTCTGGCACACACGGTGTCCTAGGCGCACCAATGCACATGCAATGCAAAGAAACACATAGTGTAGTCAAAACAAGATATCATGAGTTCGAGTCAAATTCTCCAAAATCCCCAGCGGAGTCGCCAGAAACTGTAGACGTCCCCGAACGCCCCGGGAGGGTGAGTCCCGTTCTGTTCATATTGGGCTCACTACAGTTCAGACTCTCGAATTGTCACGGTTCTTAATCTGAACCAAAGAGTCCAAATCCGGCAAATCGTTTTGAGAAAAACAGATTTTTAGAAAAGAAGTGCCAAACATGGACTGCTTTGCCAGATACAGAGTCGCCACCTAAATATTTTATTTTGGGAAATTTAGGAAACCCTGACTCAGTGCCAAAGGCCACGTGTCCGTCATCACCAAAGTTGCCTCGGCTCGGGAACTTGGGTATGATTGGGGATGGTCAGCTATGAGCACCCCCTCTTGCCCGATCAAAGATCGGCCTCTACTAACCGTGATATCTTGTTTTGAAAGCAATATGTGTTCCTATTCCGATTATTAGCCTAGAATTACTATGTTCTGCGCACAGCAAACAAGTACAGACCAAATCGCCTAAATTGGAACAAAACATTTCATGTTTGTTTTGAAATTGGTTTGCTACTCACAAGTAGGCTTAAAATGCAGGTTTTGCCACCCCCAAGTGGGCTTTAGAAAAGATGGTTTTGCCACTATCTAGTGGGCTTACAACTCAAAGTTTTAGTGCATTATTCAAATTTAGGTAGTTCAACCTCCATCCACAGGCATTCAGGCAGTTATATCACATAAGCAGCTAGCCTCATGGTAATTATGCTATCATGGCAACATTCACACACGTATGGCATGCTAAAGCATAAAAGCTTACTTAGTACTCGAAGCCAAAACATAAACCAGTTAGTAATCATGTGCATGATCCTAGTTCATGTTAAGATGGCTAATGCAACACATGCAAAATGTAACTAAGATAGGCTTGGCTAATCTACAATGACATGTGAGATGCTACAACTAACACGTATTCAATTTGGAATTGAAGTACAAATGCAGTTAGAATGATGCGCCGAGCCCGGTGCATGCAAAATGAATGAATGGATGCAAACATGCTATCATACTGTATGCTAATTGAAACATGCTCTAGACTAACCATTGAAAGCTAGTAAATAAAAAGGAAGAAAGACGTGGGGTTGGAAGACATGCACACACTTACGCACACTTATTACACAACTGCCCTCGCTCGGAGGGTCCGAATAAAAATTACAGTCCGAATCAATAATACTAAATTAATTATTACAGAATTTCTAATTAATTAACAAGTTAAATGCAGAAAGAAGGTGGCCACGGCCCCCGCCTCAGGATACGTGAATGATGCATGCTTGACTCGTCTCGCTCGAAAACTCGCTGCCATAGCATTGTTGCCTCTGTTTACACTGTCCTGCCCCTCTGAAAATTTTGAAAGTCTCCAGAACTGCTTTGAATCGTTTCCCTGAGTATTCTGGGATGCCACCAGCCAAAGAAAAGGCTCACCGGCCATGAGAAATGAATCATCGGCCAACTGTTGTGACACCGGCTGGACCGTGATGGCCGGTCGGCACTGTATATGGCCGGCCGGCCAGAAATTCCTGCATAATCCTGCAGTTGACAGCAGCAGAGGGCAAGCAGTGTATGGCATGGAATTTTCAAGCAAATGTGAGCATGGCCACACTCCCTATCATGCAATGAACTCAAGGGAGCGTGGTCCTTGACCCTCGGGCCATCAATTGTGCATTTCGATGCATGATGGCCTAGGAGGCGAAGTTTGCAACTTAATGTAAATGCATGCAACACACAAATGAATGCTAACACCCTTTCATATTGAGGTCAAGGGCATCGGCGACCGAGGGTTGAGACGTGTTTCGTCACTTTGGGTACGAACATATCTCTCCCCTCATGCTTGGTTTGACACCCCAAACCAAGCAATGCAATGCATGTATGCAATGTACAATGCAAAGTAATGCAACTCATGCAATGCGATGCGAGCGAGCCAATCAAATGCAACAAGACATTAGCTAACCATGCAAGCTAGACTAATGCAATGTGGGCATACCAAGTATACAACAAGACTATGTGATGCAACTTAACTAAACAAGGTGCGAACATGCAAGCAAGATATAATGCAAACATGCTCCTAATGTAATGCAACATACATCATGCCAAGTATGCAACTAGGTACAAAAGTGATCTTAAATTGAAATGGGAGGCCTCAGCCATGCCCCCAAAATAGTGGCCAAAAGGGCCCAAAGTGGTACCAATTATGCAAGCAAGCATGCACATGCCAAGGCCTATCATTTGAACATGAAAGGGAACAACTCTAGGCATACTTAAGGGTAATATACTTGGACTTTAAACACTCACATTAAACTCTGAAAAGCATGCAAAAGGTGACACCAATACATGCTAGGGAATGGATGCAACATAGATGGCATTCAAGACTACAAATGAGAGCATTGCTCAACACCTACCCCGAGCAAACATGGCATGGATCTTTCAATACAAAACAAAGTTTTAGCATGCAAAATGGACCTCCAAAACCCACTGATATAGCAGCTAAGGGACACAAACCAAGGGGCATGCACAATGCTCATTTCGAGGCACAAGAGAACAACTCTTCAAAGTATGAAAGAGATGATGAATGCAGGCATACTAGCATGGATTATGGACTTTAAACATGATCTCCAATGATGCCAAATCACGAGAATAAGCTAAGCTAAGCATGCTAGAGACCCACATACACAAGGCTCACAATCCAAAACACAAAGA
>NW_021025046.1:756740-787159 GCF_004153795.1 Camellia sinensis | reverse complement strand
TGGGGAGCATCACCGACCAAGTGGGAACACCACCGGCCGAAGGGAATGGTCATCGACCATTGGTTGAGCCATCGGCTAATTGTATTTGGTCGGTCGGCACTTCAAGTAGCCGGCCGGCTATTTCTTCTTGCAGAATCTTGCAGTTGATAGTAGCAGAGGGCAAGCAGTGTATGGCATGGAATTTTCAAGCAAATGTGAGCATGGCCACACTCCCTATCATGCAATGAACTCAAGGGAGCGTGGTCCTCGACCCTCGGGCCATCAATTGTGCATTTCGATGCATGATGGCCTAAGAGGCCAAGTTTGCAACTTAATGTAAATGCATGCAACACACAAATGAATGCTAACACCCTTTCATATTGAGGTCAAGGGCATCGGCGACCGAGGGTTGAGACGTGTTTCGTCACTTTGGGTACGAACATATCTCTCCCCTCATGCTTGGTTTGACACCCCAAACCAAGCAATGCAATGCATGTATGCAATGTACAATGCAAAGTAATGCAACTCATGCAATGCGATGCGAGTGAGCCAATCAAATGCAACAAGACATTAGCTAACCATGCAAGCTAGACTAATGCAATGTGGGCATACCAAGTATACAACAAGACTATGTGATGCAACTTAACTAAACAAGGTGCGAACATGCAAGCAAGATATAATGAAAACATGCTCCTAATGTAATGCAACATACATCATGCCAAGTATGCAACTAGGTACAAAAGTGATCTTAAACTGAAATGGGAGGCCTCAGCCATGCCCCCAAAACAGTGGTCAAAAGGGCCCAAAGTGGTACCAATTATGCAAGCAAGCATGCACACGCCAAGGCCTATCATTTGAACATGAAAGGGAACAACTCTAGGCATACTTAAGGGTAATATACTTGGACTTTAAACACTCACATTAAACTCTGAAAAGCATGCAAAAGGTGACACCAATACATGCTAGGGAATGGATGCAACATAGATGGCATTCACGACTACAAATGAGAGCATTGCTGAACACCTACCCCGAGCAAACATGGCATGGATCTTTCAATACAAAACAAAGTTTTAGCATGCAAAATGGACCTTCGAAACCCACTGATATAGCAGCTAAGGGACACAACCCAAGGGGCATGCACAATGCTCATTTCGAGGCACAAGAGAACAACTCTTCAAAGTATGAAAGAGATGATGAATGCAGGCATACTAGCTTGGATTATGGACTTTAAACATGATCTCCAATGATGCCAAATCATGAGAATAAACTAAGCTAAGCATGCTAAAGACCCACATACACAAGGCTCACAATCCAAAACGCAAAGAGGCTACCCTAAACATGGCAAATATGGCTAAAACAGTAGCAAATAGGCCTTAAGCATGGCAAAACAGTGTTAAGAACTTCATGAAGTAAAGCTAGTATATGCAAGCATCATGGCCTATTAGCAAGGTGCATTTCTAGGCAACATGGAGGAATGCAAAGCAAGTATAATATGCATGGAAGGGGCCACTAATCCGACCAAAAACAGAGGCATAATATGACCCAACAACACCCAAAAACCCCTTAAATGAAGCCAAGAACAACTAATCATGCATGCTACCCTTATGAGCCAAAAACATGAACAAATGGGATACAAAGGGAGAGGGGTGTCCCTCCCCTATGCAAGACCTCAAACCCCCTTCTTCACCACTAAAATCCCACCGGATTTCAATGGTGAGAAGGTCAACACACAATAGTAACCAAAGCTTAGCAAAAAGAGCACCAAAAGGGCCAAACAAGACCTAAGAGGGGGAGGTTGACCCCCAACACCTAAACAACCTTAATGAAGTGTCTTAAGCATGCAAATATAAGACTTTTTCAGTTGTACACAAAGTCTAAAACAGTAAGCAAGATAGGTAAAAGACTAGTGCAAGATTGGGGAATATAAAGTAAAAGTGTTACCCTTGGAGAATCCTTGAAGAACAGCAAATGCAGCCCTCTTCTTCTGATCGAAACCAGTCTAAAACCTCAAGAACAAACCCTCAATGCCTCCCAAAGTCGAAGTAAGGTGTAAGAGTGTGTGTCTTAGTGCAATACTATGAACTAAACACACCTTTAGGCTATAAAACACACACAAAATGAAGAGAGAGAGGGAGATACAGAGAGAGAGGATGATATATCAGATATATGTATGTATTAGGTCTGGATTTTCTGAACCAAAACAAAGGAGAGAGGAGGGGCTCTTATATAGACCAAGCAAAAGGCTAAGCTTCCAGGAGAAGCTATCCTAAAGGGTCAAGGCTTCTAAGGGAAGCTAAGCAAAGGGTGCGAGCTTCTTGAGGAAGCCAAGATAAAGAGTCCAAGCTTCCTCAAGAAGCTTGAGTAAAGCGGGCAATCTAGCTCTTGGAAGATTGGACTAAAAGGGTGCAAAGGTGCAAACCAGTCACACTCGTGCATGGACGGCCAGGTTTGTGCACTCCAGCTGGCACAACTGGCATATGTTATGCCTAAAAAAGGGAAAAAAGTGATACCGGCCAGAAAATGAGGCCACCGGCCAAATAAAGTGCCGGTCGACCACTCATAGTGCCGACCGGCCAATAGACTATTTCACCAATGGCCGGTATCAAGAAGACACGGCCGGTGGCCTCAAACCACTGCCGGTGGTTCTCAGGGGGGGCTAATACGCCACTCCCTGCCTCAAAAACAAAAACACAAGTGTTTGATGCAAATCGAACCATAGAATAGTTGAGTTGAGAGATCCTGAAGCAAGGCGCGTAGCCGAAACCTCCGGGAACTCAAAACGAAACATGAACATGGGTAATCACCAAGTGTTCCGTCGGTGACGTCCAAGTCTTGAGGACGGTCAAAAATGGGGTGTCTATAGATGATCAAAAAAGCGAAACATATGAGGGAAGTTTTGTCGGTCCAACCCGCGATCAAAAGAGGCAAGACCAAGAAGAAAAATGTGCTAAGCTTCTTGAACAGGGATCTTGAGCGCATTCAAACGCCGCACAATAATGCTCTGGTGGTCACCCTTCGCGTCAGGGACTTCGATGTTAAGCTCATCTTGATTGACCAAGGTAGCTCGGTCAAGATCATGTACTGCGACGCCTTCAAGCAGCTCAAACTCCGAGATACAGACTTGGCTCCGGCAACTTCGCCATTGGTTGGTTTTAACTCACAAACGGAGTGACCAATGGGAATGATAATCCTACCAGTCAAAGCCAGATCCGTGGTTAAGCAGGTGGAGTTCTAGGTGTTGAAGGTGCCATCCACGTACAATCTGATCCTTGGTAGGGGATGACTTTACGCCATGCAGACAGTGGCGTCGACCTACCATTAGGTTATGAGGTTCCCCTCGGCTGCGGGGGAAGTTGAGGAGATTTAGGGCAATCAAGTCATGGCGAAGCAATGTTTCGTGGCTGTGAATGGGAGCCAAGCAGCCAAAGGCTTTGTTCAAATGATTGAAGGTCCGGAAGACCAAAGTGTCCTTGATGATATGGGCACTAGGGCAGAGGAAAAGGCTGTTGAAGAGTTAGTGGAAGTGCACATCGGCACAAAGAATCCTGACAAGTTCTTTTTGCTGGGATCTAGCCTGACCGCCCAAGAAAGAACCGAGATTGTGGAGTTCTTGGTGGCGAATATCGAAGTATTTGCATGGACGCCATACGACATGCCTGGCATTGACCCAAGCTTTATTTGCCACCAACTCAATGTCTTCCCGAATGCGCGTCCTGTCATTCAAAGAATGAGGAGATCAGCCATTTATCACGCCGAGGTAGTCGCGGAGGAAGTCAAGAACTTGCTAGAAGCTAGGGCAATCGAGGAAGTGCACTACCCTCGGTGGGTTTCGAACACGGTCGTAGTACTCAAGAAGAATGAAAAGTGGCGAGTTTGTGTTGATTACAAGACGGTCGACTGAGCTTGCCCTAAAGATAGCTTTCCTCTGTCCAGAGTCGACCAGCTGGTGGACCTTAAAATATTTAGGTGGCGACTCTGTATCTGGCAAAGCAGTCCATGTTTGGCACTACTTTTTCAAAAATCTGTTTCTCAAAACGATTTGCCAGATTTGGACTCTTTGGTTCAGATTAAGAACCATGACACAAATCGAGTCCGAACTGTAGCATAAGGTCCCCCACGGGTGTGTCTACACCATGCATGCACTAAACCGCGAGCTAAACTCCTTCACGACCCTAAGGGGATTGTTCTGCTATAGAGTCATGTCTTTTGGCTTGAAAAATGCCGGGGCGACTTTCTAGAGGATGGTGACCAAGATGTTCGCCCCTCTGCTATGCCGCACGATGGAGGCTTACATCGACGACATGGTGGTCAAAAGCAAACAGTAGACCGACCGTTTGTCCGACCTAGCCGAGATGTTTGCCATTCTTAAACAGCACAAGCTTCTCCTGAATGCGTCAAAGTGTGCCTCCGGCGTGGGGTCAGGGAAATTCCTAGGCTTCCTAGTCACCAACCGAAGCATCGAAGCGGAGCCCTCACAAATCAGAGCCATACAAGAATTGAAGCAGCCCAACTCGGCAAAAGACATACAACATCTTGCTGATATGGCAGCCACGCTTAAATGATTCATAAGCCGGTCATCAGATCGTTGCCGCCCTTTCTTTCAAGCCTTGAAGTCCAAGTTTTCATGAGACGAAGAATGTGACAGGGCCTTGGCCGAGCTCAAGACGTATTTGTCTTCCACCCCACTCTTGGTGATATCCAAGCTCGGCAAAGAACTATACCTTTATCTAGCTGTTTCTCAATATGCAGTTAGTGCATTGCTTGTCTGGGTAGATGCCATCCAACATCTCCCAATCTTTTACGAGAGCAAAACCCTGCTACCGGCAGAGTCGAGGTACATGCCACTGGAAAAACTTGCTTTGGCGCTAATGATGGCCTCCAGGAAATTAGCGCACTATTTTCATGCTCACACAATCGTGGTGTTGACCGAATTCCCACTGAAAGCCTTATTTGAGTGGGTGGATTTCTCCGGCCGAATTCTGAAGTGGTTAGTCAAATTGGGGCAATTCGACGTCAAGTTTCAACCCTGAACCACCATCAAAGCCCAAGCATTGGCCGACTTTGTTGTTGAATTTTTTCTTGGAATTCACTCGGTATGCTTGGTGGATCTTACCATAGCAACCAGGGTGAAAATGGTAAGCACAAAGGAAATTGCACAACAGAGTGATGTTGGCGACACGGAACTTGCGTGCCCGTCCACAAATCCTTCAGTCGGAGGTATACTTCAGCACGGCAATGTGACGTTGGATTCGGGAATAACAGGTCAACCTGTTGGATCCAGTGCCGCTTCACCGAGGGGGGATGAAAATGTGTCTGTTGAAATCGTCAGCAGCAAAGCTCGTAGCAGAAATAGCCGAGCAACCGAGCGACCGTGATCACCTCAACCTTCAAGCCTCTCAGGATCCTACAGAATGTTGGAAACTTTTCATTGGTGAAATGTGGAAACTTTTTGTAGACGGCACCTCAAATCGGCACGACGCCGGGCTGGGTATAGTTTTGATCTCGCCAGACGGCCTAACCGTTGAACACTCTATCACACTCATATTTCCAGCATCAAACAATGAGGCTGAGTACAAAGCACTGCTGGCCAGACTTAAAAGCGCACTCCAATTGCACACATCCGAGTTGATGGTCTGTAGTGACTCCCAACTTGTTGTAAACCAAGTGTCTGAAGTGTACGATGCCAAAGATGACAGAATGGCCAAATACCAAGCTCTAATGAGAGAATACATCAAGGAATTCCAAGCAATAAGGGTCCAACAAATTGGCTGTGAAGAAAACGGCCGAGCGGATGAGTTAGCTAGCTTAGCTTCCATGTTCGACAGATTAACTCCCAGTCCTCTCCTGATTGAGTTTCTCCCAAGACGTAGCATTGAGGACTCGAGGCAGACGAAAGTATTTTGCACTAAGCTTGGTCCTTCTTGGATGGACCCTATCATCTTTTTCCTAAAAGAACGGATCCTTCTGGCCGACAAAAAGGAAGCACATAAAGTCCCGGTGAAGTCAAAGCAGTTTTGGCTCTCTCCATCTAGCACTTTATAAAAGAAGTCATTCACCGGTCCGTACCTCAAGTGTGTTCATACAAACAGTGTGGAAGCTTTCCTCTATGAGATCCACGAAGGCATGTGTGGAAGTCACATTGGGGGGAGATCTCTAGCCTACCGCGCTATTTTGCAAGGATATTGGTGGCCGTGCATGTAAGCGGATGCGCAAAAATATGTTAGAAAATGAGAAAAATGCCAAAAGTTCGCCCACCAAATTCACCAGCCAGCCAGAGAACTTCTCCCCCTCACAAGTCCTTGGCCTTTCGCAATGTGGGGCCTGGACATAATGGGACCACTCTCGACAGCGCCAGGCAACCAAAAGTTCTTCATTGCAGCCATCAAAGAAAAGGACATCAAGCGGTTTGTTTAGCAGAATGTGATGACGCGGTTTGGCATCCCCAAGGCTTTGATTTCTGATAATGGCACCCAATTTGATGGACGACTGTTCAGAGGATTTTGTGAGGTATTGAAGATAGAATTCTATAATTCCACCCTGGCCTACCCTCAGTCCAACGGCCAAGCTGAAGCATCAAACAAGACCATTCTAGATGGGTTGAAGAAAAGGTTGGAGAAAGCCAAAGGCAAATTTGCCGAGGAACTCCCTAGTGTCCTCTGGGCATATCGGGTGACCCCGAGACGCTCGACCTGGGAGACTCCTTTTGCTCTGGCATATGGCATGGAGGTAGTTATTCCATTGGAGATCGACATGCCCACCATCCGCAGCAAAAATTTTGAGCCCGAGCTGAATTCTGAAGCCATTGCCCTAGAATTAGACCTAGCCGACGAACGCTGAGAAAAGGCGTTAATCCACGTCACCACATACAAACAAGAATTGTCCAGAAATTATAACAAAACAGTGCACCCCAGACCGTTTAAAGTCAAGGACTAGGTTTTAAGGAAGGTGATGGGCAACACACTGGTGCTGGGCGAAGGCAAGCTAGGAGCAAACTGGGAAGGGCCTTATAGGATAATTGGTCTGGCGGGCAAAGGGGCATACCACCTAGAGGACTTGGATGGCAAAAGCGTACCTTGGCCATGGAATGCGGCCAATCTCAAGTTTTACTATTTTTAGTCTTTGTCTTTTGTGTGTAATTTTTTGTAAAGGGGCAAGTTTTCCCCTCTATCTACCAATGTAATCCTCTCAGTTATTATGTGAATCTATGATTCCAATATGTAATAGAAACGAATTATTTTACATAGAAAGTATGTTGTAATTGAGGAACCGTAGTGCACCAGGGGCAACCACCTTTACAGCCGAGATGCTCTATCCCGGTAGAAGAGTTGATGATTTCCTCAACTCTAGTTTTTGGCCAAGATGCTTTATCCCAGCTAGAAGAGTTGATGATTTGCTTAACTCTAGTATTCTGGTCGGGGTGCTTTATCCTAGCTAGAAGAGATGATGATTTGCTCAACTCTAGTTTTTTGGTCGAGGTGCTTTATCTTGGCTAGAAGAGTTGATGATTTGCTCAACTCTAGAATTTAAGTCGAGATGTTTTATCCCTATTGGAAGAGTTGATGATCCGGTCAACTCCAATATTTCAGCCGAGGTGCCTTATCTTGGCTATAAAAGTTGAGGATTTGCTCAACTCTAGGATTATGGCCGTGATGTTTACCCCGGACTCTAGCTTTTAGCTGAGATTTTCTATCCCGGCTAGAAGAGCGGAGATTTTGTTTAACAGTGATGTTTTATCTCGGCTAGTGGAGTTGATGATTTGTTCAACTCCAATATTTTTGCCGAGATGTTTTATCTCGACTAATGGAGTTGATAACCTATTCAATTCGGGGATTTTAACCGAGATGTTTATCCCGGCTATATGCACTGATGACTTTGTTTACACAGCGCCTATAAGATTTCATTTTTCCAGACCAAGGTAATTTTCTCGACTCCATTAGTCTGTAACATGCCGGGCAAGAATAGTGCGGTTGCAAGATGAACTACAGCAGACATTAGCAAAAATATAAGTGAAACACAAACTTTTCATTGATGGAGAAATGTAGTACATATGGTGGGGCAGGTAGCCCGTTACATTAAAAAAAAAAAACAACAACAACAACTACTTCAACTAGACCAAGGGGGAGAGATCAGCAAAATCGTCCAGATCAACCGTGGAGGGAATTTCTCTGACGTCGAACTCCTCCTGGCCGGTCTCCTTTGGGTGGCTTTCTTCCTCGACATCCTCTCTGGCGGCATGCCTGACCTCTTCTTTAGGGTTCTCTTAAAGTGCATTGAAGACTTCGTTCGCGTACGACACCATGTACACTAGCAGGAAGGCAGCGGGGGGAGAGACAAACACCTCGGTTCCAGATCCTTGGCCGAGATGTTCACAAGCAACCTTCTAACCAGTCTTAAAGAATATGCCCTTGGTGGCCTCGACCTGCTTGGTATTGCTGTCTTCGGCCTCCTTGAAACCGAGATTGTGCGCTGCATCTACTTTATCTTTCCTAGATTGCTTTAACGCTTCCAGCTCGGCCCGGAGAGCACCTCTTTCCTTCTCGGCGGATCCAAGTTGGCCGAGCAATTTGGTGTTGTCCGCATTAGCCATCTCCAATGAAGCCTTGGACCTCCCTAGCTCGGTTTCTAGATGCTTGACCTGATTGGTGGCATCAGTCACCTTTTGCCAGAGTTTATAAATCCGGTCCATCACGAGATGTTGTTTCTGGATGGTAAGAGGACGTGTTAGAGTTCAAATAAGAAGATTAACCGTGAAAACACTTGAACAAATTTGAGTAAACATGCATAGCTCTTACCCTGGTCATGGATTTAACCAAGGACTTCACGAGCCAAGTGTTGGGCACGTGGTCACTACCGGTTATGTCGCTCGGTAGAAGCAATGCTTTTGTCAGATCAAAAGCCAGAAGGTGTTCTTTATCGCTCTTGACTGAGGCGTTGGCCGGGATCTCCTTACCCCAGTGTTTCAATTGTGGCTGCGATGGAGGCGTTGGCTCAGATTCCTCCGCCGGTTGCTCGGCGCTCAACTCTGCCACAAGCTCGGCTGTTGGATTGGTAGATCGAGGCCTTTTTTCGGCTCAACAACTGTTCTTACTAGCTTGCGCCATTGTGGTCGACAGCAATGCAATCACGATCCCAGATGTTTGACCGACAGTAGAGGCTCCGGGGGAGGGGGATGCTCGGCAACTCGGTGGTTGTGCCTGTAATGAGATTCTTGATACAGCTCCGTTTGGCCATTTCCTCTTCCTCGGTTAGCCGGAGTAGGGGCACGTCTGGAAGTGTTGGATCAGGCGGTGGGGATGGTTCTCACAGAAAGTTTGTGACTCTACTTCTGCGAGTAGCCATGTATCGATAGCTTGGTACGTAATCGAGAAGGCCATGGTAATCTCGGTGACGATACTGCAGCACGGCTCTGATCGCAGCCTCATTTGGGTTGAAGTAATTCACTTGCAAGGCTTCGATAGCTGCAAGGAAAAAAACGATTAGTACAAAATAGTAATGGAAAGTAATTTGATCAGTCAGTGACCACGGCTTACATGTCGAACTGAAGTTTATGCCCGAGGGTGTATTAGTGCAAAATCTCAGCCAATCCGAGGTTCAAGCTAAGCCAGTTCTTCAGCTCGGCTACCCCATTTATTATTCTGAAGGTGTTTATCGAAACTTGTGTTGGCGCTAGCCCGGTACGCCTCAGGAACTCATACATTAAAGGCTGAACCGGGAAATGTAAACCTCCCTCAATTATAGACAGCACAGTGAAAGGGCATTGATCCAGTCTACCCCAAGGGGTAGTGCCTTCTACACCGAGCTCAAGGTGGACGTCTTCAGGGACGCCATACTCCTCCCGAAACACGGCTAGTGCGCCCGGCGTTTTAACGAGGAAGCGGTAACTCCCCATGTGAAGATGGCTTGTTTCAGCAAGATGGTGTTGGTTTGGTAGAGTTTTGTGCGATGGCTGCTAGGCCTTTGAGAGCCCTGGTGTTGGTGTCTGGTCTCCTAGGACTCTGCAGTAAAATCTAAGTGTAAGTGGTAGCGCGGTCGCGCAAACGAGCTCGACTTTAGCTCGGTCACAGGAGGTGTAGCAGTACCTCGGTCGCAATGGGCATACCCAGAAGTTCAGTCGCTCAAGTGGACCAGATATGAGCCCGGTCGAGTGGTCTAGCATTTTGTTACCTCGGTTCTCACACAAGTCTTAAAAAACTTATAACTTGCTCGGTTCTATTATGGTTTAGGATCAAACGAAGACTAGGATCTCGGTTGATCCCAGATTTTGGTACCTTCATCACAAAAGATGATGAACAGTTATAAGGGTGGTTTTTTGCGAATACAGTGGGAAGGAACCCTAACCTAACTTCATTTGACGCCCTAAAACCCACAATCGTTATGCCCTAGACTTACTTATGTGGGATGATTCCTAAGAATGAGAAGGACTTACCAATTCAAGGATGGAGGATACTTTCGCGCGACATTGGTGAGTCCAAATCCACCAAGAGGATACTTTGAGTATGGTTGCGATGTAGCTTTGGACCACAGGGTTGCAAAGGGAAAAAAATACGCAGTAAAGTGAGAGGGTGAAAGGGCATCCGATATATATATGAAAGCAGAAAAGGTGCCAAAATTTGAAACTAAAGAGACAGCGTGCGGCGGTTGGGTTGGCTTAACGAGGCCAATTGGCAAGAGACACGTGGCAGTAATAAGACTATTGTCAGAATTGAAGAGACAGGAAGTAACGTTGAAATGCTGACCGAGCTGATTAGTGATTTTGGCCGAGGAAGGTAATCTCGGTCATGCTGGCGCAGACGGGATTAAGGAGCCATTGAGAGGGTGATTCCTTGATCTGACTTTGAACTAAACTCGCTTGGGCCGGGCTGAGAGGGGCCAAGCTTATTCGGCCAAGCTGAGTCTGTGTGATCAGCGGACCCTTGGGTTTAGGACCCCGGTCCGGTTAAGCTGGAGTAACTTTGGCCCGCTAGCCTAGTGGGATAGCGCACTTCAGTGAGTTAGACATAACTCCTAAGTGAGTACCAATCGGGTAGGAGAGCTTCCGGAATTAAAGAGCTTGGCCGAAGTACTACTCGGTGGGAAGCGATTACGGAAACCGGTCAAAAGGAACGGTTGGGTCAGCAGGTCGTGGTGCTGCACTATCAGTAGCCCGGTTGGAAGTGTTGCATGGTTGCACGGCATCGTGGAATAAAGGTTCTGCGAATCGTACACTAATTTCGTTTGGCGGTTCTTGTTAGGAGGGGTTTAGCTGTTTTAGCGTTGACACGTGGGGAAATGTGAGAGGGGAGCAGGTCCACGTGTCCCAAGAGGAATGGGTACGAAAGTGCGTGCAGAAGGTATATAAACATGACTGCGCCCACCATGCTGGGGATGGAACATCTTTTAGTGAGAGAAACACTAATACAATGTCTTCTCTCTCTTCTCTCTCTCTGAGTGTGTGCTAACTTGACCATCGGAGGGGTTTTCCAGCAATGCACCGCCAGGTAGCTCACCTTCGTTGTGTTTGCAGGTCGTTCGGAGGAAGGCGTAGCTTAGATGCAAGGAGTACGGGTGGTAATGGATATTTGGCTCCCGTACAAACTTGATCCTAATTCTAGCTCCACAGACTTGGTCGAATTAGGTTCAGACTCAACACCCAATTCAGAAAGTAAAATGAAATCATTCTCAAATTGCTAAATACAATGCGTACCATCCACTACGTCCTGAACGAAATGTGTGCAATCATCCGGTGGTTCATTCCCGACCACAAAAATTATCACAATATCCCCTGAGTTTATTAGTGCCACACTAGTTTCAAAATCTATCACAGATTTAGCCAGTGTCAAACCCAGAACTTCTTCAGTGCTTTTTGGCTTCTTGATCAATCCATGGCTCAAGAAAATTATAAACAGGGAAGTGCATACCGTGAGAATATCTGTCAATATCCTACTTTGGCTCTAGATCATCTACCACCATAGAGTTTTGGGATTGTGGTTGAGATCGAGGCGCATATATCATGAATGAGTCAGCACTCTTCGGTAGTAGCACATCGGACTTGGGCAAATAGGAAAGTGTGATGTATACGCTAGGGTTGAAGGTGGATGGTAGTGTATGAATAAGGTTGAGATGGGAAAGCAGTGAGAATTGGTCATAGGGTGGAAATGGGTTGGAGGTAAGCTTAGCTCTTTAGGGTTGAGGTGGACCTATGATCCTATTATCAATAAGATCTTGAATCCCACGATGAAGTTGGAAGCAACGGTCAGTATCATGACCGTGTTGTTTGTGGAAGACACAATACTTGGTGGGATCATAGTTATGTGGAAGTGGATTAAGAAGGGTTGGGGATAAAAGAGCTTGAGGTACTCCTTTTTCACTAGTATTTCCGTAGCTTGAGTTGGAGACATGTAGAGGGGGTGAAACCTTCGGTTGAAGTGGTTAGTTGTGGGTCGATATTCGCAAAAGGGTTAGCCATTTTAGTAAAAATGGTGATAGTGTTGATCTCTGAGGGTATGGAATAGACAACTGTGCTACTACTGACAGTATTATTGGAACTGCAAATCAATGTCTTTCTCACGGGCTCATTTCCTTCCGTAATGATCTCTTGTTTGATAGTATCCTCAATTTGAACCCCAATCTCATAGAAGTCCTTGAAATTGAAGAGGGAAAGAACTATCAGTTTCTACAGTAATCTTCTATGAAGATTTTTGACAACCATGAGGACTTGATCTTTCTCCAAGGATCGGTTTGTCATCGTGGCTGCATTTTCCCTCCACCTGGTCATAAATTCCATGAAGCTCTCATTGGGCTCTTGTCGAGTTGCCTCCAGTTCCCGGGTGGTTATCTCAATCCGGGTATTGTAAGAATACTGGGTGATGAAGGCCTAAACTAACTCCTCACAACTCTTTTTTATCGAGTCTTCCAATTTAGCATACTAGATGGAAACTACACCAGATAAAGTTCTCCCAAACAAGGAAAGTTTTGAGGCTAAGTCAGGCCCATCGATTTTAGGACATCGAGAAAAGATGAATGTGAACTATAGGGTCACCAGCTCCATCAAATCTGTCAATGTGTGGCATTTTAAACTGTTCCAGCAATTTGAAAACTATGTCTATATACCCATCTTCTATATCCAGAATGATCCCTTGTGATTTTCTAAATATTTTCCCTAATTTGGATATTCTTAGTATAGTTGGGTCAATTTCACCAATATCCGTGGGGGAAAAGTCCTCCCATTGGTTGTGTAGGAACCATAAGATCTTATTGTAGATTAGGTTCATGAAGCTCCTCAATTGGTGGAGGTGGTTCCAAATCCAAATGAACCATTAGAGGTGGATGAGATGTGGACACCTCAAATGGGCAATGCAATTCGGCGAAAGCCTCCCTGTTGGTGACAAACTTGTTGGTAATAACATCCATGCTTTGTTGAAGGGTCAAAAGCATGTTTACTATAACTACTGGAGGCTGGTCCGTTACTGTTGGAGGTTGGTCCGTCACTACTGGAAGTGGGTCCGTTACTACTAAAAGTGGGTCTATCACAGATCCTAGAAATTTCGGCTGGTGAGATTCTGACAATGAGGTTTTAACCTTCCTCCTCGTAACTAGCAGTAGAGAAACTAACATTAGCTATCCTTGAACCAAATCTGCAGTTCTACTAAGTCTACCAACGCAAGTCCGCAAAACTTGGGGGATATTAGACCATTCTGAAGCTATAGTGTCACAATTACCTAACAAAAACAAAACGGAACTCCCAATCGAAATTTCGATAGCATTTCAGCTCAACTAATCATTATGCACATTGAAATCAATCACTCAAATGATATGCCTAACCCACTAATTAGATTTGAAAACCCTAGTGTAACTCGACTTTTCGTGCTCCTTTCGGATACGATAGCCCTACAATTCGGACTCTCACGGTTTTGAATCTGATCTCACAAGTGCAATGTGAAATAGATAAACACTAAAGAGTCCAATCCGACAAATCTTTTGGAAAATCGATGTTGAATGAAAATGCCAAAAATGGACTGCTTTTCTAGATACAAAGTTGCCATCTAAATATTTTTGGGAGATTTAGGAAACCCAGGACTTCTGCCAAAGGCCATGTGTCTGTCATCACCAAGATTGTCTCGACTCGAGAACTTAGGTACGAGAGGGAAAGGTCATGAATTGAGCACCGCTGCTCGCCCGATCAAATATCGTCCTCTACTAATCATGATGTGATTCTTACTTACATTATATGCTCTTGTTCCGATTATTAGGCTATTGTTACTATGTGATTTTTTTGGGTAAGTAAGTCGTAAATTAAAGACAAAAGAATACAAATACAAGGGGCATACCCCAGGCCCTACCAAACTCTATACAACAATGAAATAGAAAACAAAAGACAAACGGGCAGCACCATGGCACACCAAACCCAAAAAAAAAAAAAAAAGAAGGGGCCCACCTGATAAACAGAGCAAAACAAATAGGACAAAATAAGGCATCTGAAAGATATGTTAAAGGGCCACATGGAGAACATGAGGATCATGAACATACATATAAGCAGATAGTAACCTAAAGAGGAGGGAACAAATAACCCTATACAACCCGCTAAGAAGTCCCCAAAAGCTTGAGAAGCAACTCAAGATCAAAACAGAAACATACATGTGAAGAGAATAAATAGATTACCCTTGCACAGCCCGCAAGGGAAGGCGAAACCAGCAAAAATAAATACAAGCATTTTCCACAAATGAGACCAAAAAAACCAAATTGCATGCTACTAGCATCTAGAAAACCCGTAGATCTGCCAGCATCCACAGTAGCTGCAACACTCATCCACAAACTCAGATGATTAGTAAAACATGTCCAAGTGTGAAGATAAAATGAGAACAGCCAAACAGAGAACTGCATATGCTCAGGCTACAATAGTATGATATATATAATATGGGAACTACCATCACTCAACCCACAATATATAACATCACACCACTTGGCAATAGATAGATAGCACACAATATGTAACCTTACAACACTCAACCCACATATATGGACTCCACCATGCACTGGGAAACTGATTAGACACATGCAAAAACAATAAGAAAATATATACAGATATATGTAAACATTAGACGATTCTTTCACTTTTGGATAGAAAGAGGGATTGTATTTGTTCCTCATAAACTCAACCACAGCGGTATATAGCAAACCTCACACCAATTACGAAGAGACTACAACAATCGCAAACAATTAGAAACACACAATATATACTCACTTCCACTCAACCCACAATTTCTGAACCCATAACACTCAAGTACCAGCTGCATCCACCAATAAGTTATCCTTGACCTGATTTTAGGATAGAGTTTGGGAGGAACCACTTCACCATAAACCAAGCATTTGTCACCTCCTCTTTGAAGCTCGAGATGGACAAGATCCTATTTCTCACAAGGCTTCTAATTCTAGCATGCACAGCCACCTCAGTGGATTTTGAGCCTTTGAAAATCTTGCAATTTCTCTCAGTCCAAATACAGTAAACAGAAACAGTAAACACAAGTTTAGAAATAGTGGCAGCCAAAGATTTGCCCTTGATATTCCTGCTTAACCAATCTACCAAATCTATCTAGTCAAGATAAGGAACAATCAAATTGCACATACCCTGCATACCATTCCAAACTTTGTAAGAGAATGGGCATTTAAAAAACAAGTGATTATGGTTCTCAAGCCCAACCCCACAGAGACAACAAATAGAAGAGTTGCTAGTACCAAAGACAACAAGCCTATCAAGAGTGTTCAGTCTATTATGTATAGCAACCCAAACCACAGTACTAGGAATATGAAACTTGAACCATAGGATCTTAGCCCAAACAACTCTAGAACCATGGGTCCTCCACTCGTCCCAAGAAGATTTAATGGAGAAATGCCCATCAGAAGATGGCAACCACACCACCTTATCATTCACTAATGAAGGTTTCATATCTGCCGGGACAGCAGCCTTAATCTCGTTCAACTCCCAAGTACGACACACAGGCCATTTCCACCTAGAGCCATAAATAACAGCCTCCACTTTAGCAAACTTCTGGATCCCAGAGTTAGAAATAACTCTGTCTCCAAATCTATTAAAAAGAGGCCCAAGAGGGAGCCAGTTGTCAAACCACAAAAAGGTAGCCTTCCCATTACCAACATTATATTTAATCAGGGGAGCAATAATACTCCTCAAATCAAGAAGCTTTCTCCAGACCCAGGAAGGGTCACTAGGAACTTTGAGGCACCAAAAACTTCTACCCTTTAACAAGTAAGACTTAACCCATTGACACCACATGGATTGCTCACCCCCCGAAAACAAAAACCAAACATGCTTGGCAATAACAGCTTTATTCCACACCTCAATAGATTTAAACCCTAGACCACCCTCATTCCGAGGAACACAAAGGTGCACCCAAGCAACTTTTGCTCCAGACTTTTTCAAATCAGGACCATTCCAAAAGAAAGCCCTCAGACAAGATTCAATCTCTGTTACCACTTTCTTAGGGAGAATGAATAACGAAGCCCAATAAACCTGCATAGAGAACAAGATAGATTTAATCAATTGGGCTCTCCCGGCATAAGACAACACTTTATTGGTCCACAATTGAATCCTCTTGGTAATCCTAGCCACCAATTAATCACAATCTATTTTACGCAGTTTAGTTGAGATAAGAGGAACCCCCAAATACCTCACAAGGAGATTCCCCTCTTTAAAATCCATAATGGAGAGTAACTCACCCCTCAAGTGACAATCCATACCCGCAAAAAACATATGACTCTTGAGAGGGCTGGGGGATAAACCAGAGAGCCCTTGGAATTCATCAAGAGCCTCCTTGATAAGAGACACAGAATTAATGTCCCCTCTGCAAAAAATCATGAGGTCATCAGCAAAACAAAGATTAATAATTTTATTCTTCTCACACCTCCAGTGGAACTTAAAATTAGGACTCTCAGCTTTCTTAGCCAACTCTCTAGCTAAAACCTCCATAACAATAACAAACAGGTAAGGGGAAATAGGGTCCCCTTGTCTAAGCCCTCTAGCACCCCGAAAATAGCCACAAAGCTCCCCATTAATACAGATTGAGAAAGAAAGACTAGTAATGCAAGCCCTAATCCAACCAATCATCCTACTAGGGAAGCCCATACCAGCAAGAGTATCAAATATGAAATCCCATCTCACATTATCATAAGCTTTCATGATATCAACCTTCATTGCACACCTAGGAGACCCAGAACCTCTATGATAACCTCTCATCAATTCTTGGGAAAGGAAGATATTATCCGAAATCCTCCTCCCTTGAACAATTGCAGACTGGACTGGATCAATAACATCAGGGAGAACCTTCTTAATCCTATTTGCCAAAATTTTAGCAATACACAGTTACTATGTGATGCGCACACAAGTATAGACTAATTTGCAAAAATTGGAACACTTTGATTCATGTTTGTTTTTGAAAATTGTTTCGAATATGTACCACTTGAAAAAATGATAGTACATGTACATTACTCAAATTATTCCAATTCAAACAACTAGCCATTATCCACAGGCATTGAAGTAATTTATTAATTAAGCACTTAGCCTCATGGCAAGCATGCTAGACATGGCAACAATCACACTCATGCGATATGCTAAAGCACAAAAAATGCTCACCTCGTACTCCAAGGCAAGCCAAAAGAAACAAAAGAGTTAGAAAACATGCATGCTCCTAACTAATGCAACACATGCGATATGTAACTAATAGGCTCGGCTACAAATTATGACATGTGAACCAATTTGATAACATGCAGTTCAAGCATGTTTTCAAAGAAGTAATAAATAACAATGCTTTGTTAGAATGATGAACCGAGCATCTATTCATGCAAGACAAGTGGATGTAAATCATGGAGTATGCTAAAAAAAACATGATGTTCTAAACTGCCCATCATAAGCAAGTAAATAAAAGGGAGAAAGACGTGGGATTGAAAGACACATACATTATTACAATTATGCCCTCACACAGAAGGGTCTGAATAAACTAACTAGCTAAGCTAATTAACTAGCTATTACAAAATGAATTAACTAATTATTACAAATCGAATAAACTAACTATGCCAGCTAGTTATTACAAAACCAATTAATTAATTAATTAGCTATTCTATGGAACTAACTAATTAATTACACTAATTAATTAATTACAAATTAGAATTAACTAATTAATTACAACATGAAAGAAGTAACTAAGCTAACTAATCATCCCCGGGAAGCGAGGAATGCTCATGCATGCACGAATTTCCACTAGAAAAACCCACTATTCTGCTGCCAAAATGCCACTCTTGCACAATTAGAATATCTTTTCAACTCAGCCTCTACTCTGTTCTGTTCCAAAAAGTTATTGCTTAATTTGACAAAAGTGGCCAGCAGGCCAGAAGTAATGGCCGGCCGGCTAGCCACAGAAGGTAGCCTGCCGTCCAAAAAAAAGTGGCCTGCCGACCACTAAAGCCTGATTCCTCATTCTACAATAAAAAGCATACAGAGCACAAACAAGGTATTCTCAAGGTATTTTTGTCCACCCTGCCTCTCCTTATCATCAAACAGCTCAAAGGAGTGGTAGGCTTGATTTGCAAGCCATCAATCGATGCAATTTCATTGCATGATGGCCTATGAATCAAGGGGTACAATTTCAATAAATGCACAATAAAAGACTCTCAAACCACCTCCCTATCATGGATTGATCAAGGGAAGTGGTTGACATTGACTCTTGAGCCATTTACATCACTAGCAAGTATGAAACGACTCAAGACTCAATGGGTTCAATTAACGACTGATTGAACCCAAGTTGATTTTATTATCTTGCATCACTTTTAGTCTTAATTTTATTACTTTATTTTAATTACCATCCATTCATTAATCAATTAAGTCCAAAAGTGATGATTAAGTCCTCTAATGGAAAGAAGTACCAAACCAAGTGTTATTTTAGGCATGAGAGAAATGTCATGCCATTGGTAATGAACCCCCAAAGGGATTAAACCATTAAGCACAATACCTCTATCTCAAGCTTAAACAAACAAGTAGTTTGAAACAACTTTCAAAGCAAAGAAAAATCCAAGAAATGAGGGAGGTTACAGAGGTGATTAGATATGAAAACAAGTATGAAAAGCAAGAAATAAACACTATCAACTCAAATAGATTGGTGGCTAAGGCCTAAACCACCAAACTTATGAGGACCATTATACTACAAGCATGCTATACAATGCATAAATGAAACAACCAGCCTAAAACAGTCCTAGAGTAAGCAAAAACAGTGCTAAAATTCACATGAAAAAGCTTGAAAAAGTTAGCTACAATATTGAGGAATTTAAGCCAGTAAACAAGCATAAGGAGGGGAGGCTAACCCCTCCATTTTTGGGACTTCAAAATGACATTTTTAATCTCTAAAAATCTCTAAAAATCAGTGGTAAAAAGCTCAAAAAAAATTGAGAAAAGAATGGGAAACACAAGGGTAAAAGCTTAGAGAACAATGTTCAAAGAAGGGTGGTTAACCCCTCCACCTTTGGTAGCTTTAAACCACAAGTTTCAGCCCATAGAAACAGTGTAAAAATAGTTTAACATCAGCAAGAAAAGACAGAAAACAAGTAGTGTAAAGATGCTTAAAATTATACCTCTTGAAGCAAGACAATTCTTTTGTTCACAAACCACAAAGCTTACACTCTCAAGGGCTAAAATTTGGACTCAATAATCTCAGCAAGGAGAGCTCCAATATTGGTTTAGGAAGTGTGGAGAGAGAGTGAATAGGTTGCAACATAGAGATAGAGAGAGAATTTCAAGTTTTGGTCCCTTTAGAATTTTTTGTAACCTAAAAACAAGAGGGTTGGCCTGGTATATATAGAAAAACAGCCTTTCAGGTCAAAAATATCTGTATAGGGACAGCTGGAGCTTTTGGGGGATAGCTGGCAACAAATATCTGGGTTTTAGCCACTAATAGTGGGTGGATGTCCACAAATAGTGGGCTGCCGGCCACAAAAATCGGCTTCCATGCCCGACTTCAAATGGGCATATCTCCTTCATCTGGACTCGGTGTCAAGCCATTCTTGAGTCTAAATTAAAGCCCCAAAAGTCTAATTTCCAATGGAGGTGGCCTCACATATAAATTTTAAGTGTGAAAAGAGATATGCCTATTTTATTAATGGTTGCTCATTTTTATCTTAACCGGATGGATGCCTAACTTCAAATGGCCATATCTCCCTCATCCAGATCGGATTTAGAAGATTCTTGAGACTAAATTGAAGCTCCAGAAGTTCAATTTCCAATGGTGGTGGCCTCACAACTAAAGTCTAAGTGTGCAAAGAGATAGGCCTGATTTAGTGTAGGCTGCTCAGTTTTCTCTTAACGGTTTCATCCTTAACCATTTCCCCAACTAGTTTTCTTCCCTCTCCTCCAATTTTCTGCAAATCCAAACCTATAAATAAGAGGTTTTAAATATTTTTCAAAGAATTCACCTCTCTTCCATTTATTTCCACTTTGTCCTTACTCGATTTACCGAAAAGTGTATTTTTTTAATGAATTACAAGCCTCGGAACATCGTAGAAACTTTTGAAAAAAATATTTTAGAAAAGAGGGTTTTGAGGTCTAAAATAGTTTTGATCAAAATGGAGTGTAAGGTTGGGATTTGAAGCTTTCTCGCTGAAAAAATTAACCGTTTGTACAGCATAACTTTCTTCATCGAGTGATCAACCTGAAGCACCCAAGTCTTAAGGGCAGTCAAAAATGGGGTGTCTACACCTAGATCCCAAACATTACACATAGCAGGAAAGAGATCAAACACCCCTATGGAGGGTAAGGTTAGCCTGTCCTAGCATTGACATGATCTAGGATTTCACTATTCACACAAGCAGCATTATACATCCTAGAATGGGGTAGCATCCTATCCTAATGTTGGAAGTTGCTAAAGCTTACTAGATGCACTAGGTCATTCTTGGTCAAAAAGTGGTACCTCTGCAAGACACCAATATACCCACCCAATCCGGCAGATCAAGCGGTATGTGGTGAATCCGATTCTAAGGCTTGTGCTCCCACCATATTAGAGCCCATGTCCGTTTATTCGCCCTAAGCCGAATAGTTGTCCAGGATAACAGGTGATGAGCATGGGACTTTGGTGCACCAATGCATAAAATGCAATGAACATATAATTGAAAATAAAAGTCGTATCATGGAATTCGAGTCAAGATTTCTTAATATTCCCAGCGGAGTTGCCAAAAATAGTAACATGTTGGGGGGGGTACCTGTACGCGTTAAACAATTCGAACCCTCGATTTCTTCGATCTAGTCTCATAAGTGCAATGTGAAACATAGATGAGAGTTCAGATTTGACAACTTTTATAGATAAAAATGAAAAATAAAAATCCATTTTATTACAAATTCTTTGCCAGAAATGGACTACATCACCAGATCTTAGAGTTGCCACCTAATATTTTGAAAAAATTAGGAAACCTGTGACTCATGCCAAGGCCATTGTTCATCGTAACCAATGATGCTTGGCTCAAAACCTTAGATATGAAGGGGAAGGTCATTAATTGAGCACCCCCGCTCACTTGATCAAAAGATCAGCCTCTACTAAGCCGTGATATGAGTTTTATTAACTTCCTATGTTCACATTCCAATTATTTATAGAATCCTAAAATTTACTATGTAAAGCAAAACAAGTATAGACTGTGTCGTCCATTTTAGAACAACTTGATTTCATATATGTTCAAAATGTTTTGAATAGTGAAATCATGAAAATCAATTTCATTCCAAATTAAACAACACAACCTTCACCTGTTGGCATGCATAGAGTTTTATCAAATAAGCACGTAGCCACATGGTAGGATGCTAAACATAGTAGAAAAATACACACAAGCGGGATCCTAAAGCATGAAAACTTACATATTTACTGACGTCCTGCAAATAATTACAAAACAAAATTAGTAAAACATGCATAATCCTATATACAAGATCTTAATGCAATTCACTCATGTGAATCATCTCAAAACATGAGGTGGCGCACAAAGTCATATAATAATCAATTAAACTCACTGAGGCAAATTTAGCTATATCTTAAGGCATAAAACATAGGTGCAAAGCATGGATATGATGACAAATAAAAGAATATTATTACAGAATATGAAAACCAAATAAAAGAACAGGATAGAAAGAAATAGGAGGGGAAATTATTACAACGCTTTGAATATTACAAATCCAAATAAAAGGGGTTGAGGAATGAAAACATAACAACAAAATATAAAACCTCACAACTCTCTCAAAATACAACAAAAATAGTAAATATGTATGCCTTGGGGATCGCCGAAAACCATTCTGCTCGACACCGGAAGACATGCTCTGTTCTACCTCAGAAGAAGTTGGTTGGTGTGGAGAAGTGGTTTGGAAATACTCTTTGGATCTTGGGAGACGCTAGTGATCCTCAGCTAGTCACCTGAAAAGATACAAACACTCTGGTCGGGGATGCCAGAATTAGCACTCCGACGAACAAGTTAGTTCAGACACTCAGGGTAGCTTCTTTACTAAGTTTTGTGAAGTGATTCTTACATACCTTTCTATAACCGTTGTTCCTGTATTTATACCTGTACTTTTTGATCCTCGGGACCAGGGCCTACTTTTCAATCATTGTCTTTTCTTTTATTCGGCCCTAAGGACTTACACTTATTCGGCACATATATTATATTCGGCTCCCCACTCTCGTAGGATATAGCCGATTAATATCAGTCTTCCAATGGTACGCACCATCTGATTTTTCCATGTATTCGGCCCCCACAATTGCCCCTCGAACTCCCCATTGACGGAAGTTAATCGGCGTGTTTGGTCTTGAATTGGAAAGGTTAAAATAGGTTAGGCGGCTTTGTGTACCCCAATATAGATGTCAGGATGCGCACACCTTTTCGTTCATCATTACGCTTTCCCGCCTCAATCGTGCGTCTCATGTTTATTGTGATTTGAAATTTCAGTTCTTTCGAATGCACAGTTCGTCGAGTATTCGAGACTTTTGGACCGCCAGCAGGTATCCCATCTCTGACTCGCATTCTCTGCAACTCTTCTCCGTCTACCCTCGTCTCCCTTGCTCCTCATAAGTCTTCTTCTCTTTTCTTTACAATCTTACTTTTTGTTTATTATTTTCATTTTGGTGAACCCTTTATTTCCCGCGAAAATGGCCAAACACTTGAAAGACCTCCTTTCTGAGGGTCGTGTCTCCGGATTCCGGCGACACTTTTCCATCCTCGACGATGTTCATCTATCTCTAGTGACGGACAACAGTTTGGCCAATCGTGCACCTAAGGGGGGCTCCAAATCCGGAGACTTAGTTTGGCCAATCGTGATATCCACGAAGGGTGCTCCGAATCCAGAGACTTTAATCGGCCCTAAGGTGTCATGCACCCAAGGGGGCTCCGAATTCGGAGACTTGGTTTGGCCAATCGTGATATCCACGAAGGGCGCTCCGAATCCGGAGACTTTAATCGGCCCTAAGGTGTCATGCACCCAAGGGGGCTCTGAATTCGGAGACTTGGTTTGGCCAATCATGATATCCAAAAAGGGCGCTCCGAATCCGGAGACTTTAATCGGCCCTAAGGTGTCATGCACCCCAGGGGGCTCCGAATCTAGAGACTTAGTCGGCCCTAAGGTGTCATGCACCCCAGGGGGCTCTGAATCCGAAGACTTAGTCGGCCCTAAGGTGTCATGCACCAAAGGGGGAGGGCTCCGAATCCGGAGACTTTAATCGGCCCTAAGGTGTCATGCACCCAAGGGAGCTCTGAATCCGAAGACTTAGTTTGGCCAATCGTGATATCCACGAAGGGCGCTCCGAATCCAGAGACTTTAATCAGCCCTAAGGTGTCATGCATCCCAAGGGGCTCCGAATTCGGACACTTAGTCGGCCCTAAGGTGTCATGCATCAAAGGGGGGGTCCGAATCCGAAGACTTAGTTTGGCCAATTGTGATATCCACGAAGGGCGCTCCGAATCCGGAGACTTAGTCGGCCCTAAGGTGTCATGCACCAAAGAGGGGGCTCCGAATCCGGAGACTTTAATCAGCCCTAAGGTGACATGCACCCAAGGGGGCTTTGAGAAATGAATGGAGCCATGAAAAAAAATGGTTTGCATTGCAGAAGTGATATATATACAAGTATCAAAGCCCACAGGTTGGGTCAGTGATAGGGTTTTCGTTAAATCTCTGCTTGTGCCGATTGGGGGGAGCCACGGATCTCTTCAATGCCATGGGCTGTCGGGAAGCGCACAAGTTGATGATAAGTGCTTGGAACGGCCTTCATAATTTGTATCCAAGTTCGCCCCATGATGACATTATATGGCGAAGGGAGCTTTACGACCAGGAATTCCACTTCGACCGTTCTGAAGCCCAATCGAATAGGTAGTATGATCTTCCCTAATAGGTATTCAGGATTCATATTAAAGCCGAACAATGGGTGAGGCGCCGGAGACAGATCTGACTCGTTGAGGCCGAGTTTGATGAAAGTTTGGTAATACATAACCTCTGAAGTACTCCCCGGGTCTATGAGAATGCGTTCAATGGTGAACTGATTTATGCGTAATTTAATGACCAATGGATCGATGTGGGAAGCTGTTGTACCGCTAAAATCAAAGTCATTGTAAGTAATTGTCGGAGCTTCTTTGGGCCATTCAGTCAGAATACGTTACTTTTGGGGGATTGGATGCGACTGAATTGTGTGCACGGTTGGGGGTGCAGGCAGGCTGTAGATCGTATGGATCACGCCAAGTGGAGGTGAGTCCTGCCTCAAGGCCAGTGCCTTGGTTGGCTTTCCCTTTCTCACATACTGTTGCAGTCGGCCGTCTTGCACCAGTTCTTCCAGGTGATCTTTTAATGCATAACAACTTTCCGTTTCGTGGCCGTGATCTTTGTGATATTTGCACCGCCTATCCCTTTTTCGCGTGTCGGGCAGCCCCACCATCTTTGACGGCCATTTGAAGAATGGAACGTGTTGGACTTTGGTCATTATTGCAGTGATTGATTCTGACAACTATGTGTACTTCTTGTCGGCACGCCTCGAACGCCTACTGTCGACTTGCAGTTGTTCATTCGTCCGGTGGGAGCATTGATCGCTTGATCGGCAAGTATCCCGCCTTTTGTCTCGTTTAGCATGTTGCTGAGGCTCTGGGCTAGGAGGTGGCGCGGAACTTATTGGTTAAGCAATTTCAGGGGGGGCCGTTTTGTTGGACATTTGGCCGGCTTTTATTCTCAAGGCATCATCTTCCACTTTGCAATACTCTTCAACTTTCTTCATCAACGCCCAGACTGTTTTGGGGGGTCTTCTGGTCAGGGAACTGCGAAGAGGACTACCAGGATGTGGTCCCATTTTGAAGGCAGTGATGGCCATGGAGTCGTTACAAGCGTCGTCGACGAGGTTGAAGCACTCCCAATAGCGCGCCGAATACGCTCTGAGCGTTTCTCCTGACTGAATCTGTATAGCCTAGAGAGAGTCGGCCTGTTTTAGTTGCACCTCGTTGGTGAGGAACCTGGCCCTGAAGGATTTCTGTAATTGATGAAAGATTTTGATCGAGGCTGGCTCCAACTTGTAATACCACCTGATAGCTAATGGCCCCAGGCTGTTGGGGAATATTCAGCACATGAGGGCTTCGTTGTCTGCATGCAATGTCATGGCCTACTTGTAGTGACGGATATGATCAGTGGGGTTTGATTTTCCATCGTAGAGAGTGAATAACGGAGCTTTGAACTTCTTGGGCAGGGTCTCCCTTGCAATCCATCGGACAAAAGGATCGTACTAGTCCTCTTCGCCTGAACTGCTCGTCATGCGCTTGTTCCTTGTATGTAGACTCTTTTCAGAGAAGCTGGAAGTTTCGGATCGTCCCTTCTTGTTGAGCTCCGTGGTTAATGAGTTGGAGTCATTATCGATATCCTTTGGTTGGGCTCGAGGTCATTGTTCACCAGCCCTTGCAGGTCGTTCGGGATCTTGGCGCATGGCTTCTCTCGATTTTGCGACTTCGAGGGCCAAATCTTGACGAAGACGTTCATTTTCATTGATCATGTTCTCCAGCCTTTGTTCATTCTGCTTTGCTTGTTCGATGATCACCTGCATTGTCTCTTGCGCTGAGGTCGTTGGTGAGTCGAAGTTCAAGGCGCGTCTTGCAGCGATGGTTTCTTTTCCGAGCATATTTGCTGGAGTGAGGTCATCTCCCTGTGCGGTCTCGTCAATGGCTACCAGAGGATCTTCAGTCATGCCTGCCATGGATGTATTTGAGTATTCCCACTGATGGCGCCAATTGTGGAGAAGTGGTTTGGAAATACTCTTCGGATCCTGGGAGACACTAGTGATCCTAAGCTAGTCACCTGAAAAGATACAAACACTCCGGTCAGGGCTGCTGGAATTAGAACTCCAACAGACAAGTTAGTTCAAACACTCAGGGTAGCTTCTTTACTAAGTTTTGTGAAGTGATTCTTACATACCTTTCTATAACCGTTGTTCCTATATTTATACCTGTTCTTTTTGATCCTCGGGGCCAGGGACTACTTTTTAATCATTGTCCTTTCTTTTATTCGGCCCTATGGACTTACACTTATTCGGCACATATATTATATTTGACTCCCCACTCTCGTAGGATATAGCCGATTAATATCAGTCTTCCAATGGTACGCACCATCTGATTTTTCCATGTATTCGGCCCCCACAGTTGGGTAGCCAAAAAATTAGCTGGCTGGCTAATTAATTGGCTGGCCGACCAACTAATTCTGGCAAAAACTCTATTTTTTTTCCTTTTCAGCACCAAACAAAGGACAAACAAGGGATATATGGGTGACTCAACTAATCATTTCTAGTTAGATTACAACAGTTTATAATACGAAATCATAGCAGGAAAATTAATATAAGAAAGAAAGTTCAAGAAAACGAAAGTGTGCAAAGTTCACCTTCCAAGAAAAAGGATGAACTCCTTGATTTCCAAACTTCGTTTTGATCACCATCGCATGAGCGGTGGCCTTCCCTCTTTGCATTCTGCTTGCTAGGGAAGCCAAGGCCATCACACGAGTGGCCAAGGCCACCACATGTGCGGTTAGCAGGGCCAGCTCAGTTTGATTTTGTTTTTGTTTTCTCTGACTATCGGGCCTCCAGTTGCATGGCTTTTGATTGTTTTCATATGTATATGCGTTGCATGACCACAAGAGAAAATGAAAGAACGAATAGGAAAAATGTAGAGAATAAGTAACTGATATGTTGTGAACTGATTGAACAGAAGGATTGTATTGAGAACTGTTGTGCTTGCATGTGTCTTTGTAGGTCAAACGCCGCATCCTACCCGCGTGTTCCAAGAAGCCAATTGCGAGTAACAACCTTGTAAAGATATGTTCAATTATAAGTATTTTCTGACTTATACTATACTCGGTTTCTGAAATGATATTTTCTACTTAGGTGAATGATTGTCCTATTTTTCTGAAATGTATTTGTGGCATCCTTAGTATTTGTTTACTGTTATTGATACAGAGATCTTTGTCAGTTCCAATTATTGGAACTTCTCTTTACTGTATTGATAGCATGTCTATCAATTCTGGCTGTTCGGTCTTCATGACCGTCTGTACTGTTCTGCTATTGGATGTACCACGTATGACTATTGTGTTTTCTGTATGACATATGGATTTGCTATGCAAATGATTCGGATTTTCTGTTTACTACTATAATTTACCGATTTGAATTATAGTAAGGACATTATTCTTAACCTCTTTACACTGTTTTTATTCACTGGACTCTAACTCATGTTTTTATCTATGTATGTAGGTGATCAAGTGCAAAAAGGGACGTAGTGGTGTTGACTTAGCCTCTGTTTTGTCAAGCCAACTTTTGTGCCTCACCGTGAGGTTCCTATTGATCAAGCGTCAAGGCTTTTGGGTGATTCGAGATCCACCCTTTTGAGACGGGCTCTAGCGATATGACTTTTTTTCTTGACTTTTGTGCATCTTCTATAAATGGATTCAGTTTTGTTATTGTAGACACCCCATTTTTGACCGTCCTCAAGACTTGGACGTCACCGCTTGAACACTCGGTGATCATCCATGTTTTGTGTTCGTCTTGAGTTCCCGGAGGCCTCGGCTACGCGCCTTGCCTCAGGATCTCTCGACTCGATTGTTTTGTGTCTGGTTTTGCACCAAACACTTGTGTTTTTGCTTTGGAGGGCAGGGAATGGCTTTTGGGACATCCCCACACTCCACCGGCCATGGCTTGAGGCCACCGGCTATGTTATGTTTCCATCGGCCAAATGTAATGGCCGGCCGGCCAATTTGACTGCCGATCGGCCACTTTGATGGCCGACCGGCCAAATATGGTTTTCAACAGATATTTCTGCAGACAGCTGGCAGCTGTCAATCCAAGCCATACCCCAGCCCATGCCTGGACGTGGGACTTCTGAGGGGGCTACAGATTGATATATCTATATCAATCAAGCTCTCTCTAAAAAGTGAGAGATATACAAGAGGAAGAGGAGGAGATATACAAAAAAAGGAGCAAAAATCTCCCTCTCTCTCTACATTTTTCTGCCTCTCTCTCTAAGGTTTAGGGCTTGTTTGTGCTCAAAAGTGCATTTTCTTTGCACTTTTGCATACAAACACCTAATTCTCTACTCCCTTTATTGAGCTAAGGTCCTCCAAGGTGATTTTGGGGGTGATTTGAAGCCTTTTCTTGGTCCAAAAGTTGCTGATTTGCTGCTGTGCTTCAAGGGTGAGCTTTTACCTCTTTTAAGCCTTGTTTTCATAGCTTGTTTTGCCATATTTGCAACTATTTTTGAGCTTAACATATAACATAGAAAAGCCTTGTTTTTGAGTGCTCTAAATAGTTTGTTAAGGGCCTTTTAAGATTTGGGGTACTGCATCACCCCCATCTATGGCTTGCGCCTTTCCATGTTGAGCTTGGTCTGGTATGGTGAGGATGATGGTTTAAGGTCCTAGGAAGGAGAGGGCCACCCCCTCTCCTTGTTGTCCTTGAAAAGGACTATTTTTGGCCTCTTGAGGGAGCATCTAGTTTAAGTGTGTGTTGACCATGCTTTAACTGATTTTTGTGCTTATTATGTCATAATATGCCTCTGTTTTTTGTTGGTTTGGACACACCTTGCATGCCTTGCATACATGTATTGTAATGCCACATTTTTGCCTTAACATGCTTTAGGTGTAGACCCTTGTTCTAGCATGATTTAGGCTTAGCTTTGTGAAGCTTACATGCATATTTTGATGTGCTAAGGGACTGTTTTAGGTCATTTGAGTCATTCATGTCTTGCTTTGTATAGCTACCATGCAATCCCTCTTGAATGCCTTAAGTTTTGGCCTCTCTAGCATGCATTACTTGCATTGTTTTAGTGGTTTGGAACCACTTACCATGTTATTTCAGTCCTTATAACATGCTTGTATGCTTGCCTTCGATGCCTCTTTAATGCCTTAAAAGCTTGTGTTATATGCTCCATGTTTAGCCTCTTTTGCATGCTTCCATGTTTAAGCCACTTGGATACCATCTAGGTGTTCCCTTTGCATGGTCTAGGCCTACCTTGAACCTGTTTTAAGCCCTCTTGGCCTTGTGAGGCTTGGTTGGCTTGGCCATGGTTCAAGTCTCCTTGACTAGCTTTAAGTACTCGGACCAATTGTATGCTTTGCTTGTTTTGATTAATTGGTTTGGCACCTCTCTTTCATGCAATTTTAGAGCTTATGATACATGCCATATGCCCATGTTTGTCTTCCTATTAAATGTGCTTAAAGGTTGCTTATTTGATGTTCAAGTGTTAGCCCATTAACATGTGCATGTGTGTGTGTGTGTTGGTCCTCATGTTTGAGCACTTTGGCCACTGATTTTGGCATGCTTGCGAGCCATCCTAAATTAGTTTAAGTCCATCCCCTTTGCATGATTGTATGTTCACCGTGTATGTTTGCTTGCATACTTGCATATTCGCATTGCATTGCCATGTTGTATGCTAGTTCACATACTTAGGATTGCATTGCATGAGTATGCATGCTTGACCTCTTGAAGTGAGTATGATAGAGGTTGAGTTCAATTTGTTTGATTATGTGCATTGCATTCCATATCAAGATGCACACTTGATTCTTTGGGCCATCATGCATGGAAATGCGCGATTGGTGGTCCGAGAATCGAAGACCATCTCCCTTTGAGTCATAAATATGATAAGAGGTATGATTGGTGCATACATTGCTTGAAATGCATTGCCATGCCATGTTTTGTCCTCTGCTGCTGTCAAACCAGTTTTTGCAGGAAGATTTAGCCGGCCGGCAGTGTTGAGTGCCAACCAGCAAAGAGTGTTTGGCCAAGAGCATAATGTTTAGCCGATGACCATTCTAAATGGCCGGTGATGATCCCACTCAGCCGGTGGTGTTCCAAAACACTCAGAGAAGCAACCTTGGGAGTTGTGCAATTTTCAGAGAAGCAGAACAGTCAAAGCAGAGGCAAACTTGTGCATGGCAGTGA
>NW_021025046.1:549436-756690 GCF_004153795.1 Camellia sinensis | reverse complement strand
ATCTAACAGGTTTATTAGTGCAGTAACTTGAAAAGACTCGCTTAGTGACATGTCTTTTGTATAGATGTCATGCAGAATGAGTTCGAGATGCACCTCGCATGCGTGTGAGTGTTGCCATGACAGTATGATTACCATGAGGCTAGCTGCTTATGTGATATAACTGCTTGAATGCCTGTGGATGGAGGTTGAATTACCTAAATTGGAATAATGCATTAAAACTGTGAGTTTTAAGCCCACTAGATAGTGGCAAAACCATCTTTTCTAAAAGCCCACTCGAGGGTGGCAAAACCTGCATTTTAGCCTACTTGCGAGTAGCAAACCATCTTCAAAACGAACATGCAATGTTTTATTCCAATTTAGGCGATTTGGTCTATACTTGTTTGCTGTGCGCATAACATAGTAATTATAGGCTGATAACCGGACTAAGAATACATAACGTTTTCAAAACTGGATATCATGGTTAGTAGAGGCCGATCTTCGGATCGAGCGAGAGGGGGTGCTCATAGCTGACCTCCCCCAATCATACCCAAGTTCCCAAGCCGAGGCAACTTTGGTGATGACGGACATGTGGCCTTTGGCACCGAGTCAGGGTTTCCTAAATTTCCCAAAATAAAATATTTAGGTGGCAACTCTATATCTGGCAAAGCAGTCCATGTTTGGCACTTCTTTTCAAAATCTGTTTTCTCAAAACGATTTTCCGGATTTGGATTCTTTGGTTCAAATTTAGAACCGTGACAAATTGAGAGTCCTGAACTGTAGTAGACCCGCAAAATGAACAGAACGGGGGGACTCGTCCTCCCGGGGCGTTCGGGGACGTCTACAGTTATGTTTTAAGATATAACTTGGCGTGGACTGATGTACATATATGTCTATATAAAAGTCCATTTTGGTTTCATTTAAGTCTTCACAGCTCATTGGACATTATATTTTCTTATTTATTGGTTGCCGCTAGCCCCGTTACTATATTAATATTGAGCAGGCCTTTGGTAATCACAGATTACTAGCCGGTTACAACACTAAATCTAGGGGCGGGTGTGGACTGTGACAAAGTTCAAGTTTAGGAAGTGTATTCTCAATTCTCAATTTGAAAGTTCGAAATTCTTGTTGGAATGTTGTTTTTGGGTTGTTTAACAGTTTGTATGGGTGGGAGTTGTTTCAACTCTCTATTTTTCTCTCTTTTCAACTACACTCACTCTCTTTTGACCAAGGCTACTTGAATATAGCTATAACATAATTTATGGGATGGTTTTGATGTATGAAAATGTTGTATATCAGTGTATAGAAGTGTTTTGGTTCAAGGCTTAGGCTAACTCTGTTTCTCTCTCTATATATCTTTTCTTTCAATTCTCTTCATTCTCTCAATTTAATTCCCTTCATTCAACTCTCATCTTTTCCATCCATTCTGATCCTCTTTATCTCTATATGCAACCAGGGAAGGTTGCTAAGTCAAGGAGAAGGTGGGAGGCAAGGATGATAGGGTGACAAGGGTGGTTGAAAATAGATGCAACCTTTTTTAGAAGAAGGCAATCCCCCTTTTGACAATGGAGGCCAAAGGAGGATAATGGAGGGGGTGAATGTGTACTTCATGCATGAATATAACAAGAAAAGATCTGAAATGGCATGACCTACACGCATTCAACAAGAATTCTTCCGAAACTGCCCTGCTCCTAGGCAAATTAGTTAGCTGGCAGACCTATTTAATTGGCTAGCCGACATTATTCACAAGCATTATTATTCTTAGGGAAAATAGGGTTTTTCAACAGAATTATTGGAACTACGCATAAAATGAATATTTTAAAAGAGAGTTTTGAACAGGTCTAAAAAACTTGGCCAAAACAAACTTAGGATTAAGAATGAAGTACAAATTCTATCTTTCTTACTGAGAATTATGTGAGAAATACATTCTAATTGTCATCATTGAGTAATCAAAAGAAAGCGCCCAAGTCTTAGGGCCGGTCAAAATGGGGTGTCTACTATAGGTTGAAACATATAGATTGATGCACTTAAGAGATCGGATATGTGAAGAGGCGTGTAACAACAAGAAAAGCTACTTTACTTATTAAACTTGTGAATGGATGGCTAATAGCTACTCCCAATCACATCCACAATGGTCTAAAATACATAAGAACTAGAAGTTAGAGTCAAGGAAAGCAAGAACATAAAGGAAAAACTATCAACTCAATGGATGGGTGGCTAAATCTACCCCCTCCACATCCATGAGGACTTGTTACATCTGTACAACAATTACATAATGAAAACAAAGCTTAAAGATGAAGAACAAGAGAGAAAATATGAGAAAATGTTCAAAAGTTTCACCTCTTGAAAGAGGGTGAACTTCTTATTTGTCAAACTCTTTCTTGGCACCCTCAAAGTCCTTTAGATATAGCTTAGAGTTCTTAGGATTCTTAGCAAGAAGCTTGGAGTCAAGTTTTAATGGAGTTTTGATGTTTGGTGTATGAGAAATGGAGGTTGAAGAAGAAGTATAGGAGATGGGCTCTCAAACAAGTCTCTTAGCTTTTAGAAATATTTTGTAACCTTTTAAAAATATTTCTCAACCTTAATTTTAGATTTAATGGAGTTTTGGGTGGTGTATTAGTAAAGAAGCATGAAGAAAATAGAGAAAATTGTTGAAGATGAGGTATGGGTGTAAACAAGAATTTTCTAACCTTTTTAAAATGAAGAAGAAGAGGTGTATTTATAGACTTTTGAGGGAAATAAAATATCTAAATATTTTTAGAGGAAGCTTAGAGTCAAAATATCTACGATATTTGTGTAAATTTCGGAGAAAATGCCAAATTTCTCAAAACTGGTCTATTTTCCAGACAAATCATCTGGCCAGACAAAAAATCGTTTGGCCAAACAATTCTCATTCCTTCCACTCATTTCCACTTTGATCTTGCTCAATTTAATAAGAAAATATAACACTTGAAGCCTTGGAACTTTGTAGAAATGTTTGAAAATGGGTTTAAAATGGTCTAAAATATTTTGGCTAAAACGAATGTAAGGTTAGGATTAAAGCTTGAACTTGGCTCTCCTGTTGAGAAATTCGTAAGATAGCATATTCCAATTTTCATCCTCAGGTGCTCAGAAAAGAGCACCCAAGTCTTAAGGTCGATCAAAATGAGGTGTCTATAAACGCTCCTACCATTTTATGGGCTGAAGCGCCCATGGCTTGCTGATCTACTTGCTCAGCGACGTTGGCCTGACTAACTCCGTCCCCATGTGCCGAAATTTCATCCAGTATTGGCACCTCCTGACACCTAGGCCAGCCACGCCTATCACTACCACAACCACATCCTGACATTCTAATAAAGTTAACACAATAATTTAGCACATTTATAAATATACCGAAGCTAATTCACTCACTTCCTAATACAGCAGACAACAAATAGTTCATTTCGCATAAGCACCAAGTCACATGGTCACAAATGAATTTCGTTTCTAGATAATAATAATCATTCCGTGACATTGCCAAAGTTCTAGTTAGAATTAGCAGTGATCAAGTGCTCTTCTGATAGGACTTCTAAAAACTCGGAGACCCAATCAATATCTTAGAAACCAAATCTCACACTCATCTAGTCACATGAAAATGTTATCACATGGCATACTAGGTCTACTTCTAATATTATCTAGCAAGATAAACCCATTGTGAAAAAAAAAAAAAAAACAACCACATCCCATGATCCCAAAGTATTCAAACCCAGTAGCTTTGATATCAAGTTGTAACGCTCCAAAATAATAATAACAACCCATCTCATGATATTCAATAGAAAAGCATAAACTTACATAATATTAACTTTTCATTGATTCTCTTTTACCGTATAAAAGATGACATATGTTTGTATACATTTATAAATCCTAGATCCTAAATGTATAGTATATGACATGTATGAATGAATTGGAACAAAAGAAATTACAAATGAGTTAATACCTTATTGGCTACATCTTTCCAAGTTTATGCTTGGCAACAACAAAATGAGTCAAAATCCATACATATAAAGCACCAGACTTGTACAACAAGTATTTACGTAAATGAACAAAAGAGAGCTCTCAGTTCCAAAGTCTTCCCAATATACATGCCATTTACCAAAACATTATACATTCTCTTTCAAAACAATGCAATGCTTTAGTTATATGTATGTCAATTCATAAAATAATACTTTTGAAATCAAAAAAATAAGGCAATGGATACAAAACACTGAGAATCTCTAGGTACGTGTCTGCCAGTAGGCTATACAAACACTACTCAAGCCATTTTACTGATATTAACCAGAAGGATTGACACCTAACTGCGTGGATTTCTGGACTTTCACCAAGGATACACAGGCTAACAATATAAAACCACAACCACACCCTCTAACTAGATTATTCACCCATTTTTCTTAAAAACAATACACTTTCAATGTAATGATATGAAACCATATTCGATGCAAAATGTATGAGTAAATGGTTTCCATTTTAACCTGTTCCTCATGAAATTACTACAACAATTAAAACTATGCTCCACTGATAGCCCAAAATAGATATCCTTCAACAACAATTATAATTTTCAAAACCTCAAAATGGGAGTGATAATATATATCCAACTCCACTGTCACGTCCTAAATTTACCAAGTCTGGCCCACGTGAATAAACCCATAACCGATAATTAAAGGCGACAATAAGATAGAATGAAATAACATCTCTCATACAAATGAATATAATAAAGTCACACAGTACATTTGTTTATCCGATTTCATATACCCTATATTTGGCAACTAAGTGGAATGAATGATCTTTTAATTAAAACATATACAGAACGTTATATGCCAGATTGAAATTCCCAAAAGGCTTACATCATAAATAAGGGTGAAACCCTTACAAGAATGGCACATGACCTCGTAAATAAAACAAATGGCCCAAGGCTTACAAATAATGGAACCACCATACTCAGCTCTAATCACAACTCTAATGTTTGTACACGCAACACACCAGAAAAGCATTTTCAGCCACGTAGGATGAGCTTAAAGCCCAATAGAGAATATTTCAGAAACTAAACATGCTCCACTAGCATAAATGGATCATGATGCAATACATATATACAATATGCCCAAATGCATTTTCAAAACTCATCTAATATCTCAACAAAATCCTTTTTTTCCAATCATCAAAATCTTTCATTTAATCAAAATGTTTTCCAAGATCGAAACATCTGTTTAATGAAACCTATTTCCAAAACCAATCTGTATATCACAATACCAACTAGAAAATACATTGCTAAACCAAAGGCGAATACATCGCTAAACAACAACAAATACATTACTAAACGGTTTGAAAATATCATTTTTAAAACCAAAATTGTAACAAATAAAATGGATAAACCTCAAAGGCTAGTGTTCATAATAATAACTATACAAGTCACTATGCCATTTTACCAGGATTATCTCGATGGAATCGGCACCTACCACGCGGGTTTCCGATCTTACACCAAGGACACATAGGCCAACTTAATTCTACTTTAACACCTCTTACAACTTTACCACTTTATTTACCCTTTTCAATAGCACAATATGTGTTCCAAAATAACAGTTTTTCAGCAATACGATATGTTTTCAAAACGTAATATGAAAATTATCAAAACAACTTTTCCAAAACTTAGAATTTTGAGTTCCAAATCCATGACATGCATCATGATATGTATGATTTCAGAACTATTCCAATTCACCTAGTCTACATGCAATTTCTAACACATGACAATGGTATTCTCCACCGATAGCCAAAACAGTTATCTCTAATATAATAATTAAAAAATAACAATACAGATATATATATATATATATGATCTAACAATCTCAAAATCACATAACCAAGACTCGTGTGGTTTTTCCAACAAATCCAAGATTTTCAAAAGAGTATTCAATAATCGATATTTTAAAATCCCACAATCATTTTCTTTTCAACTAAATCCTTTTCCAAAAATCCAACCAACTTCCAAAAACAATATCTTTTAGAGTTTTTCACAAATCAGGGCTTTTTTAATTTTAGAAATCCATATACACTTTTATATATAGAAAATAGATTTAGTAGCAAAATTATAACTCAACAACCCCATTTGGAACAAACCCTCAACTCACAAAACAAATTTCCAAAATCAACCCAACAACAACAAAATCTACAAATCAAAATATACCACAAATACACTACCAAACTCACTTCGAGTTTAAGAAATAGACCATAACTCTTGAAGGGAAAAGGAGACAGGCCGGAAAAATCACCAGCGACGAAAAGAGGATCCGCTCAAATCAAATGGAAGCACTTGCCAACCTCTACATTTTGGTATATGGAACTAAGGGTCGCAAGTGGATAGAAATAGATGAAACCCAAGCTTGAAAAACTTTGTGGGTCAAAAATAGCGAAAGGGAGAGAGATGAGAGAGAAAAGATCCAAAAAAGTGAGGTTTTCACTGCGGCCGCGGGCCTATAGTCAAACAGATCACGGGAGTGACCATGCCCCTCGTGGGCTCGAGTAAGCCATCCGTAGCCTACATTGTGGCCCCCATTGCGGGCAACACACTCCCTCCAACCAACAGACCTGAGAACCTTTAGGCTACGACCTCCCCTTAGCCTCATTGCGGTGCGACCGCTCAAGAACAAAATTTCTGGGCTACTGCCTAGCAGCCAACCCGAAGCACGACAAAGGTCAAATCTATCTAGAAATGTCCTTGTCACTTAGGACAACCTCGTGTTCTAACCAAAAATGAAAATGGGTCAGGTTAAATTGACCTAGGCCACTGCAATCTTCCACACTTAGGAAATTTTGTTCCCGAATTGAAGAAAGAACAAAAAACAAAAAGGCTACCAACCTATAAAAGAAAATACCACACCAACCCAAGCTTAGATCTATGCCGAGATACGTTCCCAGATCCCGTTATAACATTTAGGCCCTAAAGACCTCCGAACAATAAGAACACTAAGAAGAGACAAATGTCTCGTTGACCCCAACACCCATTGGGATCTATGAGACAAGAAACAACCACTGTGACAACAATAAGAAAACCATCATCAATACCCAATCACCACCGAGTGCTCAACACTCGGACACAAAAATAAGAAAACCACTTGCACACAAGGCTCTTGGTCTACTCTCGTAAAATGAGAATGCAAAATAAAACATGGTTAAACAAACAATGTTACAACATATTAACTCCCGACAATTCTAAACCCCTTCCAAAATAAACATATAACATGTAACTAGCAACTCAGGCTAGATCACAATATAACTCCACAATAAAAGACAAAATACAACCCATTCAAGTTTAAGAGAATTTCTTTTTTCTCCATTTTCCTTAAAACACTTTTCTTTCTCAAAAGGTGCCTAACTTCGCACCACCCATAACAAAAATACATTTTCGACGTTCCATAACAAAACTTAAAGATTTCAAAAATCGTTTTCTGAAAACCATAGTGTTATTCATAACACAAAACTCCCCTTATTTTCAAGATTTGTTAGATTGAGCTTTTTATTAAACCGAAAACTTCTACTTTTGATTAAAGCTAAAACAGTTTCAATTTATTAATGCCACCCCCGGCCACCACATAAAGAAATTCATTTTCCCAAATCATTTGCTGAACATCTCTCCAGTTAACATCAACAGTCACCCAACAACACCCATCACACCAACGATGATGCCACAACCTAATACAAATTTCTACAATAACAAACCACAGACACTACCAAGGTGCTAACAACACATCAAAGCACCAAGAGATGCCACAATTACCATTCACAGAATAGCACAAACATGCTCACAAAACAAGGTTTTAACCTGTAACCCAATCCGGCTACCACAAGCTCACATCCATCTCACCTTTAATTACACGAGGTTCAACGCTTTCCACCCATATGCTCAACTTTCAACTATTCCCGAGCTGACTATATGTCAACTAACTCCGAGACTGATCAACCAACTCACTAACCAACCCAAGAACCTTACACTTGATGCCTGACACCCACATGACACCCAACTCCACCTACTCCGAGATGGAGTTCCACACACACACACACTCACATATTTGTTAAATCACACCTGATTCCTCAAAGTTAACCCCTACTACATTCAACCTCAACTAACCCACCACACACATGCCTATATGGCAAACACATCCTCAAGTTAACTCACACACTATCTGGTGGCCTCAAACGCTTTACATCACACACACAAAGACCGATAAGGTCAATAACAAACTTACACATCACACCACCCTCACCATACCACCTTACTATCTCACTCTTACCACTCACAAACCAAAAACGCAGCAGAAATCATCTCAACATTAGGGATCTCATACCAAGTTAACAAGTAATCAACACACTCACAACAAAAGTAACTCAGCTCTATCATACATTAGACCACTCAACAATACATTAAACATAACATTGCCACACTGAGACAATCTCCTGGGATAGTCCCACACCTAACAACACACAAACCACACACAGTTACACTCCACACAAATTTCTACTATTAGCCCCAAATGGGTTATTCCAACATTGAATTCAGTACCCCAACATTCACACAATCCTCACGAGTTCACACAATCCTTACGGGTTCACACAACCAAGTATCTACAAATACTCCCTCCAAAACATACCTATAATGAAAAGAGTATTTAATCTCCTTCACCACCTGAGTTATACGTTTGAGAACCAAGCTCTGATACCAATTGATAGAAAATTTTACGAAACATAAACTAAAAACCATTAAGGATTCAATTCTATACATGAAAATTATATGAATTTCTACTATACAAAATAAGTGTATACATACCTTGATCTATGATAGTATGAAAACCACTTTTGAAAAAGAGAAACCTGGAATAGATGACCTTGATCTTCAAGTTCTTTATTTGTCTAAGATCTTCAAACCACTTTACACTCTCTTGGCGATGGGAGGCTTCTTGTGGTGACAACTTGAGTTTTGTGATAGAGAGTGTGGTTTGGGACTTTACACTATTTATACTAGTATTCTTCTCATCAAAGAATCCATTCATTCAATGAACTTCATTAAATAGATTAATGTATCTTTTACATTCATAATACATAATGCATTTTCTATATTAATGAACTCATTAGATAAATTAATGTATATTCTATATTCATAATAGATACATAATGCATCTCTAAGATTCATTCATAATGAATCTATCACATTCAATGCATTGACACTATCTCCATTAGTCTTCTAAACATTATGTATATATAGGTGCATTCATCAATGATTAATCACTATCTAATTGATGTACATGTATCTTGCTTAATGAGATGAATCTAGTATAATCATGTATAAGCCACATTAAGACATATTTAGGAAAAAAATTTACAACCTTAAGCATCAATGTATGAAGTCTCCTATTAAAGAAGTGGACAAAAAACAAAAAATGCTCTCTTTTGTTAAAAAAGAAAGAGGGGAGAAGAAACATGATGGTCGAAGGATTGGATCTCTGAAAGCAGTAGGATATGATGAAAAACTTTGTAGGGAAGCACTAACAAAGATGATTATAATTGATGAATTACTCTTTAGGCATGTGGAGAAGGAAAGGTTTAGAAATTTTTGTTTAGTTATGGAACCTAAGTTTCATGTCCCTTCTCGCACTACTGTTGCTCGTGATTGTTTGAACTTATTTATTGATGAAAAGCAAAAATTGAAGAAAGTTCTAAAGAAGCAACGAGTATGCTTAACCACTGACACTTGGACATCAATTCAAAATCTAAATTATATGTGTCACCGGCCATTGGATTGATAATGATTGGAATTTGCACAAAAAAAATTCTTAGTTTTTGTATAGCTCCTAATCATGAGGGTGAGACAATTGGCAAACAATTAGATAAATGCTTGCAAGACTGGGGGATTGATAAGATTTCACTATTATGGTTGATAATGCAAGCTCTAAAGATGGTGCTATTACATTTTTGAAGAGAAGAACCAAAGATTCCATTATCTTGGCAAATGAGTTTTTGCATATGAGATGTTGTGCACACATAGTGAATTTAATTGTTTGTGATGGTTTAAATGAACAAAATCACTCAATTGCCAAGATTCGAAAAGTTGTGAAACATGTAAAGTCATCTCCAACTAGGCTACAAACTTTTAAAAATTGTGTGGAGCATAAAAAGATTACTTGTAAAAGTTTGCTATGCCTTGATGTTCCAACAAGGTGGAATTCCACCTATTTGATATTGGAGGCAGCTGAGAAATTCCAAAAAGCTTTTGAGTGTTTAGAAGAGGAAGACCCGTGATTCAAGTTATTTTTCATGGAGAATGATGATGAAAATGAGAATGCAAATGAGAATAATGATGGAAGTGGCAAAGGGAAAGAAAAACGATTCATTTCATATCCTAAAGAAGAAGATTGAGAGGTAGCTAGAGTCTTTGTGAAATTTTTAAGATTTTTATCATGTGACTTTGCAACTTTCATGATTTTTGCATGTGACATCTAATATTTTTTTTTTCATCAACTTGTATCAGTGCAATGTAAATTAGTTCAATTGAGTAAAAGTGGAGATGCAGTGTTGAGTAACATGGCTGATAAGATGAAATTGAAATATGACAAATATTGGGAGAATCTTGATAATATCAATTTCTTGTTATATGTTGCCGTTAAGTTAGACCCTCACTACAAGTTGACATATCTTAAGTTTTCATTCAATAAAGTGTATGAAAATGACAAGGTAGAAATTTTAGTGGCGAGGGTGAAGGCAACATTGGAGTGCTTGTTTGATCATTATGTTGAAAAGAACAATGTTTGTAATGTTGCACCTTCATTTTCAAGTAAAGCTCCTCAAGTGATGGAAATTGATGAAGAGGAAGAGAAAGATCCCATGACACTCTTTGCCTCTCAATATATTAACCTTTTGGAGTCTGAAAAAAGTGTGGAGAACAAGTTAGAGTTGGAAAAATATTTGGTTGATGATTGTGTAGACCCAAGAGTTCCAAACTTTGATATTTTGAATTGGTGGAAGGTTAATGGCAAAAAGTATAAGGTTCTCTCTCTAATAGCAAGAGATGTGTTGGCTATCCTAGTTTCTACAGTGGCCTTTGAGTCAGCTTTTAGTACTAGTGGACGTGTGCTTGATCCATTTAGGAGTTCTTTGAAGCCGAAGATGGTGGAGGCTCTAATTTGTGCACAAAATTGGTTACGGTCTTCATCAATTCCAATCAATCATAGAGAATGTATGGATGATGTTGAACAATATAAAGAAATTGAGTCAGGTAACTTTTTTGATTTGTGTTTATTTTAAATTAATTATTCAATATTGATTTTTTATTTTTCAAAATTTTTTGCATTTTCTACTACACAAGAAGCAACTATTGTTGAGTACTAATTTGTCTCCAAGTTAGTTTGCTTTTAAAGTTCTTGAGGTTAGACTTAATTCTTACTCTTGAATATTATTTTGTTGTATTGGTCATTTTTTTATTTTTATTTATTTATTATTATTATTTTGTAATGATTTTGATGATAGTTTTTTATTATTTATTTATGTTTTCTTTGCTTATGTCTACAAAATAATGAAGTTTGGAGTTTGGTTGAAGCAATTCTGAAGGATTGAAGTTATTGTGGAGTTTGATGAGTAGATTAACTTTTTGAACTTTTGGATTGTTTGTGGACTTTGATTAACTTTTGAACTTTTTTAGAACTATGTTGGTTGTTGGACTTAGATTAACTTTTTTAACTTTTGGATTGTTTGTGAACTTTGATTAACTTTTAAACTTTTTTTACAACTATGTTAGATGTTGGATTTTGGAGGCTCTCCAACAGGTTCCTCAATAGATGCATGAGTAAATTTTGGAGGCTCTCCAATAGGTTCCTCAATGTTGGATGATGTTGTGTTTTTTAGTATTTATTGTCGTGTTAAATTGTTATTGTATAATTTGTTTGGATCGTTGGAGTTTTAGTTTACTGGTTTGTTAATATTTAATGTTAAATTAGATGAATGTTTTAATTTTAACTATTTTAGTTAATTTATAAATTAGATATTTTTACTCTTTGATTCAAGTTTTGTAATTTGAATTAGATTTTGTTATAAACCGCCAATCCACCCAAACTGCCAAGGCAAATTCATTATTATTTGCCAACCGAACCACTGTTTTTTAGTAAGAAAAATGGCAAATTCTAATGACATTTTTATCATTCTGCCACCGGCTATACAGTTTATATTTTTCTCCTAAACCGCATCGACCCGCACCACGCACATCCCTAGTTTTAACATTATGTATGATGCTTAACTAAGCCATATGGTGAATGCACATAAATGTCATTTTCCAAATTGATATATTTTCTCTTTCAAACAATGCAATGCCATATTTATAATTCAATTCAGAAACCATTACTTCCAAAACAGAAAACAAGACAGCGGATACATACATTGGGAATCTCTAGGTATGTTTCTTCCAGTAGGCTATCCAAGTACTACCAAAGCCATTTTATCAATACTAACTGGAATGATCGACACCTAACTGTGCGGGTTTTTAGATTTTCACCAAGGACACACAGGCAAACCTAATGACAACCACAACCACACCTCCTAACCAGATTCACCAAGGTATTTACCCATTTTTCTCAAAACGATACATTTTCAATGTATAAATATTAAACAAGTATTCAAATGCAATGCATGAGTAAGAGGTTTCAATTAACCTAGTTCTCATGCAATTTCGACAACAATCCATGCAATCCTCTACCAATAGTCAAAACATATATCTTTGTTCAAAAGATAAATTTCAAGTAGCAGATAAAATTTCATCAATTTCGAATTTGAAGTATCAATACAAGTTCAACTCCACTATCTAACTCAACAAGGATTCAACATTGCCCCATCATTCTCTTCCTTCTTAAAAACCCATAATTTCCAAAGTTTTCCAACAAAATATTTATTTCTTTGAAAAATCATTTAAAGGAGAGATTTTCAAGATTTCAATTCTACTCATCAATACAACCATTTCCAAAATATTTCAAATGGATCCATTTTGAAACCCCTTTTTTATACTCCCAAAACCAACTAAAATCAAACCTAAAATACTACTTTATTCAAGAGTCCATAACGAAGCTAAAAATCATGCAAAGATGTTAAAGAAAACCCTACCTGAAAATAGAAAGCGAAGAGGGATAAACCCCAAGATTTAATGAAGACCAAAGATTGAACTTTTCAAATTGAAACAATCACTACGATGAACTTTACCCTTTATCCCAAAGCACCAAGGTAGCGTGGCTAGTAGATTAGCGTAAATGGGGAGGTTTTTGTTAGATTTTAGAGAGAGAGAGAGAGAGAAATTTCATTCAGAAAGCAAGGAGAGGGGGAAGAGAAAAGTAAAAAAGTGAAAAGAATATCTTTTCTCGTAGCTTTATACTAACAAACTGCGTGAGCGACCAAAACCCTGCTCGAATGTTAGACACGACACACCGCTCGAGCGACGAAAACATGGCTCAAGCGAAGAAACCAAACTCTAAGAAAATTTCCCAGCAAAATAGATCGCTTGAGCGAGCTAATCACCGCTCGAGCTAAGAATAACTCTGTAGACACCCCATTTTTGACCGACCTTAAGACTCAGTGACCTTAAGACTCAGACGTCATCATTCGTGCACGCGATAATCGCTCATGTTTGTGCTCGTTTCGAGTTTCTTGGGTTTTCGGCTGAGCGCCTTGCCTCGGGACCTCTTAGCTCTCTTCTTCTTGGTTTGTTTTTGGACCATTGCCTTGGTGCCTTTGCCTGGATGGAGAGAGACGCCTGTAGGCCACTTTTTGTAGCTGTAGGCTACTTTTCTCTCTTGTAGGCCACTTGCGTTGGCCGGTAGGCTAGTTTCGGGGGCTTTCGGCTGAGCGCCTTGTCTCGGGGCCTCTTGGATCTCTTCCTTTTGGCTTGTTTTTGTGCCATACCTTGTTACTCCATGCCTAGAGGGAGGGGAGAGGCTGTCGGCCACTTTTGGTGGTTGTAGGCCACTTTTTCCTCCTATAGGCCACTTTAAGTGGCCGGTAGGCTACTTGAAGTGGCCTACGACCATTTTTATGCTTTTATAGATATTTTTTGTGCCAGCTGTGCCAGTTGGTGAGCACAGAATGCATCCTCCATACATGTATGGAGGGATTCAAACAAGCTCTACGCTTGTCAAGGAAGCTTGCCCTTGCATTGCTTATATAAAGGGAGCTCTCTCTCCTTTTCTAGGGTTCAGAATTTTTGGAGAACAAAAAATTACACTCTCTCTAGATTTCTCTCTCTCTCTCTCCCTGTATTGTGCTTGAAATTGGATTTTCTTCACATATTTGCACACAACCTCTTAGCCAAACACTCCTACTTTGTTGCTGAGGTGCTTGAGGGTCTTGTTTGGAGCCTCAAAGCTAGTTTTTGGCTCAAGAAGTTGCTGTTGTTGCTGTGCTTCAAAGGTAATCCCTTTCTCCTCTTTTAAGCTTATTTTTGTATACAAGCTTAGCCATCTTTGCATGCTATTTTAGGCCTAGCTTTCAACTACAAAAAGCTTTTTTTTTAGGTGTTTAAAATGGTTGTTTAAGGCCTTGTTTGAGTTAGAGGTGGTCTACCCCCTTTGGTGGCTTGTTTCATTTTGCTTTGTACCATCTCTTAAGGCCTTTGAGATCATCTCTTTTTGGCCTTTTAACCACTGAATTCTAGAGGAATTTTAGTGGTGGAAAGGTATTTTTGAGGCCCCAAATAGGAGGGGGTCATCCCCTCTCCTTGTGTCTTGATTGCTCGTGTTGATGGCCTCATACTTGAGCATGTGTTTCTCTCATTTGCTAGCTCAGTCCAAGCATGTTTTTGTGACTTTTTGGACCTTCCCTAACTCTATTTTGGGTTGGTTTGATCATTGGTTTCATGCTTTACACACTTGTAGTGCAATCCTCCTTGTTGGCCTAACATGCATCATGCTTTATGCCTCTCATTCTAGCTCATGTTGGCTCTATCTCAACATGTTTTTGCCACTAATTTTCCATGTCATAACTTTGTTTCGGGTTGGTTTGGTTGCCTCTTGCATGCTTCTTGCACTTGTAGTGCAATTTTGTTCACTAGCATAATGTATTTGGTGTTTTAGCCTATTTATCTAGCAGGTGTATGCTCTGCCCCAGCACATTTTTGGCTATGTTTTAGCATGTTTTAGGTCTGACTTGCGTGACTTTGGTCATGCATGCTTGGCTTTGCATAGCTATAGTTCATTTGGCTTTGCTAATCTTGCACTTTGAGACCTCTAGCATGTCATATTTGAGCTTTTTCCATGGCATGGCATCATTTGGCATGTTATTTCAGACCATATACCTCTGCCATATTCTTGCATTTATCGCCCTTTCATTATGTTTGAGGGTTGAGCCTTATGCTTCACTTGTAAGCCAATATGTATGCATGCTTGCCTAAGCTTTTGAGCTTCCATCTCAGCATGTTTTGGTCTTTGTTTTGGCCTAATTGAACTCTGTCTAGAGCTAGTTTAGTCATTTGTGCCATGTATCGCATGCCTCTTGAGTAGTGCTATTTACTAGCCTTATGCTTTAGGCCTTCTAGCATGCCTTATTTGCGATGTTCATGTGATATGGCATCATTTAACATGTTATTTCAGAGCATATAGCCTTGTCATACTCTTTTATTCATCGCTCTTTCATTGTGTTTAAGAGTTGTGTTTAATGCTTAGCTTGCGAGCCAATGCATGAGTATGCTGTTGTAGCTTTCGGTGCTTCATTTCCAGCATGACTTTGCCACTGTTTTGGCATGATATAGGTCTGTCCATATGTGGTTTGACTATTTGGGATTGATAGCGCATGCCTCATGTGTAATGTTGTTCACTTGATTTAGTGCTCTTAGTCCCTTAACATGTTTTGCATGCATTGCTTACATGATAGAGCCTCGTGCATGCCACTCTAGCATTGATAGATAAGCATGTTGGTTGCATATGTGATGCATTACATGTGTTTGGATCGAACATTAATCCAAACACGAGAAACGAGGGGCATTTCATACTTGAAGTGATGAAACGTGCCTCATTTCTTGGTCGCCACCCCCCTTGATTATGCATGATAGGGTGGAGGCCTCTTGAGTCTTGTGTGTTACTTGTGCATTCATAAACTTGTACAAACTTGGCTTCTCGGCCATCGTGCATTGCGATGCTCGGTTGGTGGCCCGAGAGTCGAGTACCACACTCCTTTGAGCTTGAGAAATGATAAGGAGGGTGGTTGTATACACATACCCTGCAAATGCGTTGCTTTGCCCTTGTTGAACTCTATTTGCAGCAAAATGGAAGTGTGCAGAAGCAACTGGCCGACCGGCCACTTGCCAGCCACACCAGCCTGAAGATGGTTCAAAGTTGTTCTGGTTCTGGAGCAGAAGCAGACTGGGAATGGGTTTGGTGTTTAGAAACAAAGTGAACGCAAATAGAGGCAACCGGTGGCAAGGCGACGAGATTTCGGGAAGAAGCAACCGAGCATGCATGCATTCCTCGCCCCAAGGCTCCTTTTAACTGCTTTGATTAACTAGTTAATTCGTCAGTTTTGTACTTAATTAGTTAATGTACTTAGCTAATCGACTTGCGTTGTAATAGCTAATTAGTTAACTAGAATAGTTAATTAGTTTATTTGTAATAAAGTAGCTTAGCTTAGCATAGCTTAGCCTATTTATTCGGACCCTCCATCGAGAGGGCAAATGTTGTAATAAGTGTGCGTGTATGTGTGAATGTCTTCCAACCCCACGTCTTTCTCTCTTTTATTTGCCCGCTTTCAGTGGTTAGTTTTAGAGCATGTTTCAATTAGCATACTTATGCTTTGCATGCGTGCATCATTCATTCGTATTGCATGCACAGGGCTCGACGCATCATTCAAATTGCATTGAATTTCAATACTTACTTGAATACGTGTTTTAAAGCATGTTATCGAGTGTTGCATTCATATGCCATCTTAGAATAGCCAAGCCTATTTAGCTGTATTTTGCATGCATTGCATTAGGTATCTTAACATAGCTAGGATCATGCACTGATTTCTAACTAGTTTTCTTTCTTTGGCTCAAAGTACACTGTAAGTGTTTATGCTTTTGCATCCTTGCATGACTGTGAGTGTTGTCATGACAGCATGCTTGCCATGAGACTATTTGCTTACTTGATAAACTGCATGAATGCCTGTGGATGATGGCTTTATCGCTTGAATTGGAACAATTGATCGAAATGTGCGTTTTTAAGCGCACCTGAAGTGGCAAATCATCATGTTTTAAGCCCACCTTGTTTGGTGGCAAATACGCGCTTTAGCCTAGTTGCGAGTAGCAAATCCAAACCATTTTCGAAAACAAACATGAGATGTTTTGTTCCAAATCGAGTGATTTAGTCTATACTTGTATGTTGTGCGCATCACATAGTAAGATAGCTTAATAACCGGAATAAGAACACATGTGTTTTTAAAACAACTTATCATGTTTAGTAGAGGCCGATCCTTTGATCGGGCGAGTGGGGGTGCTCATTTCAGGACCTTCCCCTGTCGTACCCAAGTTCCCAAGCTGAGGCAACTTTGGTGATGACGGACACGTGGCCTTAGGCACGAGTCAGGGTTTTTTAAATTTTCCAAAACAAAATATTTAGGTGGCGACTCTGAAATCTGGCAAAGCAGTCCATGTTTGGCACTTTTTTGATTAAAATCGATTTTTCCAAAACGATTTGCCGGATTTGGACTCTTTGGTGATTTATCAGTCTTACATTACACTTTGTCAGATTAGATTCAGAACCGTGACAGGAGTCCGAATTGTAGTAGCTAGAACCCGATTCGCGCCCTCGCGCGCAGAGCGAGTTCGAGCGGTCTACAAACTCCCTCTCAGAAGTTCAGATCTGTAAAAAACCGCTCAAGCGAATTAAAAACCTCTCGAGCTAAAAACACTATACTCTCAAAAGTTCAGACCACAAACACTTGTTATGGGAGAAATGAAAAACCACTCGAGAAAACCAAAGAATAAACAGACAAAATTTCCTTTGAAATACTAAATCCCAACCTGTTCAAAACATAACCAAAGACTCCAAACAACCACCCTCAATCAATAACAAGACTAGAAAAAATATAAACAACAACAATAGATACCAAACTCCAAATCAAAGAGTATAAAAGGGTTGGGTTTAACCCGGATAGACCGCTATAACTCTTTGCAATCTATAATCCATATGGAGTGTTAGCGACTGCCTTACTAGGTACTCAGTTAAAAATTTAAATTGTAGTTGTGAGACCAAGAAATATCCTCTCAAATGGATTGTAGAGATCCAATGAAGAGATGAACTTTGTCCTGGTAGACCTGCAAACATGAGCATGATCGGTGCCACCCAACTGGGGTTGCCAGCTGGAGACACTCCGATGGTGAAGTCAGTCACTTGATAAATAGAATGGAGGTCAAGAAAATGTAGAGTGCTTAGTATGTAGTGGAGAGAAAGATGACTTACCTTCTCTTCTGGGATGCCCCTCCTTTATATAGATAGGGGGTGTGATATTTGTTTGGGTTGGACCCATTGTAGGCCTTGTTTGGGTTAACCCCAATAAGCTGATATATATATTTTTTCTGGCTCCCACAATTTCCCCAAAGCTTTCATTGTCTGCGGTATAAGGAATGAGAGTTTTTCTTGTCGAGTTACGTTGTTCAAATAGCTGTTAGGTTTTTTGATAAAGAACACTTTGGATAAATGAATAAAATGTATGAATCAATGACTGCATGTATGCTTGAATGTATGTATAAATGTACGTATGTCTATCATAGGATGGGGGTGAGCTAAAACTCAAAAAGGAATATAAACAAATCATAAGATGGGCCACAGTATTGTTAACCCCCGGGCAAGGGTTGTAGGCCGCAGTATTATGACCCCTAGGCGAGGGTGTAGTATATCGCCGAGTGCAAAGAGCGCTTCAAAATATGGACTTTCGTGCCGAGCTAGAGATATTTCTATGTGACGAGCATGAAAATGATTGCCTAAACCAAATAATGTAGATTAAATAAGGTAGATATAGTGGCCAAAAAATGGACCACGGTATTATTACCCCCAGGCGAGGGTGTAGACCTGAGGTATTATAACCCCCAGGAGAGGGTGTAGGCCGCAGTATTCTAACCCCCAAACATGGGTGTAGGCCGCGGTATTCTAACCCCTAGACATGGGTGTAGGCTGCGGTATTCTAACCCCCAGGCATGGGTATAGGCCCTTGCTGATGGCGCTCTGTGCCAAGTGCGAAGACGCGCCCTTGGGCTTCATGCTACAGTTCGGACTCGAATGTCATGGTTCTGAATCTAATCTCACAATGTGCGATGTGAGACCGATAAATCACCAAAGAGTCCAAATCCGACAAATCGTTTTGGAAAACTGATTTTTATAAAGAAATGTCAAACATGGACTGCTTTGCCTGATAAAAAGTCGCCACCTAAATATTTTATTTTGGGAAAATTTAGGAAACCCTGACTCGTGCCTAAGGCCACGTGTCCGTCATTACCAAAGTTGCTTTGGCTCGGGAACTTGGGTACGATTGGGGAAGGTTATTTAATAAGCACCCCCACTCGCCCGATCAAAGATCGGCCTGTACCAAACATGATATCTTATTTTTAAAAACACAAGTGCTCTTATTTTGATTAATTAGCTAGAATTACTATGTGACGCGCACAACACACAAGTATAGACTATATCGCTTAATTTGGAATAAAACATTGCATATCCGTTTGTTTGGAAAATGGTTTGAAGTTTGCTACTCGCAAGTAGGCTAAAATGCAGATTTCAATAAATTGTCGCAATTCAAGTAATCCAACATTCACCCACAAGCATTCAGGCAGTTAATCAAATAAGCAGTTAGCCTCAGGGCAAGCATGCTTAACATGGCAGTCGATAACACACATGTAGTATGCTAAAATGTAAACACTCACAGTGTACTCCGAGCCAAAACAAGGAACTAGTTAGTAATCAAATGCATGATCCTAGCTCATGTTGAGATGGCTAATGCAACACATGCAAAATGCAACTAGAAATAGGCTCGGCTATTCTAGAATGGCATGTGAAATGCAACTTGGTACATGTATTCAAATAGGAATTGAAATACAATGCAGTTAGTATGATGCACCGAGCCTGGTGTATGCAATACAAATGAATGGATGCACGCATGCAAGCATAAGGTATGCTAAATGAAACATGCCCTAAAACTAACCATCGTAAGCGGTTAAGTAAAAGGGAGAAAGAAATGGAGGTTGGAAGACATGCATCACACACACGCACGCTTGTTACAACATTACGCCCTCTCGAGGGAGGGGACCAAATAAGAAGCTAACTAGCTAATCTAAGCTATTTAAACTAATTATTACACAACAAATTAATTAACTAATCCTAGTTAACTAATTATTACAAAACGAATTGAAATAGCTAACGCATTAACTAATTAAAGTACAAACCAAAGAAAAAGCTAGCTATCTAAGCATGGCAGCTAAGGAAAGCAATAAAAGCAAGAGGCTCTCGGAGGGAGAAGACTGGATGCATGCTCGGTCGCCTTGTTCAGAAATCCAATGCGATGCCCCAATTTGCCTCTATTTTCATTTGTCCTCAAAAACTTGCACCAAGCTCCAGAAATATGAAACTCCACCTTAGGAATCCTGTGGGAGGGTGGCCGACCACTTTTGGTCCCTAGAAACACCTGCCGACCACTTTTGGTTGTTGAAAAACCAGAAAAGTGGTCGGCCAGCTACTTTTTCTGGCTGGCCGGCCAATTGTTGCTCCTGAACTGCAATTTGTTGCAACAGAGAGCAAGAAAGGGCATGGCAATGTATTTGCAAGATATGTGTGCACAACCACCCTCCCGATCATGTGATGAACTCAAGGGGGTGTGGTTCTCGACCCTCGGGCCACCAATCACGCATTTGGCCGAGAGGCGAAGTTGCATGATTCAATATGAAATGAATGCACAAGTAAACACATAAAGCCTAAAACTCTATCATATATGATCAAGAGCGAGCGTCGGCGACTGGGAATTAAGGCACGTTTCATCACTTTAAGTATGAAACGTCCGTCGTTTCCCATGTTTGGACTAACACCTATTCCAAACACAATGTAAGCAAGCATGGCATACACAATGCGAATAAACTACATGGCATACTCAATGTAATGTGACATGATTAACTTAACAAAGCTAATAACATGCAAATGATGCTAATGCATACATGCACAATGCAATACAATAAGGGCAACTTAGCAATGTTAGGGACATGCATACTCAATGCAAATATCAGTTAGTATGCACAATACAATGATGTGAACTAAGCATGCACAATGCAAAGTACAAGGCATACATAATGCGATGAACAATGTGGCATACTCAATGCAATATGCATGGCATGTTCAATGGACTTAAACTAAAAGGGGTAGACCTCAGTCATGCCCAAATCAGTGGCCATTGGTGATGAAATGAAGGCACATAAAGTAAGGCATGCATGCACAATGCATTGGCCATCAAAGAGGCCAAAGAGCACAACTCTCAAGAGTGCTCGATGAGTGACAAAAGTGGAAGTGTAACAACACTAAGTGCACTGAAATGAAGCAAGAAATGATGCCAAATCATTCAAACAACATAAGTAAAGTATGCTAGGGTCCTAAGGCATGAAAGCTAGCAAAGAGAAACACAAATGAGGCATGCAATACATGGCACAAATGCATGAACTAAGCATGGACAGAGCTCAAGTAAGTCACAACAAGGACCTAAACATGTTGAGATGAGGGCCCAAAGGCCTAGGCATGCAAGCATGCATGCTAAGCCACAAACAAGGAAACAATGCACAACACTTAAAGACATTCAAAGCATGAATGAAGTGGGAACAAAAGCATGCTATAAGCTCGGAAATGTAGTATTAAATGATGTCAAATCATCCAAATAGTTCAAGGATAGCATGCAATGGTGCTCAAAGCTTAAGGCAAGCAAGAGCATTTATACTACAAGTATACAAAACATGAAGCATGTGACCAAGGCAACCCAAAACAGTCCTAGAACATGTTAAAATGAGTCTAAAACATGTATGGAAGTAGGCCAAAATATGCTAGCATGAAGGGCATAAGGCATGATTCATACAAGGCAAATAAGCATGGAATGACTTAAGCAATAAAAATCAGAGTTATATCATGGCATAATAACCCCAAATAAACACTGAAATGATGGCTCGCAAGCAAAGGCATGAAGGCATACGCAATGGTTCATGTTAAGGCATAAAGGGGGAAACCCTCCAACGCATTAAATGTGTGACAAATGTGAATGTATGGCCATGAAACATGAACTGAAATCACATAACAAATGATGCCAAATCACTGAAATAGGCTAAGCAATGCATGCTAGTGGACTCAATACATAAGGCTAACAAGCTAAATTGAACCAAGGCTATACAAAGCAAGTCATGCATGACCAAAACAACCAAAATCAGACCTTAGACATGATAAAACATGAACAAAATCTTCTTTAAGCTAAGCCAAAAGCATGCTAAAATGACATGTCAAAGCATGATGCATGTTAGGCTATTTCAAGGGGTTGCACTACAAGTGCATAAGGCATGCAAGGACCAACCAAACCAAACCAAAACATAGTCATGACATGGCAAAACATCACCAAAAACATGCTGAAATGGAAAGAAAACAAGCTAGAATGGCATGCTACTTCATGAAGCATACAAAGCTAGTTTGTGCAATTTACACTACAAGTGTATTAACCATGCATAGAGTGACCAAGACAAGAAAAAATAGTGGTGTGCCACAGCAAAATAACAACAAATACAAGCTAAGATATGGTCTACATACACTTAGTAAAGATGCTCAAACATGAGGCATATTAAGGCATGTATAGAAGACACAAGGAGAGGGAATGGCCCTCCCCTTCTTAGGACCTTAAAACACCATCCTCACCCCACCACTGAAATCCAGGGATTTCGGTGGTGAGAAGGCCAATACAAGGTGGTCCCGAAGCTCACAAAAAAGGCACAAAAACAAGGCCTAAGAGGGGGTAAACAACCCCAAACACAAAAATGATCTTAAAAAAATATTTTAAGCATGCAAAAATAGAACTTTTATCAGTTATGAGCTAAGCTTAAAACAGCATGCAAGATAGGCTAAAATCTTAAGCAAGAAAGGGGGATTTAAAGGTCAAAAGCTCAACCTTGAAGACCCTCTTTATAACTGCAACTCCAGCAAGTTTTTTAAGCTCAAGGCAACCCAAGAACACCAAAATCAGCCCCTAAGCACCTCAGTAGCAAAAGGATGGTGTTTGAGTGTGTGTTTGTGTGTTAAAGTAAGACAAATCTACACTTTTGAAGCACAAAAATGAAGAACCAAGCAAGATAGATACAAAAACTATATGTATCTCTCTAAGGGCAATTTTCTGAACCTGGAGGAGGGAGGAGGAGCCTCCCTCTTATAGAAGAGGAAAGCCAAAACTTCTTGGAGAAGCTAAGCTTGAATGCCATCCCTCCATACACGTGTATGGAGGACGGCTCAAATGCTCTCCAGCTGTGCTAACTGGCCCAAAATATCTCTAAAAATGTGCCAAAAAGCAGCCGACCACTTGAAGTAGTCAGCCTGTTAGTAAAAGTGGTTGGCCGACCACTTTATGTAGTCAACCAGAGCAAAAACTGGTCGGCCATGGGTGGGAGAGGTCAACACACTAAATTCAAGGTGGTGGTGTGGTGGTCGACTAGAAAAGATGGTCCAAAGATAAAGAAAGCCAGTTATCTGAAAAGAAAACTAGCTGGAAAAAGGAAAAGTGGTCGGCCAGGAGAAATACTGGTCTCCCACCCTTGTACCACCTTCCAAACAAGGAAAGCAAGGTTTGTACCAAAAACAAACCAAAGCGGATGCAAGACGAGAAATTGGGGAGCAAAGCACGCGGCCAACAGCCCCAAAAACTAGCTGACGAACATCAAATGGTATGCAACCACAAAAGTGGTCTCCCATACCACAGTGTTCCTCTAGGCAGAGGCAACAAGGTGTGGTTCAAAAACCATGCCAAACGGAGAATGTTAAGCGGTCCCGAGACTAGGCGCGCGACCAAAGGCTCCAAAAATCGAAAACTAGTCTCCAAACGGGAAAAGTGGCCTACGACCACAGAGAGATGGTCTACAAGACCACTCCCTTCCTCTGGGAAGGGAAAACAAGACTTAGTCCGCAAACCAAGCCAAAGCACAAAGAGTTTCGAGGTCCGGAGGCAAGGCTCTCAGCCAAAACTCCGAAACCTCAGAACGAGCACAATATGCACCATCACCGAGCGCTCAATCGATGACCTGAGTCTTAAGGTCGGCCAAAAATGGGGTGTCTACAATTATGTTGTACTCGAAGACTTTTGCTGACTTTAAGTGGCGATCAAGTGCCAATATTGCAAGGATTTTAAATGATGCATCTTGTCAGTGATGGCCTATTTAATTGCCGAGTAAATGTTGGGCAAATTTGCATTGGCCGGTTTGCATTTTGCATTTAGTCTAATGTACACTTGCCTCATTGCTTTCGACTGACAGGTGTTAGTCGGAAGGAATGCAGATTAGACTGGCCCCACTGCCCTATGGTGTGGGGCAGAGTCGGCTCTGGTAAAATGACGGCGCGTAAAAATATGCAAACTGCCGACTACCGACTGCCAAATGTGTAATATATTGCCCCAAAATTGGCGCTTGCTTGGAGTGGTGTGAAAAGGAGCGGAAGTTTGTAACTCCAGTAAATTTTGTTGTAATGTTGGTACCAAGTTGGCCGAGTATAGCAGAGGTTGCCGAGATTTTGATCGGCTAAGATGCCCTAATGGGAAAGCGGAAAAATGACTAAGATGTCTCAGTGGGTCAGAAAATGGCCAAGGTAATGAAATGGCTGATTGGGAAAGACGAAGGTTTATTTCCTAGCCCTAAGATCCTGCTGCTAAAATTGCATGCCGATCGGATATGATTTGACCGTTGATTTTGCATTTAATGTTCCCGATTGGATGATGTATTGATCGAAATATTCGACTCAGAATTTGCAAAATTAGACTGCTCGGATGTGTGCAGAAGGCTCAAAATAGCTAGAAACAACTATTGGATTGTTGGAAGCGGACTCCTAATGGAGTAATGGTAGCCAAAATAAAACTGATGGCTCAGATCGGTTGAGAATGGTGCTCCGCGAAGCACTGCATAATTGCTCCTATATTGCTGAGTTAGATGGCTTGGCTTGGTGGCTTAGCAAGAATTAAAAAGAAAGTTGTTGCTAGTGAGAATTGAACTCTTGTTCTTGGAGTGAAAGCATAATTCTAAACCACTTTGCCATAACATTTGAATAAAAATTGCAATAATTATTCTTATTGTTATTGTTATTATTATTATTTTGGAGTTGAATTTGCAAATTCTGACCATACGAATGGGCCCAAAATGCATCAAATAGCTGGAAATGACTATTGGATCGTTGTGATGGGAGTCCAGATGGCTTAGATTTCACTAAAATAGAATGGATGGTTCAGATCAACCAATTGCAACGTAACTGCGAAGTATATGATGATTTCCCAGTTGCTTGCCAATTCTTCTTCTTCGACAAAACATTGGATTTTCTAGGCAAAGTTGGACGGGTCCGTACGACTTTGTTTTAGCACCGATTTTGACACAGTTTGTTGTGTTGGATTCGTCTCGATGAGTACTTCACATTGGGATGATCAAAACTTGATTTCGACAACTTTGAAAATTTTAGCATTCGGAAAATGTGGTTCGTCTCGCAGCTACCAGCGAACTTTGGTTACTTCTTGGATCCTCGGGCTGGTGGGTTTGGACTCTTTGAGTTGACGTGAATCCTCTCGTATATTCAGATGTTGATTTCAGCAAGCCGAGATGCTAGTTCTATGCCGAGATAATAACCATGAGATTTTTGCCAAAGAGGTAGACAAATATATAATTGTAGTTTTGTGCCGAGAATGTCCAATGCTATAGAGCATGTTACCATGTGGCCGAGTAGCATTGCGAGTAAGCAATGAGCCAAATGTTAAGCAATGCTAGCCGAATAATGTTTTTGAGTAAGCAAGGAGGATGGTATAGCGTCGGCAAATTTGAAGCTACTGTGATTACCGAAGAAGATAGACGGGATGATCATTGTTGAGTATGGCGATGGATTTGTGGAACGGCAACGCATTCAAGGTCGAAGCTACTCGGCATTACCACAGCATTGGCAATTGACCGGTGCTGGTGTGGCCGAGTAATGATGTTTCGCCGAATAATGATGTTGCCGAATTGTCAAGCATTATATATAGTCATTGTGCCGAGTAAGCCATCTCATCGGGCTTTATTGCTGTAATTTGACTCTTTAATATTACCGAATAGGCGTACTTGTGATAGCCGGATTTTGAGTCTGAGCTTATGATCACTACATAAGGATTTTGTTGGTGACCCGACAAGCTTGTGATGGCTATTGTCAAAGATTTTGTTCATTGAAATGGACTACTCTGATAATGTTTCCAATGCTCCTGTTCAGCAACCTTCGTATTTGATAATCTTGCCGAATAATATTATTGACCCAATCATAATGTTTCAAGCCATCTCCATGCAAACCTTAATAAAGCTCACACCTTTATGCATGTAAACTATAAGTTCATTAAATTATATTGGAGTTATAGATTTAGAAAACAGTAAACTCAAACAATATCAAGATCCACTCATTGTAATTAAAATTCTCTAGATTATTTTATTTTATGTTCAGACGCCTCATTTCGCATTTGTTTGGATGCCGTCGGATCTCCAAAAGTTGACCAATAAAATTGTGCTATTACTCTTTTTTTTTTTTTCTTTGTTCGGCTCTTGTACTCTGTGCATGGTATGGAAATGTGCTTCAGCAAAAGAGTTTGGTGTTTCACGTTGTTGAATATGCACTCGGTGACAAATAATTGAGGTTCTTGTTGCTAAAGAATAAAGCTTGGGGCTATATATCTGCTAAGTAGCTTTGTAGCTTTGCCGAGCAATTTGATATGAGTTACGACACTGCCGAAATACATATTCATGGGCCCGAACGCCGAATATAAATGGGGGCTATAACGCTGCCGAGTAGCCTTGTTGAGTTGCCGAGTAACCTTGTGGTGTTGACATTACTGCGATTTCCACAACCATCCTCTTGGTTCTTGTCGAGCTTGACCCAACTATTGGTGCCGATCGACACTTCTCTTAATTAGCTTGCCGAACACTTGGTCGGCGTCTATCATCAGTGATGGTGTACTGAACTCTAGCTATAAACATCTTCTGGCAAGGCATAATAGTTGTAATTAAATTGAAGGTTATATGCATATATGTATATAGAAATCATACTAAACACAATGGTCATTCAAAGAGAAAAGAATAGAGGTTCCATTTTAGAAGTGAGTTTCCCTGGGATAGTGCTCATACGTCATGTTGTGCGATTGGGTAAGAAATCGAGGAATGATGGGTTAGGGTCGGAGTTGTTGAATTATTGTTGATCGGATTGGAACTAATCGAGTCAACCATAAGGATAACTATAGCGTTGCTGAACTGAAGTTGTGGCGAGTTTTCCATTCGGCTTGTTTGAACCACAACACAATTCTTTAATTCCTACTAATCATTAGCACAACACAGGCACATGTATGTATATTCCAAGAATCAACTTTTGTGAGCCAATAATTTAATAAATAAAGTCCAGGGCTAGTGTGGCCGGGTAACCTTTTTGTAAGGCCAGAAAGATGTTCTCACAAAGAAAAGTGTGAAACCCATTTTTAGAGAGAGAAAATCTATACTTAATTGTAGATCCACTACCTTTCGTCTTGTTCTTTCAACTTTTCTAAATAAAATTAAAATTTATTTGACAGAAGCTGTGAGCGTAAATATGTAGACATATACATGCACACACACACACACACACACACACACACACATATATATATATATACTGATATTTCAGAAACATAATAAAAAATGAAGAAGACGAAGACCCAGCTGTAGATAGTACACTGGTTCGAGCTCCTTAAGGGTGGTGTTTGCTCTACTCTTCTTTGAATTCTCAGACGATTCCCACAGACGACGCCAATTATGTGACCAAGAAATATCCTCTCACATGGATTATAAAGATCCAACGAAGAGATGAACTTTGTCCTGGTAGACCTGCAAAGATGAGCATGATCGGCGCCCCCAACCGGGATTGCCGGCCGGAGACACTCCGATGGTGAAGTCAGTCACTTGATAAACAGAATGAAGGTCTAGAAAATGTAGAGTGCTTCGTGTGTAGTGTAGAGAGATGACTTACCTTCTCTTCTGGGATGTCCCTCCTTTATATAGATGGGAGGTGTGATATTTGTTTGGGTTGGACCCATTGTAGACCTTGTTTGGGTTAACCCCGATAAGCTGATATATATTTTTTTCTGGCTCCCACAATTGCCCCAAAACTTTCATTGTCTGCGGTAGAAGGAATGAGAGTTTTTCTTGCCGAGTTACGCTGTTCAAATAGCTGTTAGGCTTTTTAATAAAGAACACTTTGGATAAATGAATAAAATGTATGAATCAATGATTGCATGTATGCTTGAATGTATGTATAAATGTACATATGTCTATCATGGGATGGGGGGGTGAGCTAAAACCCATAAAGAAATATAAACAAATCATAATGATGGGCCATGGTACTATTACCTCCAGGCAAGAGCTGTAGGCCGCGGTATTATGACCCCCGGGCGAGGGTATAGTATATCACTGAGTGTAAAGAGCACTTCAAAATATGGACTTTCGTGCCGAGCTAGAGATATTTCTATGTGCCGAGCACGAAAATGATTGCCTAAACCAAATAATGTAGATTAAATAAGGTAGATATAGCGGCCAAAAAATGGACTACGGTATTATTAGCCCCGAGCGAGGGTGTAGACCTGAGGTATTATAACCCCCAGGAGAGGGTGTAGGCCGTGGTATTCTAACCACCTGGCATGGGTGTAGGCTGCGGTATTATAACCCCCGAGAGAGGGTGTAGGTCACGGTATTCTAACCCCTAGGCATAGGTGTAGGCCGCGGTATTCTAGCCCCTAGGCATGGGTGTAGGCCGCGGTATTCTAACTCCTAGGCATGGATGTAGGCCACGGTATTCTAACCCCTGGGCATGGGTGTAGGCCCTTGCTGATGGCGCTCTGTGTCGAGTGCAAAGATTACGTTGTACTCGGAGACTTTTGCTGATTTTATGTCACGCCCCTAACTTGCCCCTAAAAGTTCGGGTATGACCCATTCAAAAACAGACATAAAACCTGGTATATATATAGCATATGGGGCCTTGTCGGAAGCACATAACATTAAAAGAACACTAAACCAACAAACTCCATTGAGCTATTTCTAACATGCCAGGATCTCATACATCACATGCATCATAATAGGTCGATAGAGTCCAAAATAAATATTTCTTAGCAGTACATATACTCAAACACATATACAGACCCAGCCCTAGCATCGGGCATGTAACAAAAACTGTTGAAGTTATATACATTCAACCTTGGAAGGATAACCAAGAAGTAAGCCAATTATCTCAATAAACTTCACAAAATACGTGGCCTCAAAAGTGCTTGGGTACACGAAGGTTGACAAAAGAAACCGGGCGTCATGGTTTAGGATTGACCACCTGGTTGATTGCCTACAGAAATAGACATAACAGATAGTGAGTCGGGCTCAGTGAATAGTAATACATGAATGAAACAATTCTCAACTTGAAACATGACATATATCAATACATATGGAAGTGCAGAGATTACAAAGTTAGCCTGATTCTATATTCATCTTATAATGGCCTTAGGCCCAATCTTGAACATAACAGCTTGACATATCACATTCTTAATTCATAATGGCTTGAAGCCCTTGAGCATGGTGGCATAATGCCCCTGAACATGGTGGCAAGGTGCCCTTAAACATGGCGGCATGACGCCCTTAAACATGGTGGCACAAGGCCCTTAAACATGGTGGCATGACGCCCTTAAACATGGTGGCACAAGGCCCGTGAATATGCTTATTCGAACTCAAGAGGTGTCTCACACGGATTCTAGAGGTGGCTCACGTCGTAGCACTTAGTTCCGTGTAGCACTTTGTTTCGTATCATAATAACTTATATTGGATGGCCGTAGGCCCAGAGTCTTATAGCATGAAGGTATTTTATCTCTCCCATTTCTTTCTTACATACTTGGAACATACTTAAACATTAACATACATACTTGAAACATTAACATAGTTGCGTAAATGAAATGCTAATGAAGAGCATTAGCCCTATGTAAAGCAGATAATGATATTACTACTCACAGTGTTGCGATGATGTGCTTGTTCCTCCCGAAGTGTGCCCTGCACACATTCAACCTTTACAATTTAGTTTCCTTTTCATATTAATTCACTTTCTGTTTCGTTTCACTTCGAAGGAATTTATACATATTAAAAGGCATCAAAGACATATTCCGACAACATTAGAGGGTTCTACACGCAAAACGGAGCGATCCATGTTTTTCAGCATGGGCCGCACGTGCGGTTGTGAGCCCCGCATGTGCGGCAAGCTCTCCCGCACGTGCGGCAAAATGCCCCGCACGTGCCTTTTAGACAGTGGCCGAGCCCCTGTTTTTCACCATGTCCCGCACGTGCGGCCATGACTCCCGCACGTGCGGCAGCACCTCCCACACATGCGGCCGCACCTCCCGCACATGCGGCCATGACCCCCGCACGTGTGGCGATTATGCTCAAAATTGTCCGAAATTCTTACAAAATCCCAATCTTTTGGTACATCCTCACAAGGCTCATTTTAACATTTTTAGTTGACAATACATAGCCTAAAATTCATGTTACAAAGGCTTCAAATACATACATTAAACTAGATAAACACTAATTCTTGAACCCTTAACTATAATCAAATCTCCTTTTTTCATCAACATCACATATACCATCACATACATATATAAGGTAAGTTCTTCATGATCTTTCATGAGAAAGTAAGAAATCAAAGCTAGTTCTCCACATACATACATAAGCAACTTAGTTCAAACTCATCCAATGGATAAAACATGATCCAATTACACCTTGAGTTCAATTATCATGGTTGTATCACTCTCAAATTCAAGAGAGGAATTATAAAAGTTAGACAAACTTACCTTGAGTTGAGATCTCCCAAAGTCTCTCTAGGTTATTCAATCTCTAGCCTTTATTGAACTCCCTTCTCATTTCTCTCCATTCTTACTCTCTCTATCCTTTTCCATGAAATGTGTTGAACTAGGTCCAAGACTCCAAGAACACACATATATATATAAGAGCTAATAAGACAAAAGTCAATCATTTAAACATCCGAAATTGAAATTTCCCAAAAATGCTTAATATTACCTAAAAATTATGCTGATTACATATCTAAAATCAATTTCAGATAATTAAGCCTTGAAGGCCTCCAATTTCGATTCAAACCTTCTAATGTAACAGATACTTTTCTTGTTGAACAGATAGACATTCTTAAACATATGCTTTAAACATGGAGTTAACTTTCTTATCCCTAATTTCTCATGGAATTACACAGTAAGCATCCAAAATCACAAAATAGGATCCGAAAATATAACAAGAAACATGTACGAGGGTCGGGTTATTACATTTTAAGTGGCGATCAAGTGCCAATATTGCAAGGATTTTAAATGATGCATCCTGTCAGTGATGGCCTATTTAATTACCGAGTAAATGTTGGGCCAATTAGCATTAGCCGGTTTGCATTTTGCATTTAGTCCAATGTACACTTGCCCCATTACTTTCGAATGGCAGGTGTTAGTCGGAAGGAATGCAGATTGGACTGGCCCACTGCCCTATGGTGCGGGGCAGAGTCGGCTCTGGTAAAATGACGACGCGCAAAATATGCAAACTGTTGACTGCCAAGTGTGTAATATATTGCCCCAAAACTAGCGCTTGCTTGGAGCGGTGTGAAAAGGAGTTGAAGTTTGTAACTCCAATAAATTTTGTTGTAATGTTGGTACCAAGTTGGCCGAGTATAGCAAAGGTACCGAGATTTTGATGGGTTGAGATGCCCCAATGGGAAAGCGAAAAAATGACTAAGATGTCTCAGTGGGTCAAAAAATGGCCAAGGCAATGAAATGGCTGATCGGGAAAGACGGAGGTTTATTTCCTAGCCCCAAGATCATGTTGCTAAAATTGCATGCCGATCGGATATGATTTGACCATTGATTTTGCATTTAATGTTCCCGATTGGACGATGTATTGATCGGAATATTCGACTCAGAATTTGCAAAATTAGACTGCTCGGATGTGTTCAGAAGGCTCAAAATAGCTGGAAACAACTATTGGATCGTTGGAAGCGAACTCCTAATGGCGTAGTGGTAGCCAAAATAAAACTGATGGCTCAGATCGGTTGAGAATGGTGCTCCGCGAAGCACTGCATAATTGCTCCTATATTGCTGAGTTAGACGGCTTGGGTTGGTGGCTTAGCAAAAATTAAAAAGAAAGTTGTTGCTGGTGAGAATTGAACTCTTGTTCTTGGAGTGAAAGCATAATTCTAAACCACTTTACCATGACATTTGAATAAATCTGCAATAATTATTATTATTATTTTATTGGAGTTGAATTTGCAAATTCGGACCGTACAGATGGGCCCAGAATGCATCAAATAGCTAGAAAGGACTATTAGATCGTTGTGATGGGAGTCCAGATGGCTTGGATTTCACTAAAATAGAATGGGTGGTTCAGATCAACCAATTGCAATGTAACTGCGAAGTACGTGATGATTTCCCAGTTACTTGCTGGTTCTTCTTCTTCGACAAAACATTGGATTTTCTGGGCAAAGTTGAACGGTTCTGTACAACTTTGTTTTAGCATCGATTTTGACATGGTTTGTTGTGTTGGATTCGTCTCGATGAGTACTTCACATTGGGATGATCAAAACTTGATTTCGACAACTTTGAAAATTTAAATGTTCAGAAAATGTGGTCCATCTCGCAGCTACCAGCGAACTTTGGTTACTTCTTGTCTCCTCGGGTTGGTGGGTTTGGACTCTTTGAGTTGGCATGAATCCTCTCGTATATTCAGATCTTGATTTTGGCAAGCCGAGATGCTAGTTCTATGCCGAGATAATAACCATGAGATTTTTGCCGAATAGGTAGACAAGTATATAATTGTAGTTTTGTGCCAAGAATGCCCAATGCTATGGAGCATGTTACCGTGTGGCCGAGTAGTATTACTGAGTAAGCAATAAGCCAAATGTTACGCAATGCTAGCCGAATAATGTTGCCGAGTAAGCAAGGAGGATGGTATAGCATTGGCAAATTTGAAGCTGTCGTGATTGCCGAGGAAGATAGACGGGATGATCATTGCTGAGTATGGCGATGGATTTATGGAGCGGCAGCGCATTCAAGGTGGTAACTACTCGGCATTATCGTGGCATTGCCGATTAACCGGTCCTAGTGTGGCCGAGTAATGATGTTTCACCGAATAATGATGTTACCGAATTGTTAAGCATTATATATATTCACTGTGCTGAGTAAGCAATCTCATTGAGCTTTATTGCTGTAATTTGACTCTTCGATATTGCCGAATAGGTGTACTTGTGATAGCCAGATCTTGAGTCTGAGCTTATGATCACTACATAAGGATTTTGTTGGTGACCCGACAAGCTTGTGATGGCTATTGTCAAAGATTTTGCTCATTGAAATGGACTACTCAGATAATGTTTCCAATGCTCCAGTTTAGTAACCTTTGTATTTGATGATCTTGCCGAAATAATATTGTTGACCCAATCATAATGTTTGAAGCCATCTCCATGCAAACCTTAATAAAGTCCACACCTATATGCATGTAAACTATAAGTTCATTAAATTATATTGGGGATATAGATTTAGAAAATAGTAAACTCAAACAATATCAAGATCCACTCATTGTAATTAAAATTCTCTAGATTATTTTATTTTATGTTCAGACGCCTCATTCTGCTTTTGTTTGGATGCCGTCAGATCTCTGAAAGTTGACTGATAAAATTGTGCTATTACTCTTTTTTTTTTCTTTTTTTTTTCTTTTTTTGTTAGGCTCTTGTACTCTGTGCATGGTATGGAGATGTGCTTCAGCAAAAGAGTTTGGTGTTTCATGTTGTTGAATATGCACTCAGTGACAAATAATTGAGGTTCTCGTTGCCAAAGAATGGAGCTCGGGGTTATATATCTGCCGAGTAGCTTTGTAGGTTTGCTGAGCAATTTGATATGAGTTACGACACTACCGAAATACATACGCATGGGCCCGAACGCCGAATATAAATGGGGGCTGTAACGCTGTCGAGCAGCCTTGTTGTGTTGACATTACTTCGGTTTCCGCGACCATCATCTTTGTGCTTGTCGAGCTTGACCTAACTATTGGTGCCGATTGATACTCCTCTTAATTAGCTTGTCGAAACCCTTGGTCGGCGTCTGTCATCAGAGATGGTGTACTAAACTCTAGCTATAAACATCTTCTGGCAAGGCATAATATTTGTAATTAAATTGAAGGTTATATACATATGTGTATATAGAAATCATACTAAAGACAATGGTTATTCAAAGAGAAAAGAATAGAGCTTCCATTTTAGAAGTGGGTTTCCCTGGGATAGTGCTCATACGTCATGTTGTGCGATTGGGTAACAAACCAAGGAATGATGGGTTAGGGTCGGAGTTGTTGAATTATTGTTGATCGAATTGGAACTAATCGAGTCAACCATAAGGATAACTATAGCGTTGCCGAACTGAAGTTGTGCCAAGTTGGCCATTCGGCTTGTTGGAACCACAACACAATTCTTTAATTCCTGCTAATCATTAGCATAGCACATGCACATGTATGTATATTCCAAGAATCAACTTTTGTGAGGCAATAATTTAATAAATAAAGTCCAGGGCGAGTGTGGCCAGGCAACCTTATTGTAAGGCCGGAAAGATGTTCTCACAAAGAAAAGTGTGAAACCCATTCTTCACATGACCAACATCCTTCTTCAAAAGAAACGAGAAATAACCTTTATTTCTTACCTTTATTATCTACAATTTCCTTACCTTTATTATCTCTTGTTCTTTTTTCTTAGTGCCTGAATTGTCATGAGAAAAATTATCAAGTGAGCACTTTTATATTTTCTTATTTTAATCTACCTTTCTCTTGCACACTAAGCAATGAGCTCATTAAGAGTCCACTTTTCTTTTTAAATTTTATAATTAATTTTAAAGCGACCAAATTGTGCAAGAAGTGAATTCAAAATGAGATGCACATGAATTTCATAAGAAAACTCTAGCTTTAATGCTCTCATTCTAGTAATAAGATGTATATACACTCCTTTATATATCCTTTGCCATTATACCACTATGAGAATATGCCTATTCAGTGTTTTCTTTTAGGATTAGAACTTAGTGTTCTGTATTTATTAGAAACACTTACATGGTTAGATTCTCAATCGAGTCAATTTTACTTATGGCATTCTCACCTCAGTCATTTGTCTGTTGACCGCTTACGGTCTTTAGCGCAGTCAGAGTTGTTGGGTAAAGTTTCTCCTAGTCAAATTGATGAATGTCAGGGGTGTAAACTTGCTAAAATATTAGCTTTACCATTTAATAAAAGTACATCTATTTCTGTTTCTCATTTTTCTCATGTGCATACTGATGTCTAGGGACTCTCTCTGTTCTTACTAAACGAGGTTCTGCATACTATGTGTCTTTTATTGATGATTGTACCTGTTACACATGGGTTTATCTTACGACTCATAAGTCTGAATTCTACCACATATACCGTACTTTCCACTCTATGGTCACTACGCAGTTTGGGTCTACTATTAAATTGTTGCGGTCTGACTTGGGTGGGAAATACTTTAAAACTGAATTCTATGAATATTTGGCCAAATTGGGAAACAATTCACCAAACTTCTTGTACTAATGCACCTGCCCAAAATGATCGAGTTGAGCGTAAACACCATCTCCTTAAGACAACTAGGTTTCTCCTTCTCTCTACCTCCATTCCGGCTTCATTTTGGGGTGAGGTAGTTCTTACTGCTGCTTTTCTTCTCAATAGTATGCCTACCCCCCTTCTTTCTGGTCGGTCTCCTTATGAGACTCTGTTTTCTCAACTTCTTAATTACTCACTCCATCGTATGTTTGGGTCTGCTTGTTTTGTCCTTTTACCCTGTAAAAATAGAACCAAACTTAGTGCTCAGTCTGTCCTATGTGTCTTTCTGGGTTATAGCCTCACTCAAAAAGGTTATCGCTATTATGACCTTGTTTCCCGTCGCCTTTATGTCTCTTGCCATGTTGTCTTTCTCAAACGTCTATCTTACTTTCAGGTTCCTCCTCTCACCGCCTCAATTTCCAAAGAGGATTTGGTTCATATTGATCCATTTCCTTCTGAAGTCCCATCTGATGAGTACATCTCCACAGTTCCTCCTGAGCTTGTTCCATCTTCTCCTCCTGCTTCACCTCTGGCTGGTTCTCCTCCTTCAGCTTCTTCTCCTCCTCTGTTGTTAGTTTATTATCGTCGCAAGGCTTATCTTCCACCCGTTGTCTCTACCCCTGCTGCTGATCCTCTTGCTTCTGACGACTCTGATCCTACTGCACACCAATATCCTCCTCGAGCATGTCATCCTCTAAACAGGTTGGGCTGGTCTAATACTTGTTTTTCTGCTTCCTATCGGACCTTTTTGTCTGTTATTCACTCTTTTGTAGAACCTCAGTCTTACAAAGAGGCCTGTCGGGATCCTCATTGGGTTCAAGTTATGGAGGATGAGTTGTTTGATTTACAGAAAACTAGGACTTGGGAGTTAGTTCTTTTGCCTACTGCTAAGAATCTAGTTGGTTACAAATGGGTCTACAAAGTCAAGACTCATTCGGATAGTTCTCTTAAGCGCTACAAAGCTCGTCTGGTTGCTAAAGATTTCTCCCAAGAGTATGGTTTTGATTATGAGGAGACATTTGCTCCTGTTGCCAAGATGACTATTGTCCGTACTTTGATCTCTGTCACTGCTATTCGTTCTTGGCCTCTTTATCAGATGGATGTTAAGAATGTTTTTCTTAATGGCCATCTCACTGAGGAGGTTTACATGCATCCTCCCCCTGGTCTTCACCATTCCTCTGGCCAGGTTTATCATCTTCGGTGTGCTTTGTATAGTCTGAAACAATCTCCTCGTGCTTTGTATGATCGCTTTTAGCCTGCTGTTACCGAGCTTGGGTTTCATCCTTGTACTTCTGACTCTACTTTATTTCTGCAACATACCTCGGCTGGTTTTGTTGCTCTCTTACTATATGTGGATAATATGATTATCACTGGCTCTGACTCTTCTGTTATATCTGAAGTCAAACAGCATCTCTTCTGTACCTTCGAAATGAAGGATCTAAGACCATTACGGCATTTTCTCGGTATTGAGGTGGCTTCTTCTCCCAAGGGTTACTTTCTGTCCCAGGCTAAGTATGCCAACAAGGTTATCCATCATGCCAGACTTACTGACACTAAGCTTTCTGATACCCCCATTGAGCTTATTGTGAAGCTCAACACTACTGATGGTGTTCCTTTGGACGATCCTACGTTATATCGCGAGCTTGTGGGTTGCTTAGTCTATTTGACAGTTACTCGCCCTAATCTTGCCTATGCTGTCCATGTGGTTAGTCAGTTTGTTTCTACTCCTCGCTCTACACAATGGGCCGCTTTGTTTCGGATTCTTCACTATCTTCGCAGTACTATCCTTCAAGGCTTGCTATTCTCTTCTACTTCTTCCTTAGATTTGGTGGCCTATACTGATGCTGATTGGGTTGGTGATGTTAATGATCATAAATCTACTTCTGGTTTCTACATGTTTCTTGGCGATTCCCTGATTTCTGGAAAAACAAGAAACAAACTATTGTTACCCGTTCTACTACCAAAACTGAGTATCGTGCTATGGCTCATCATGCTACTGCTAAAATTGTCTGGCTTCGTGGTCTCTTATCTGACTTAGGCGTCCCTCAATCTTCCCCGACCTCTCTCTATTGTGACAACCAAAATGCTATTGAAATTGTTCATAACACTATCTTCTATGAACGGACAAAGCACATTGAGATTGATTGTTACTTTGTCCGTCAGCTTCTGCAGGCTGGCTTTATCTCGGTTCCTTTTGTCTCTTTGACTCTGCAACTTGTTGACTTCTTCACTAAGACTCACACCACTACTCGGTTTCGATTTTTTCTTGACAAATTCTCAGTGTTTTCTACTAAAATACCTTGAGTTTGAGCGGGGGTGTAAGAATATGCCTATTCAGTGTTTCCTTTTAGGATTAGGATTTAGTGTTCTATATCTATTAGAATTCTGTATCAGTGATGTATTCATTAAGATTAGGAATTAGTGTTCTATATAAATGATGTATTGGTGTATTTTTTGTTCAATTAATTCAATCTAATATACAGTTTCATTCAGAAAACTTAAAACCACATGGTGACAAGTTTGCTTAAAAGCATACTTGCCTCCACCTTTTCCGGTACAACAAATCAGTTTGCAATTTGGTTTAGAAATTTCTTGACATATCCTTCTTCAGAGATTGCACCTCGAATTGTGTCAAAGATAGAAAATTTTATTATCATAAGACTTTGTGATTCAAGCATTCGCACTTTTCATATGTAACTTTTTATCAGCTGCACTTTTATCAATAAGTGCGGAAAATTCATTAACACGAAACGCATAATCCAAATACATACACCAAAAGCAATGACAACAAGTTCTTTTCAATTTTGTAAAATTACAACAATTAAGAACTGGAATACTATTCAAACTCACAAATATAGAAAATGCATTCACTTTATATGAGACAAAATAAATCTTACAATTAATAAATGTCTCATCTACCTTAATGCATTGATGAAAATAAAACCATAATTATTATTATCGTGCAAAAAATTAGTCTGATCGAAGGGGCAATTAATTAGACTATAGAGCAATAACTTTAATAATAAAATATTAAACATTTAGCAATGGCCCGTCATAAGAAACCTAATACATCATTACAATCAAGTCTTAGTGAAAATATTATAACATGCAAGTGATCTTCTCCCAATAAGGCTAATTAATATGAATACTATAAAAATAGGTATGACCAAACAATAAGAGCTTGTTTGGCACATTATCTTATGTAGGTCACAATTATCTTACTTGAATCACATCATCTCTTATTTAAGTCACATCACTTCAACCACAACCCATATTTTACATTTTTTCGTAAAAAGTCAAAAAGTATACTAACCTAAAACTTTCCAAACAACCCATGAGTCATCCTTTGGGCTAATTATTGAATGCATAGATTAATCTCCTATTTATATCACCCACATTAATTACCGTGTATCATTTATGATCTAGACAAAATAATAACCTTCCTTTGGACCATTAAGCACTCGCATGAATCTAGACTTAACCATATGCAATCCAAAACTTTTATCTCAAACACAAGAAAATTTATATGACGTACTTTAATTATCCTTAGTTTTTGGTATGAATTGCGAAAAATCTTTTATGTCCGGAAATAATCCAACTTTAATATTCTTTATTGAAACAATTAATGTCCAAAAAGGACAACAATTTAATAACAAAAATATGTATGAAACACAATAAACTTGCCCAAGATTATGAGCTATGGGAACAAATACATATACATGGTGCCAATCATATTTGCCTTAATATGTAATAGCAAACTAGATAACAATAGTGCTGTGAAAACAATGAATCTTATGTCTTTCAATCATGGAATACATCATGTATATATTACAAAAGCCACAAATATACTGCTATGGTCATAAATTCATTGACATCATAATACAGAAGCTGATGAAAATTATATCAAATCAAACTAAATCAAACTAAATCTCAAGTACTATTAAATGAAGTCCGCTGAAGCTGACGGAAATTATGTACAAACGAATTTATATCAATGGTCATAACGGTAACAAAAATCTCATATATACAAATCTATTATTTGTTATCATGGTAATCAAACATAATATGTTTTCATCAATCAAAGTAAATAAATAAAATAATGAACCAAGATGGGAAAAAAAAAATATTGTCATGGTCCCTCTTCAAGACTCACTCCATGAACACATATACAGCTATCTTTATGATGTCAGTAGGGCAGAAGCATTAAAAAATATATATATTAAAATGAAAATTGACATCAACATTGATAATAGCAGATCATATGCGTTATATATTATTACGATGTCTTCTGATCATACAAAAATAATCCATAATTGAATATAATAATTTTATATTTTTTCAATGATCAGATAAGAAACTCTGATACCACTTGTGGGATTTCAATAAAAATTTAAATCCCAAGATCTCAAGTCAAATCAATATAAGAAAACAATAACAATTACGTACTTGACACCATTGATGGTGGCAATTCAAGCAGTAGACTTCTTGTCGTTATTGTCTTCCACTCCAAAATCCTATTTCTTTTATCTCTTACACACCAATGGAAAAATATGAGATGGGGGTATATGGGGACGCTGTTGCGCAGCAGCGTCTGCTGTGCCACAATTTGAGTCCATTTCGGGGTCTATTTTGATAATCTGAACCGTTCACATTTTAGAATACGTCAAGTAAAATATGCCTGCAAAAAATCAAGTTAATCAGATATCGTTTACGCATTCATCAACTCACATTTGTATCTACAAAAATAAATACAAATGTATTTTAGCTTGATTAAAATGAATACAAATGTGTGTGGATGAATAGGTAAACGATATCCGATTAATTTGATTTTTTGTAGACATGTTCTACTTAACATATTCTAAAATGTAAACGGTTCGAATTATCAAAATGGGCTCCGAAATAGGCCCAAATTGCTGCATAGCAAACGCTGTTGCGCGGGCTGCGCAGCAGCCTCCCCACTTCCAAGATGGGGGCTATGGGAGCTAAGGTTGGAGTAGGAACCTCAACCATATATTTATAAAGTCTCAATTCCATATTAGTCCATCATAAATATATAGAATTACAAGTAGGCCTAAATTAGTCTAGCCCATACTCTTTTTTAGTGCCCATAGCATAACTAAAAATATGTGCTATTAGAGATGTGTCCATAATCCGATCATATTTCTGTAAAGATAATAATTTAATGAATCTAACCGACATTATTCATACTTCATTTAATAATATACAATGTATGATTTTTTGATCTATGTAGCCCACCTACCAAAAAAAAAATTCCTTGCACTTACACTTGTAACTCAAAGCCACCAATCATTTTTGAAGGGGCCTCCCCCATGATGTCAGTGGTCCAAATGTGGCTAAAAAGGCCATTGAAGGCCATTAAGAGTTAGAAGAGGAGGAGCTTAGATGCGTCTTCATCAATGTGTCCGACATTTCACATGCTATCCTATCCCCCACCTTGCAACCATTAAATTGCCCCCACAAAAGCAAGAGCAAGACAAAGGCGGAGAGGCTAAACTTTCATCACGAGCTTCAATAATTTCTCCCCATTTTTATCACCACTTACACTACTCTACTACTATTGCCCATGTTCTTTCATTAAAGTGAGCACCTCACGCAGAAAATCAATCCTCTTAAATTGATACAAATCTTGCGTTCACCAAGCCAAGTGAAGCTACTCTATACACATTAAAACTTCGTTTCATATTTAGCTAAAATAATTATATTTTTTAAAATTTATATCATTTTTTTTTTCTAATTCGTCTAGTATAGAAGAATATAATGTAAAAAATAAATAAATAAAATTGAATAATTTTAAAAAAAATGTTTTCTAAAACCAAAAAATAATTAATTTCTTATATTTTTTTGTTTTTAGTATTTCTTTTTATTTAAAATTTTCTAGTTTTTCTAATTAAGTGGATTCTAAAAGTCTAAAACTTTAAAAAAAAAATAATTTAAATTTTATTATAAAAAATAAAAAATAAATAAAAGAACAAAAAGGCAAAAAGGTTATTTTAATACATAGCATGAAATAATTTATCTGTTTAATTTTTTTTTTAAATTTAACCAAACAAAATAGAGAAATAATGATTTTTTTTTTAATTTTATTTTTAGAGAGAAGTCAGAATTTTTTCTCTTCTTCTCTTTTATCTCTAAACACGACAGATGGCCGACTCTTTTAATCAACCAAAAATTAAGAAAAGTTAATAAAATTGGGTTTGGCTTTTTTTAAATTGGCATATGAGAGAGCATTTGGATTTAGTGGACCTATATCGGGGACCAATTTCGGTGATTCAAATCGTTCTTTTTACAGGACTCGTTAAGTAAAATATTTATGCAAAAAATAAAGATGATTGTATATTGATAGCTATATGTTTGAATCATGTTTGTATAAAAAAATGAACAACAAATATAATTTTAAAAATAGCCATTCATTTTTTATAATACAAATTTGATTCAAACATATAGCTATATGTATCCAATCACCTTATTGTTTGCATAAATATTCTCCTCAATAAGTCTTAAGTTGTAAACGGTTTAGATTACTGAAATCGATCTCAAAATGGGCTTGCCAAGCCCAAATGCTCTCTCAAGTTGATATGATCAACTTAAGAGAAGTTAAACCCTACAAAATGAGTGGTCTCGTATAAAAGAGCATCTATACTATTTTATATTATTATATAAGCGAAGGTTAGACTTGGTATCTAAGGTTTTACTTGTTTTTTCTTATGTCACATGTCCTTCATTTTTACTTAAAAAATAATAATAAATAAATAAGAAGAAGAAGAAGAACAAGAAGATGGATAGATAGATAGACAGATAGGAGGCATAGGACTTAAACCTTAGACCTTGGGTCTACTAAAAAGGACCTTTTACAACTTAGTGACACACAATATATAATACGTATTTTCTTATACTTTTATTAAGATCAAGTTTGGCATCTACTAAATAATACAAAAAATCAAAAAGTCATTATCATATTTAAGTTATATCATCTTATTTAAATCGCATCACCTCTCTAACATATCACATCAAACCCAACCCAAACTCAACTCATATAAGCCAATAAGTCAAAAAGTGCACTTTTTTAGAACATCCCAAACCAAATTTGAATTGTACATCGCGTGTGCCAATTGCTAATAAAGTATGAAGTGAAGGAAATAGAAGACATGAAAGGGCATGTGGCATTTTAAAAACAAAGATGAAAGTAATGGATAGTTACTTACAATTATCGTTAAAACTTTTTTCTGTATAAATACCCTCATATATGTAGTTACATTATAAAGCTCTTTTAACACAAATTAAAGACAATTAATTGGTAAATTAAATAATAAATTTTTACACTTTAAGTTAAGGGTTCGTTTGGGAAGTGGGTTGACTTTTTGGCTTTTTTGACTATTTTAACCTCAGGCTAAAAAGTCTGATTTGGGAAGAACTTTTGACTTTTTTGACTTTTTTATGAGGGAAAGAATGTAATGATTATAAGTTATATGTGATGTTTTGTCTTATTGGACTAAAAAGCCTATTTTTATTTTTTGTGACTAAAATAGTCCAAAAAAAAACCCCAAGTTGGGCTTCCCAAACGAAGCCTAAGTGGCAATCTCACTCTTTCATCCGTCTATCGGTAACAAAGTTGATGGAACTTGTTATTTGAAGAATATGTGATATTTTTGTTGTCTCATTAGCACCCTTATACTTTTACTAAAATTTCACTTTAGTTTTTACAATTTTATCAAATCTCACTTTATTCCCTTCGCTTTCAATTTTCGTTTGCTTTATTAATGGTAGATAGATGAAATGATGAGATTGAAACTTAATTTAAAATGTAAAATGTTAACTGTTACAATTGAAAATGAATGAATCAAAGTGAGATTTTCGTAAAAATGTACGAGTACCAAGTGTAATTTATCCCAATTAAATTCAATTTTCTATCATTTTTTTAATCCTAAGAGTAGGTGTAACTTATGTTTAAATTATTACATTTCCTTTACAATTTGTTACCTTTCATTTACATTTCCTGCATTTCTTACATATCGGTTACATTTCAAAGCAATATGTGTACAGCTAATTTAATATTATTTTACTTGTAATTTGATAATTCAGTCAATTAATTACTGTATCTTCTGCATCTCTTTCTCTTCTTTCTTTTTTAAATTTATTTTCTTCGCACTTTACAATTTTAAAAATTCTCTTCGTTAAGACAATTCAATTGAATTTTTTCTTTTTTAAATCAGCCTTTTTTGGCGTGCTACATTTATAAAATTTTACTTTATAGGAAAAACTAAACCAAACACAGATTTTTTTTTTAGAATGATTTTTCCATAAAAAGTAATTCTTTTAACAAATTTGTAAAAAATATAAATTTACTTTCAATACTTCTAAATTTTTTTAATGTCCTTACAAATGATCTAGATACTATTGGGCCATATTTATTTGAATGGACTGGATTTTTAAGATTAGCATTCCTAGGATGGTTAGTCATAAGATTTTCATTTCTTTTGAATTATGCGTCATATTTCATGTTTGGATTGACTCAGAGTTGTAAGATGAGATTGATAGTCCAAATCTCCCTTTTCCACTTTTGTATATCATACTCCCAATAATGATTTAGACCACTAAAAAATACACCACTAATAGCACTAACGCATTGGAATTGATAAAAAAGAAAAAAAGAAAAAAAAAAAAACAAGGCATAGAAAGTGGACGGGGCCCACTGCCACGTCATTAGCGGTCCTTCTAGTGCTCCATTTCTAGTGCTCCCAAGCATTTTTCATCATACTCCACACTTAAGATTCAACAATCTCCACATAGGGATACTATGTCCAAATAGATTATTAGTTTGAACATCAAATTTTTTTAGCTATATATTGGATTACGTATTGGATTTTTTTTTATTAATAAATCTCATTTAGAAATGTTATAACCCAATAAGTCCACCAAGGAAAATTATAACCTAATTAATTTCATTTATTTATACTTTTATTCAATGAGGTCTTTTTTTCTTAATTTATATTATTTGTTGGACTATTATACCCTTATGTCTATTGTTGGTGTATTACATAGACAAAAGATATATACATTTCTTTTTTGTTGCTACCTCTATTTTGATAGTTATCATTATTCACATTTTTCTTTTTGATCAGTTTCATTCACATTCATTGTGTTAGGGTTTCGAAACTCTCTATTTAGTAAGGTTTAGAAACTCTAGTTTACACATGGTGGTGAAATAATATTATATTCCCCCATTGTTGCAGTGAAGCTTTTGTGTTCCTCCATTGTTACTTTGTGTTCTAAATTCTGTATTCGTCCATTGTTGCGATGTGTTCAAAACTCTATATTTCTTTATTGTTGTAAGTCGAAACTCTATTTATGTCCAATCAATTTTGTTACAAACATATTCTTCAATGGTGGATTTGGTTTGATCTGGATATGTAGAATGGTGAAATTGCATAGATTGTTAATGATAGTGATAATGATAAAGATGATAATGAAGATGAGGATGTGGATGATATTTTTTTATTTTTAGAGTGAATGAGTTTTTTTTAGATTTCTAATTTTATTGCTACTATTGTTTCTATTTTTTTCTCAATCAGTGTGAATGCTCACATTTCATATTTTTTGAAAGTCTAAGAAATAAGTGTTGGAATATAGATATAGACAAAATTATATATTTTGCAATATTTAAATGTTCACATATCATTGGTTATTTGTTACTATACTTGTTGCTTGAACAATAATTTTTTGTTACCATTAAACAATTAAAATAGTCTCTTTTTTTTTCTTTCAAATTTATTTCATGTTGTAGTATGAATGTTCACATTTGTATGTATTTAGTTTTTCTAAGGTTAGTTGTATGTTAATTGTAAATTGTGAACATTCACATTGTATTTTGGTATGAATTTTTTTTTTTTTTAAGTTTTTTCGAAAGTTAATCAGTGTGTTTGGTTTGAGTTTTCTGGATTAAGTTTTTTGAAAATTGAGTTTTTTATTTTTCATTTTTTTTTTTTTAGTGAATGTTTTTAAAATTTTAAGTATTTTACTTTTTTAGATGCACCTTACTTAGATGTATCTAAAAAGTAAAAAATTTGTGAAAAAATATTTTAAAAAATTAACAAATACATAAAAATACGAAAAATATACTAAATTTTTTTATTTTTTTGTATTTTTGGTATTTCTTGAATTTTTAAAATATTTTTTCACAAAAATTATACTTTTATGTATATTTATGTTAAGTGTGTCTAAAAATTAAAAAAAAAAATTTGCTTTAAATATTAAAAAAAACAGTAAAAATAAAAAAATACGGAAAACAAGAAAGTATAATTTTTTGAAAACTGTTTTCAGAAAAACAAAACCAAACAAGCTGATATTGTATTTTTTTTGGGGTCCAGCTTGTCTCAAATTGAGATCAAGACTGGACCCGTCCAGTTCAGCCCATGGAGCCCATTTTTTGGATCCATTTTGATAATCCGAACCGTTCAATATGTAGAACTCGTCATGTACTAAATGCCTATAAAACATCACGTTGATCGGATATCAATAGCTATGTGATCAAATCAGTTTTGTATAAAAAAAAATGGACGGTGAAACAATTAACGGTTAATAAAAACTGTTTTGTTCACATAGCTATCGATATCCGATCAACGTGATTTTTTACAGACATATAGTACTCGATGAGTTTTATACATTGAACGGTTCGGATTATCAAAACGGGACCCCACGGGCCCAACAGCACGGTCCAGTCCGATCTTAGACTGGACCAAAGCCACTGCCTTTTTTTTAACTATGCTTGTTAGTTGAACAATCATTTTTGTTACCATTGAACAATCGAAATAGTCAATTTTTACTTTTTCAATTTTATTTTATGTTTTCAGGTTATAGTGTGAATGTTCACATTGGTATGAGTTTATTTTTATTTTTTTTAAACTAGTTGCATATTAATTGTAAATTGTGAACATTTACATTGTATTTTGGTATAAATTTTATTTTTTCGAAAGTTAGTTATATATTTATTGTTTATTGTAAATATACATATTGTACTGAAGTATATGTTTTGTTTTTTTAAAAGCTAGTTGTATATTTGTTGTTTACTGTGAACATTCACATTGTTTTTTTATTTTCGTTCAAATTTTTTGTTGTGTCATTTTTAAAATTTTCAAATTATAAAAAGATTCAAAATTCATCATTTGAGATTTTCTCCATGGAATGTGGAAGATATTTTCCCCTTAGAATAAGGGATAGATTTTCTTTATGAAATAAGGGAAATATTTTCTCTTTTGAATGAGGGAGATATTTTCTCCATAAAATGAGGGACTATTATTATGTAGAATAATGTTTTAGAGCCCTAAATTGGGAGCTCTAGAGTATCACTAATGATGTGGCACAGTGGCCCCCACCAAAGTGATGTGATGTTTTGGCTTGAGTTTTTTTTTTTTTTTTTTTTTTAAGCTCATTAGAGCTATTAGTGGTTCAAAAATTAGTGGGATGAATCACTACTCTGTTATGTATTAGTTTCAAAATAGAAACACATGCAAAAAATTAGAAATGATGATTTAGTCATATTACATTAAACAGGACTTAATGGAATACTAAAAAAAATATATATATAAGTTAGATAGAATAAAATATTTAGAAAGAAGATTTATCAAAAAATGACCCTTATGAATTTTATTTGATTTTTAGTCCAATATCATGACTATGTCCATCCAAACAAATATCAACTCTTATTGTCAATTGATTTGAATAATCTGAGGTCTCAAACCAAATTGTGAGGGTTTGAGACCTAGATTGTGAACTTGGAAAACCAGATCATGAGGTTTAAAACCCAAATCTCATTAGATTGAAAATCCTGATCGTCGTTTGAGATGGATTGATCACTTCCAACCCAGGTCGATCGAACCCAAACCCTCTTTAGCCCTTGATCGATCGAACAAATCCAAACCATTTTGGTGTTCGATCGATCTAACCCATAGACATATATAAAATCGTATGAGAGATGAGTGAAACCCTAGAGGGAAAAAGGAGGAGAAAGAGAACAAAGACAGAGGTATGTAAATCGTTTGAGAGAGGAGCGAAACCTAAACCTATAATTTAGATTTTTTTTAAAATTATTTTTTAATGGTATGTGATTGGTGGGTAAATTAGGACCTAATTTTTTAAATATTTTAATATTTTTAAATTTTTTTGGTTCATCTAATCTATATTATATATTATAGCAAATGGACCTTTCGTGAGAAATTTTATGGGAGCTCCAATACTTCTAACCAAATTTGTGAATTAAAACATAATTAAAAAAATTCTATTAGCTAATCCATTAAGCCAATAATTATAAAAAATAATAATTATTGCATGATTTATACTTTTTAAAAGGAAAGATAAAAGAATCTCCTTCCTCAATTGGCAAAATCTATTATCTCTCATAAAAAAAAATCAAAAGGAAATATTAAGTGAGTTCCAAAATTAATCTAACATTTTTAATTTTATGATTTTTAAAAATTAGAAAATACATATATGACAAAACTGGGGTGAAACATCAATAAATCCCAAATAATAATCTTATGAATTATTTGGTCTTCTATTTTTTTCATAGACCCAAAGATTTCATTCAAGTGTGAATTACATATAGAGTCAAATACAAATGCGCGTATTATGTGTTGAGAGACAAATGTGAATTTTCTCATAATGTCGAAATTACTAAACGTAACACTTAAAAAAAATTTCTTAGTATACTTTTATCAAACATAACATTCCAATATAACACTTTAAAAACATAACACTCAATGTAAAACATTTAAGAATTCCTTAGTGTACCCTTTTCAACCGTAACAACGTAACATTCAAAAAAAAAATTTGCTTAGTGTATTTTTCCTAAATGTAACACTCCAATCAATGTAACACACAAAATTCTTTTGTGTATTTTTTCCAAATGTGATATTCCAATGTAATATACTAAGAAACTCTTTGGTGTATTTTTATCAAACATAACAGCGTAACATTTCAAAAAAAAACTCTTCGTGTATTTTTTCCAAACATAACACTCCTATTAATGTACGCACAAAAACTCCTTAGCACACTTTTTTCAAACGTAATATTCTAATCAGTGTAACACACAAAAAAAATTTAGTGTATTTTTTCCAAACATAACATTTCAATGTAACATACCAAAAAACTCCTGAGTTTACTTTTCTCAAACATAATAATGTAACATTCCAAAGAAATCCATTAGTGTATTTTTTCCAAACATAACACTCCAATCAATATAACATACAAAAACTCCTTAGTGTATTTTTTTTTTTTTTTCTAAACGTAACACTCTAATGTAACACCAAAAAATTTCACTAATAGAAATATAAATTTCTAGGCTTCACAACCAATACTTCAGTCGCCAATCTCCTCAAAAAAATCTTCTACACCTCACATTTTCATTCTCATCTAAAAAACGAAACAGAAAATTAAAAACTTATTTCACTTAAACTCAATGACACCAAATCAAATAAATATAACTTTTCAAAAAAAAAAAATAATTAATTCATAAAAAAAACTTTTAAAACTAAATACATTAATATTCTCCCATATGAGATTTATGAATAAATTTTTCATAAAACTGTTTATCTGTACCATTAATTTAAAATTTTGAAAATACTAACCGTAAACCTGAGCATAGCTCGAGATAACGAGATATGAAAAAACGAAGGGACTGTTAACCACCTTCTTTGCATTCTCCAATGCCGACTGGGCTGGCTGTTCCGATAGCAGCCATATTTGATTACAGGCCACTATTGGCTTCTGCTTATTTCTCGAAAAAAACCTAGTGACTTGGGTTTCCAAAGCATCTTTTTATATAAAATACAATAAAGCTTGAGAACTCGAAAAGTCCAAGGTTTGATTGGCCCGAAATTGAAAACGACGTCGTTTTCAAATATTTTTTTTTCCTCTCCTTAAATAGGGAGAAGAGAAAAGAGATAAGGAAGAAAGGAGAAAGGAGAAGGGAGAAGAAAGAGAGAAAAGAGGGAGGAAGAGAGAAGATGTAGGAAAGCAACGATGTGATGGGGTGATGGCGACGACGGGACAACGGGCTGTGTGTGTATACACAGCAATGGCGATGGGCGATGGAGAGCAACGGTGATGGCGACAGTGGCTTCTTCCTCCTCTCCTTCTTTTTCTGTTCTTCTCTCTTCTCCTCATTTTTTTTTTTAATTTTGATTTTGATTTTTTTGATTTGTGTAGATTTGGTGATTTGTGAGATTTTTTTGAGTTTTTTATTTTGATTTTGATTTAGATTTTCATTTGAGTTTGTCTGTTGCTGTGGGTTTGATTTTTGATTTTTCTTTTTTTTTTGAGTTTGTTTGTTGAGGATTGTTGCTGTGGGTTTTTTGTGTTTTTTTTTTTTTTTTTTTTTTTTTTTTTTTTTAGTTTTGATCTTCATGTGAGATTTTGAGTTGTTGAGTTTGCTATGGGTTTGAATTTCTAGAGTAGTAGAGCAGAGAGGGGGAAGAAAGAAGAGAGGGAAGGAAGAAGAAAAGGGAAAAAAAATTCAAACGATGTCGTTTGAAAATTCGGGGCAGTCAAGCCCCAGTACATTCGGGCTACGTAGCACAGCTATATAAAATAATATAGATAGATAGTTAAATATTTATATGCAAATTTTGAGAACAAAAAAATTGAGACCCAAAATTCAAGTCTCATAATTTTATCACAATGTCAATTTTTATTGTCACAAACTCAATCATGTAAATTTTAGGATTCGTTTGGTATTGGCTTTTTTTAGTCAATTTTTTTGTGTTGAGACTTTTTTAGTATCGTTTGATTTTTATTTTGGGACTTTTTTGACTTTTATGAGAGAAAAAGTGTAATAATTATGAGTAAAAAGTAATATTTTATCTTATTAACTTATATAACTTATTTTGTTTTTTTATGATTATTTAGCTCCAAAATGTTAGCCAAATGATGGCTTAACTTCCTTAGCCTCCGTTTGGCAAGCAAAAAGCCAGGCTTTTTTGGCTAAAATAGCCACAAAAAACAAAATAGGCTATTTTAGCCACAAAAAACAAAACATCAAATCCAACCCATAATCATTACAATCCTCTCTCACAAAAAAAGCCAAAAAAGCCAAAAAGCCAAAAAGCCCTTCCCAAACCAGGCTAAAATAGCCCAGGCTAAAATAGCCAAAAAGCCAAAAAGCCAAAAAGCCAACCCACTTCCCAAACGGAGGCTACTAGAGCTGCAACAGCCCAACCCAACCAATGTGAGTCTAGCTCGAATTTTTTAAGAATTGAGCAACGTATTTTTTAATTTGGTGAGGACCTTGGCAAAAATTTAGAAATTAGAATTAAATTTTAGTAGGTCTAGGTACAGATATCAAATAACTTGAACAATCCAAAACTCAAATTATACATATAAAAATATAAAATTATTTCGTAATTTCTTTTTCAAAATAATAAACAAAATTAATTAAAAATTTAATATTAATGAATAAAAGTAAAAACGTGCTTAAGTTTATTCAATAAAACTATTTTTTTAAATGTTTAAAAAAATTACACCTTTTAGAGAATAATCCAATAAGTTAATATTAAAAAAAATATTACTTTTTATAATGGCATAAAATAATTCAAATATAATTTTTTAGAACTGTTTTTAGTTTAAAAATTATAATAAAATATTTAAATGGTTTAAAATAAATTTATCACAAAATAAAAGTATATGAATAAATAAAAAAAGTAAGAAAAAAAGTTTAGAATGGCATTCCCATCTGATTTGAAAATAATTTTAGATAAACAATAAATTATCATATGTAATCCTCAATTTTATTTTATTTTAATAATAAAAGTAAGTTTCGCCAATCATCACTTTTAATAAAAAAAAATAACATTTATTTCTATTTGATTTTAGCAATAGTCATTTTTAACTATTTAAGGCAGAAATATTTTTGGCACAAATGTTGTACTCTTTAGTTTTGTAATCAACTAAAGCTACACCCGACTTTGGGGTTATATTTACGTATCAATGGGACAGACTAAAAAGAATTGCACTATAGATTTGAATATTTTGTTTATAGGTGAAAGAAGATTTGCATCAAACATAGAAAATGACTTGTATCAAATATAAGAAAAACTTGCACCTCATGAAAATGATTTTTATTTTTTATTGTCCTTTTCCCAATTGATTTGAGATTTTTCCTCAAATTTTTAATAGTTGACCTAATTTTAACCTTACACCATATGTTCAACAATTCCATATTATTTTATAAATTACATAAATCTCATTTCAAGATAAACATTCGATTCAATTATATATAACGGATTAATTTAGTTAACACGAATAGATATTAGTAAACATGGTAACCCCCATGGGTAGCCTAGTTGGTTGAGGGCAAGGGACCAGGGACCTAGGAATATGCTCTTCACTAGGTCTCAGGTAGGGGTGTTCGCGGATCGATTTTGTGCGGTTTGTGGTTCGGTTTTGACCCGCCCACATCTTTGCGGTTTGGAAAAAAATCAACCCGCAACCGCCCGCAGTGTGGTTTACGGTTTGTGCGGATAGGGTTTTCAAATGTGCTGGCGGTTGCGGGCGGTTTCCAATTTATACTTTTTTTAAAAAAAATTAATTTTTGAGTTTTTTTTTTCATCGAATTTAGGCATCAGATTCATTTTATATATTTGTGATAACAATTTTCTAATGAGTTTACAAATAAAAATTGAATATCAATGGGTGGAGGTAGAGACATCGAAGCCACAATCACTTCCAATCACAGAATTATATACATAGAGAGCTTGAGCCATCAAGTGGAGCTCATTCAATGCTAAAGCCTAAAGCTTTGCCATGAAGGGTAGAGGCAATATAAACAAACTGGTGTAATGCTTCGGTTAATTGGTGAGAAGTATGAAACAACAACAATTAAAGCACATAGTCCCTCAATAAAAACAAGTTGTGCCTTCATTGTTCAATACTAAAGATTGAGCCTCCGTTTGGGAAGTGGGTTGGCTTTTTGGCTTTTTGGCTTTTTTGGCTATTTTAGCCTGGGCTAAAAAGTTTGGTTTGGGAAGGACTTTTTGGCTTTTTGGCTTTTTTGATTTTTTTTTGTGAGAGAAGAGTGTAATGATTATGGGTTGAATGTGATGTTTTGTTTGTTGTGGCTAAAATAGCCTGTTTTGTCTTTTGTGACTATTTTAGCCCCAACCCAACTTGCCAAACACCAATGGTTTTCTAGTTCTTCAACTACAAAACTTGACAATAATTAGTAACACCAAATTATTCTCAAGCCCAAGAATGATTTCAAGAATGCAATGATGAAAGAATAACTCAGAGGGCAACAGGGGAATTGCAAGTAATCCGCAGAGATACTGAAGCTTCTGAGGGCAAACAGTTTTGGATTTAGCAGCTGCTACTAAAATGAACGGCATGGTTAGATTGCCTTCATTTTTGTGCAACAAGATGAAGGTAATCTCTCAAACTCCTAATATCTGCATTTATGAATGTCATATCCTGAAGATGAACTCTCTCTCCTTTAACAAATACAGACAACTTGAGCCATCTAGTGAAGCTTCACTCAAAGCTAAAGCCTAAAGCTTTGCCATGAAGGGCAGAGGCAGCATAAACAAACTTGGTGCAGCCATCTAGCAGAGAGTACATTAGTCTAGTTTGCTAAGTTCCTTTATGATTGCTTATATATATATATACAAAAAGTTTTTTTACTTGAAAACACTGGTGTGTGTAATGCAATGCTCCGGTTGATTGGTGAAAAGTATGAAAGAACAAGAATTAAAACTAAAGAGTCCCTCAACAAGAAAATATGCATACATGGAAACAAACATGCTCTAAGGCCATGTTTGATTCACAATACTAATAGTGAGGTATTAATAATCCTATCAAATTAGTGTGGTATTAACTATCCCACCCCTACCCCATTACTAATAATCCTACAAATTTGTTGGATTAATTATCCATTGGATTAATAGTCCTAAACCAAAATGTCAAAACAAACATAGGATGATTGGGCCCACGGATTAATAATCCCAATCCCATGCTTTAATCCTTCCAATCAAACATGCCCTAAGGGTATTAGTAATACCAAGGGACTAATAGTCCTAAGGCTATCTGTGCAAACAAACAAGGGCATTAGTAATATCTTGGTATCAAAAATGCTAGAGGCCCCAAAAATTCTACCAAAAGTTTTACCAAATGTCTCACATGGGTGTGGGACCCACATTCATGTGAGATATTTTGTAAAACTTTTGGTAGAATATTTGGGGTCTCTAGCATTACTCCCTTGGTATTACTAGTCTCAATACCCTCCCTGTAGCCTAAAACAAATGGGGCCTAAGAGAATTACGTATTAATGGGACAGACTAAAAAGAATTGCACTATACATTTCAATATTTTGTTTATAGGTGAAAGAAGATTTGCATCAAACATAGAAAATGACTTGTATCAAATATAAGAAAAACTTGCACCTCATGAAAATGATTTTTATTTTTTATTGTCCTTTTCCCAATTGATTTGAGATTTTTCCTCAAATTTTTAATAGTTGACCTAATTTTAACCTTACACCATATGTTCAACAATTCCATATTATTTTATAAATTACATAAATCTCATTTCAAGATAAACATTCGATTCAATTATATATAACGGATTAATTTAGTTAACACGAATAGATATTAGTAAACATGGTAACACGCATGGGTAGCTCAGTTGGTCGAGGGTAAGGGACCAGGGACCTAGGAGTATGCTCCTCACTAGGTCTCAGGTAGGGGTGTTCGCGGATCGATTTTGTGTGGTTTGTGGTTCGGTTTTGACCCGCCCGCATCTATGCGGTTTGAGAAAAAGTCAACCCGTAACCGCCCGCAGTGCGGTTTGCGCTTTGTGCGGATAGGGTTTTCAAATGTGCGGGCGGTTGTGGGCAGTTTGCAGTTTACACTTTTTTTTAAAAAAAATTAATTTTTGAGTTTTTTTTCCCATCAAATTTAGGCATCAGATTCATTTTATATATTTGTGATAAAAATTTTCTAATGAGTTTACAAATAAAAGTTGAATATCAATGCATTAAATGAAACTACCCAAAACAAAGAGACCCTACACTAGCATTTTTGCCATGAAAAAAATGTATATCAATGCATTAAAGGTTGTACTCAATTACAATTGTCAGTTCATTAATCAATAATCAAACTAGAAGTTTCATCGACCACCAGAAGGAAAAAATTTTTAGGAAAAAGTTGATGAATCACCAATGAAAATCATATAAGAAACTAAGTTTAGTACTTGATAATTCTACGGCATTAAGAAAATTGAGAAATACTTAAAAATAAGGATCTTAGTGTCATAGAGAATATAAAATCATATAAAAAACCAAGTTTAGGACTTGATAATTCTACGGCATTAAGAAAGTTGAGAAATACTTAAAAATAAGGATCATAGTGTCATAGAGAACATAATGGTACTCCTATTAAAGTTACAAAGTTGGTATATAAAAAATAATAATAATAATTAAAGTGCATGCGGTTTTTGCGAGTTGCGGGTTAAACCCGCAACCCGTAAATTTGTCATATTTCAAACTGCATCCGCCCGCATTATGTTTGCGAAACCGCCCATTTATATGCGGGTTGGGCGGTTTGAACAGTTTAGATAAACCGTTGCCCACCCCTAGTCTCAGGTTCGAATCCCACCCCCAGCTAGCTACTGGCGGGCCACTGTGTCTTTGCCCGGTCGATAAGTTCAGGACTCCGAGATTAGTCGAGGTGCGACACTCCGAAGGGGTGCTGGCCCAGACACTCAGTTATCAAAAAAAAAAAAAAATAGTAAATATGTTAGGTACGAATTCTTGAAAAGTTCAATTAGAGATTAAATGTAAGGTTAGAAATTGTAAGAGTAGCTAGGGAAATAGAATAATGCTATATACACTAATTAATGTACTGATTAGTGTATCAATTGATGATATAATATAATTTAAGAAATTTTTTATATTTATAATTTATATAATAAATAAAATAATAATAATAGTATAACTAATATTGATATACTAATTAATAGTGCGGGTAGCACCACCAAGGCAATGAGATTAAAAAAGTGAGATACGGAAGGTATTGGTGATTAATAAGAGAGAAATGATATAAAGGTGTAGTTTGATGTACGTATGTAAGTTGGGAGTAATTAATAAGAGGAGTCAAATGATTTAAAGGTGTAGCCTGATGTGCATTTGGGAAGACAATTTGGGATGTCTGAAGAAAAAGAGTCAACGCTCCTCTGCGTCAAAAAATTTTCATTTCATTATCCAATTTGCTTTCAATTTTATATGAATTTCAGTATATAGTTGTTAATTAGAAGTTTCAGTTGTTATACCATTTGAAAAAATCCAACTTAAAAGAGTATGTATTTATCTTTCATGTTAAATGTAATTTTAATAATTTATTTATTTATTTTACTCTAATATGTTATTGATCATTTGATAACATACATGTTGGTTAATACTTAAATAACTTTAATATAATTTAAATGAAAATAACTTACTCGCATGATTTCAATTATTTCTTTTAAATTTTAAAATTATTACTATATTTTTAAAACAAAATTTTAATTATTTATTTAAAATCGCGCATAATACGAATTTTATATTAATTGTATGGAAGGTAAATATATAATCTGTTTTTCAAAAATAATTTTAAAACGATTACAAGAGAGGGAAAAAAATAACAAAAAAATCACCCAAAAATTCCATCTAAACACCACCCAAAAAAAGAGAGAGTTGATTAAGATGACATTTCACCATCGATAATGCTACGTAGCTCAAACTTTAGTGTAATTTAAATGAAAATAACTTACTCGCATGATTTCAATTATTTCTTTTAAAATTTAAAATTATTACTATATTTTTAAAATAAAATTTTAATTATTTATTTAAAATCGTGCATAATACGAATTTTATATTAATTGTATGGAAGGTAAATATATAATCTGTTTTTCAGAAATAATTTTAAAACGATTACAAGAGACGGAAAAAAACAACAAAAAAAATCACCCAAAAATTCCATCTAAACACCACCCAAAAAAAGAGAGAGTTGATTAAGATGACATTTCACCATTATGGTGACATTACTGTAATTTTAATATTTTACTATTATAATATGTAAAATTATTACTTTGATAATGTTGTTTTGATACACCATTATGAATGCTCTAAATGCTATTAAAAACAGAGTCATATTTAGGAGTGAGAAAAAAAACAGCGGCTGAAAAATATTTAGGCTATTTAAACAACCCCAACCAAAAAACAGAAATAGTCAGCGAATTAGGTGAACAAAAAATAAGATTACATCAAAACTGTATGTACCCTCTGGCTGTGATATATGGCAAGATAACAACAGAAACACGTTCAGTAAAACAATCGAAGTTCGGAAATTTGAAACATGTGTATTGCTATACAGATAAATAAACAAAAGGAATATATCATCTATTATTTATTTATTGCATTTTGTAATGAAATTCAATTGCCGCCTTATATACACAACAATAGCACCTAACCTGGTCATCAAATTCAAAGCCTCTCTCAATCATCCAATCCCCTACACCATTACCGCTTTCTTTCTTTACCATTTCAAGCCACCCCTGCCCAACAGCCCTGACTCAATTCCTCCCCCATCATAAATAAATAGTATGTAATTACCTCATCATGTATACACCACAAAATTTAGTAGTAATCTATATATATATAGACAGAGAGTGAGAGAGAGAGCTATTAATAGTGTAATCCTTAGTGTCTCGAATTCACTTTGACTCGAACGGTTCGAATTTTTATTCACCAATCGTCTGACAAAAAGACTGACAGTCACGTTTGTCACTTTGCCAACCATAGCTGTTAGCCTTTTTGTCAAATGACCGGTTGAACGACTAATGAACAAAAATTCGAGCCATTCAAACTAAGATAACTAAGATGAATTCGAGATGCGTAGCATTGCTCCTATTAATATTATTTACCACTTATAACCTCCCTCCTGCTCCTTGATCCTCCTCAACACACCATCAATGGCAATATCAAAAGCATCTCTTACACCCACCAATCCCTCAATGGGTTGCTTTGCATAAACAATATTGGGTATATATTCAATCACTTTGTCTCTCATCTTCCTCACCTCTTCCCTGCTGATTTTCTCAAGCTCCCCTCTTATCGACGTACCATTCTTCACCGCATTCCGGTCTATGAAAACCGAGTAGCTCCCCGGTTCGCTCGGCAAGAACCACTCGTACTGATAGTAAGCGGTTCGTTTCCAGAAGAAAACCGGGATCGAACCGGCCACCATGCAGTCGAATATGGACCGTCGGGTGAAGCTATCCCCTCTCGGCTGCAGACAGAAGTCCGAGTTCAGAAACGTCTCCAGAATCGCCGACGACCCGTTGGAGCACTTCGACCCGCCACAGTCCACCACCCGACAAGACCCGGACCCGGACTCCTTGTAGCACTGGCTCAGTAACAGTCCTCGAAAATCGTTCTTGATAAAGCCACGTGTCGCGCCGGCGAAGCAGAAGAGGGTGGACCGGTAGCGTGTTCGGGCGAAGTCCTGCCACGTACTCACGTCGGAGTGGGTACTGGGGTGGAATCCGGTGGGGTAGGGCACACCGACATCGAAGTAGTCCCACTGATTTCTCTCGATCAGAAGGCGGGTAATGTTTCTCATCAACGGCAAGTAGATGCAGCTGGAGCCCCAGTCGTCGTCGTTGGAGCGCCGGAAGTCCCAAGTGATGCGACCCATCGTGATGAAGTGATCCCAGCCGTTGGATCTGTTCCAGTACGTCTGGTTCTGGACCCACCCCAACATCATCTGGCAGTGCCGATCACGGTCCTGTGCGCTGTAATTCTTCCACAAGTACTTCCCAACTGCAAGTCCAGCGTAGAAGGGTATGTAGAACGCCGTAGCCGATTCTGGATCGGTGGTTCTGCACCGGTAGTTCATAATCCGATTGTGGTATATAATCTCCGACGAAAACTGGTCCGTCCAGAACCACGCGCGGGTCAGATTTTCCGGCATGATTCCAGCAAGTTCAGTGGCTTTCCGGCCAAACCCATCGTTCGAAAATGCATCGCATCTCGACACCCATGGGTTCAATTCATTGCATTTTTGTAACAATTCGGTGTTGAAAACAGGTGGGAGTGGGTATACATAGACCATACCTGACTTACACTGAATGTCGGCGGCGGCGGAGGTTGAGGGAGAAGGGAAGTGGTGGAGGCGGCGAGAGACGGAGATGGGGAGAGAGCGAGCCATGAGGAGGAGGAAGATTTGGAGCAAGAAAACAGAGAGGATGAGCCATGTGCGAGGGTGTTGTAGAGAGAGATACGGTTGGATTGAGTTGAAGGAGTTCTTGCGTTCTAATAAGTCTGGGGTTTTGTGTTTTTTAAGGGGTTGGAGGGCTTCCAAAGAAGATTTTTCCGAAATATCCAACATCACAGCCACAAAATTGTTGTATTTTCCGCCAAAATTGGCCCGAAATTTGTTGGGTTAGGGTTGAGTTGTGGCGTTTTGGGGTTGTGGCGGCGAAGTTGCTCCGATCAGCTCGAAAACGTTGCAGAGCATCTGAGAGAGAGGGGAGAGAGAGAGAGAGGAGAGACAGAGTGCAGAGAGTTCTAGGCTATTTTCAAGCTCTTGGGTTCTTTCTGTTTGGTGATCTTCTGAAAGAATAGTGGACACGTGTAGGGGAGCAATGACCGGCTGCGAGTGGCAACCGACAGGCTACATAAGCTCTCTTAACCGGCAAGTGGCGTTATTGCTAGTAAAGTTTTTCTAATAGCTAAAAGAACCACCAATGGCAATGAAAGTGAATAAAATTTGTCACAGGTCATGGTTAATTTACTTTTACTCCTATGTACTTTAATATTAAATTTATTAGTATACGAACCGTGCAATGCACGGATTAAATAAATAATTAAAAATATTTTTAAAATTAAATAATAATATAAAATTTATTTAAAAGGTATATAAAAATAATTTAAAATAGATTAAATTTTAGCTATTTTATTGGAATATATATTGTAGTTGTCATAATGTAATTGGTAAACATAAAAATAAAATAGAATAAGGTCCCGTTTGGGGACTTACTTTTTTAGTTAATTAGTCAAAAATTACTAAATTAGTCAAAAAGCCGACAACTCATACCAAAAAGTCAAAAATTCTCTTTTTTCTCTACTTTTTGCACATCTTTTCGTAATTAGTCAAAAAGTCATCCCAAACATACAAGTTTTTTTTACCTACCTTTTTAGCCAAATAGCCAAAAAATTACTAAAATTAGTCTGTTCCCAAACGAGGCCTAAATTAAAAAATATATATGTATATATTTATGATAAAATAAAAATAATTTTTTTTTATTAATTTTTTTGTTTTTTTTTATTCTATGTTAAAATTTGGGGTAAACTATCAAATAGGTTCTAATAATTGGACTTAATTTTCATCGAGTCCTATTGAAAATAAGTCTTCGTAAAATTATCACAAAAAATAATTTTTTTGTGACGATTTTTTACATATGTCACTAAAAATTAACAATTAATGACTTTTTTTATCATGATTTTTATAAATTGTCGCTAAAACTTACAATTAGTGACTTTCTGTGACAAATTTTTTAAATTGTCTCTAAAAGTTGTGAATTAGTGACACTTTTTGTGACAATTTTTTTAAACTGCCGCTAAAACTTATAATTAGTTACATTTTTTGTGACAAAATTTTCGTGTTATTGCTGAAAATTAACAATTAATGACTATTTTTAATAGTATTTAATTAAAAATGTCACATAAGACCTCTTGAACAATAAGTTTATTTATTAGAACCTACACGTAAGTCCCCTAAAATTTGTCATAAAACTTAAACATATTTTTTTATAAATAAAACAATATATATTGATAAAATTGGTCAAAAGACTAATCAATTTATACAAAAATTAATTAATTAACATTTTTTAATTTTATTTTTTTAAAAAATTTAAATTGTTTTTAACTGATACATTCACAACACTATAATATTCAATGGGAACATAGATTTACTTTATCAACAATGTTTGCTAGCTTGAATTTTCATGCCCCCGAATGGTTCGAATGTCTCAAAACGATGTCGTTTTGAGGGTAAAACGGCGTCATTTGGATACATTTGATCCATTCAGACCACACAAATTCGAGTTACCAAACGTTTTTCTTAGTTTATATAACTGAAACAATTTAATTTTTCTTTCTTTTCCTGATATGGAATTGTATAAAATAAAAATTAACAATTATTCGAGCGGAAAGCTAATTTCTAATCAAACAATATTAGTCATTTAATCTTTAATTAGATCAATTTTTAGTTTATTTCGAATCAAACAAATCTAACCAATATATTTTAATAAATCTGTTAAGATCACAATTAAACCAGCAAATCAGTTAAACTAAAAATGGTTCAGCTTAATAGGTTAGGTCAAAAAACCAACCAACTTATACAAAAATTTAATTAATTAAAATTTTTAAATATTATTTTAATTTTAAAATTTAAACTGTCTTGAACTGAAACATGTCGAACACTACAATATTAAATAGGAACATAAGGTTCATTTTATATAAGTGAAACTCGATGTAAGATTATAAAATAAAAGTTAACAATTATTTGGGCGGTAAGTTTATTTCTAATCAAGCAATCAGTCATTTAATTAAGTCAATTTTTAGTTTATTTCAAATCAAACAAATCTAACTAATATATTTGGAAAAAACTGCCAAAATCGCAATTAAACCAATGAATCAGTCAAACAAAAAAATGATTCTAGCATAATCGGCTAGGTCAAAAGATCAACTAACTTACATAAAAATTAAATACTTAAAACTTTCAAATTTTATTTTCAAATTTAAACTGATTTTAACTGAAACATGTAGAACACTATAATATTAAATGAGAATATAAGATTCTCTTTATATAAGTGAAACAACTCACTTTTTATTTATTCTCTTAATGTGGGATTATAAAATCAATTATATTACAGACTAATTAGAGTTTTTTTTTTTAAATTTAAATTATTTTGAACTGAATTACACACAATACTATAATATTAAAAAAGAGTATAAGATTTACTTTATATAAGTGAAATAAACTTTGTTTTTTCTTCTTCTCCCGATGTGGGATTATAAAATAAATTATAACCTAATTACAATTTTATTTTTGGGGAATTGACCAGTAAATCCCATTTTGTGGACTTGTAATCCATAAGGTCCTGAATGTTTTCTTGGTGACTAGGTGGTCCCTTAATTTGTTTGTTGACAGTTTTGCCACTGCTAGTATTATTGATTGACATTTGGTGTGGGTTTCTATGGGAGAAGGTGAATGTGTGTTTGTGTGTCACGTTGATCAAAAAAGTACACTAATACATTTTTTAATTTAGTGAGTGTGTGACACTCACAGCATGGGACGTGGGTTGTGACGTGAACACAAGTAGTTAGAGATTTTTTTTTTTTTTTTTTTTGGGAACTAATTAATTTGACACAGTTTGACACGTTTCGACTTCCCTACAATTTGACCCTTTTTTCCCCAATTGCCAGTTGTGACGTTTCGACGTGAACCTAGCATTTGTGTGTCACGTTCTCTGTATCCCACTTCACAAATCGAAAAGGTGTGGGAGTTGTGGCCGTTGGTGGCGGACTCCGAGCAGAAGCTTGACATCTTCAACAATGGATGCTGAGGTTCCTGCTGTGGTCGTCGTCGGTAGCGGAGTCCGCAACATTGATCTCCAGCGGACCTCCCTATGGATCTTTACCGTACATGCACCAATGCCAAATCTAATCAGAACCCAGATCTGAAATGGTGTTTTCAGATCATCGTCGTCTGCCCAGATTTGAAGAAGTGGACATTAACATCAAAAAATTCAGCATTGATTAGTACAAAAATTGAAACCAATAGAGAGAGAGAATTTGAGATAATCGAGGTCTGAGCATAGTAGTGAGGGACGAATTAAACCAACCTGAAATCAATTCTTGTTTGAGAAAGGTGAAACCGCCGAGAAGAGGATTCGGAGCTACAAGAAGAAGAAAAAGAAGTAAGACTCTTCAATGACACCGACCAAGAGAGAGAGTCCTGTAGTTACGTGTTTTATACAGAGACGATGAGAAGCGAGCCACATTAATAAAATACAAATTGCAGTTGCTCATGACTCTGCTTCTATAAATAGACTCTCCAATGAATAGAGAGAGAGAGAGAGAGAGAGAGAGAGAGAGAGAGAGAACACCGGCACCACATCTCACCCCACCAAGACAGTTAGAGCCGTGTGTGTATGTACACGTAGGTGTTTCGATCTTCTCTGACCGACATGGTACACCGACTGCCTTGCCGGATTGATGATCATCGACGTGGTACACCGACCTGCCGGATTAATGATCATCTTGTACCCATTGTTCACGTCGATCTGACGATGCCGAGTTACCAAACGTGGAACAGGGAACGTATCCCACAAAATATGCATTCCATCCCAATATACACCTCTAAAGGAAAAACAAAAGAGGGCCAAATCCGTCCACACACACATCATATAAATTTAAAACGGGACCTGATTGTCTACAAAACATGTTAAATAGGACTTCCCAATGCAACAGAATGAATGTGGGACCAGATGGAGTAATAGATTGGTAAATAGGACTTTCTAATAATTTCCCCTCTATTTTTATATAGTTATATGTAAGTTAGCCAATAGAAATTTTTTTAATTGTTTAAAATTAATAAAATCAGTATGAAAAATCGAGATTGAACTGGCGAATCGGTCAATCCAAAATGGTTCAGCCTAATCGATTAGATCAAATGACCAACCAACTTATTCAAAAATTAATCAATTAAAACTTTTAAATGTTATTTTAATTTTAAAATTTAAACTGTATTGAATTGGAGTATACACAATACTATACTATTAAGATTCACTTTATATAAGTGAAACAATTCACTTTTTTCTTCTTTTTCTAATGTGAGATTATAAAATAAAAGTTAACAATTATTTGGACGGAAAGTTTATTTTTAATCAAGCAATCTCAGTCTTTTAATCTTTAAACAAATCAGTATTTAGTTTATTTCGAATCAAACAAATCTAATCAATATATATTGATAAAACTGCGATTTAATCAATCAAATCAAAAATGATTTAACCTAATCGGCTAGGTCAAAAGACCTACCAAGTTACACAAAAATTAATTAATTAAAACTTTTAAAATTTAAACTATATTAAATTGAAACATGCACAACATTACAATATTAAATGGGATGAGAGTATAAGATGCACTTTATACGAGTAAAACATCTTATTTTTTTTCTTCTTCTCCCGATGTGAAATTATCAAATAAAAGTTAGGCAATGAAGATTTTCTTAATTGTTTAAAATTAAGAAAATCAAAAAAAATTAGTATGAGATATTGAAACTCTCATAAGGTTCCTCACTAAAAATCTCATTTTCCTTATATAATATATATGTAGTGAAATAAACTTTACTTTTTTTCTTCTCCCCATGTAGGATTATAAAATAAATCATAAATTAATTAAAGTTTTATTTTTATATGGTTAAATGAAAGTTAGTAAATAGAAAAAATTTTAATTATTTAAAATTCATAAAATTAGTATGAGAAATCGCCATTAAACCGGCGAATCGGTCAAATTCAAAATGGTTCAGCCTAATCGATTAGGTCAAATGACCAACCAACTTATATAAAAATTAATTAATTAAAACTTTTAAATGTTATTTTAATTTTAAAATTTAAAATGTCTTAAATTGAATATATACAATACTACACTACTAAGATTCACTTTATATATGTGAAACAACTCACTTTTTTATTTTTTTTTTCGATGTGAGATTATAAAATAAAAATTAACAATTATTTAGATGGAAAGTTTTTTTTAATCAAGCAATCATAGTCTTTCAATATTTAATTAGATCAATCTTTAGTTTATTTTGAATTAAACAAATCTAATCAATATATTTTAATAAAACCGCTAAAATCGCAGTTAAACCAACGAATTAATCAAATAAAAAATGATTTAGCCTAATCAGCTAGGTCAAAAAACTCACCAAGTTACGCAAAAATTAATTAATTAAAACTTTTAAAATTTAATCTATAATGGATTGAAACATGCGCAACAGTACAATATTAAATGGGATAGGAGTATAAGATTCACTTTATATAAATAACACATCTTATTTTTTTTCTTCTTCTGCCGATGTGGGATTATCAAATAAAAGGCAGGCAATAGAGATTTTATTAATTCTTTAAAATTAAAAAAATCAAGAAAACTAGTATAAGATATTGAAACTTTCACAAAACTCCTCACTAGAAACCACATTTTCCCTCTATAATATATAAATTAATTAAAACTATTAAAATTTAAATTATATTGAATTGAAACATGCACAACACTATAATATTAAATGGATGAGAGTATAAGATTCACTTTATATAAGTAAAACAATTAATTTGTTTTTCATTCTTCTTCTGATGTGAGATTATCAAATAAAAGTTAGTGAATGAAGATTTTCTTAATTGTTTAAAATTAAGAAAATTAATATGAGATATTGAGATTCCTCACTAAAAATCTCATTTTCCTTATGTAATATATCGATATAGATTACTTATTTTTATTTTTTTAATTTTGACTAATAGAATAATTAACTTACTTCAATAAATATAAATATTTTTTTCAATTTTGAATTAATTATTCAAATTTTTTATTAACTTATTCAAAATGATGGTTTGAGAAGAATATGGAAGTTTGGCTTTATGACGTAAATTTGTCCTTTGCCCCAAACTTTATCCTAGCTTTTGTCATTCAGATCACTTTCGTTATTTAAAATTAAATTTTATAGTTGGCTTTTTTATCTTTAGTGAAGTGTATGATTTATGTTATTTAAATTATAAAATTATTATTTTTATCGATTATTGATTTGAACGAGTCTCCAATTAACTAACATAATTAGATAAAATTGGTAATTAGAGATTAAATAGAAAAAAGAAAAAATTACTCATAAACCCCGGTTTAGGAAATATTGTTCCATTTGGTCCTAGGAATTTTCTTTCAAACCATTTGGTCTTATTTATTTATTTATTTTTGGTATGTTTGTATTTTGTTGATTTGGGGGTTATAGAGTTGCTTGTTTGCCCTTTATATTTAATTTTGGTTTGATTTCTTTTCCGATGTTAGCATGGGGCGCATAAGGTATGTTTGTGAGTTCCTATTTTTTTGTTGAGATTTGGGGAGTGATTTGTGGGATTTGTTGATGTTACTTCTGTTGTGTGCGGTGGGGTTGATGTGGAAGTTCCATTGTTTGGTTGGAAGAGTTCTACTGTGGTATTTTTGTTTGTTGCTGCTTCTGGGTAGGGTTTTGACGTGCTTTATAGCTAAAGATGGCAACCAAGCTATGATTTTAAATTTGTCAAATTGGTGTTACTTTTTTGTTTTTAATTTTGCTACACTATCACAATTGGCACACAGTAACAAATATGGGTTACATTGGCTTCTCACTCCTAACACCCAATTGTGAGTGTCGTAATCCACGTCCGGGGATGTATGTTTCTGAAATGCGGTGTAGCCAGGTTTGTTCCTGATCGCATTTGCCATCGTGAACTTTGAAAATACATGTTATTGGGAGTGGTTCTTTTGCCGATTGTTGGAAGTTGTGGATTGCCAAAGAATGTTGGCGTTCGTGTCTGATCGTAATGCTAGCTTGTTGTAGTCTATGCCTCCTATTTTTCCTTCGGCACATCTCCTAAACTCTGCATAGAACTCGTTTCTTGAATTTTAGTTTGTTCACGAATTCATTATTTGTTCAGATTTTTTCGGTCGTGCGACCAAGAATAAAAACCAGAAGTTTACTTGCTACCTGTAAGTATTTAACAAACAACTCGGTCAATAGACGTCCAATGTACAGCATATCAAAATGTGTAGTACACCATTTTCGTGTGTAAAATATAACATACACAAAACTCTGCACAAAACTTGAATCAAACAACTGTTACTTTCAGCATTGGCTCAATGCTTTGGAATCACACACTTCATATAATATCCACAAACAATCAATCGTGCAAACATTTTTCCAATGTCCATTCAAATAAAATAGCAACAACATCGTTACCTTTTGGATTTGGAAGTCATTTATTCGAATACAGTCATATACCATTAATTTTTTTTATTAACTTGCACTTTAACATGATTTTGTTCGACAAAAAATGATGGCATCTGCCGGGAACATAGTTAATGTTCAACTAATTAAACCACAAACAAATTGGCCCAATACACAACCCAGCATAACAGTAATCAACATCAAAAATAATGTTATTGTTCGCAAAAGCAAAAAACAAAATTCATGTCAGCTTAGAGGGGATGTGTGACTTCGAGTCAGACAAACATCCTATTTGTTTCTTGCACACAAGCCTCTTTTTGGGTTGTTCAGGAACATTTTCACCATTGTCCCGCATAAAACAGTTGGCATTAGTTCGTCCATTGTGTTGTCAACATCAACTCCATCAACGTATTGGCGAATAATAAAACAGACAAATATAGCATAGTTTGACCTACAATGAAGAAAAGAACCATGACCACGTCACTCGCACTTGAACTTAACAAATATTATCCCAAATAGTAATGCCAATTACACTTACGAATCTGGATCCTGCTGCAGACATTCCAGAATTGGAACAAGTGCGCCATCAAAATCACCGAAACGAACATTGCTGCTTGATAGCCTTGGTTTTATGAAGCTGGTGTGGTGGTCGACCACCCATTCGTCTATGTGGATTGGAACATTGCCACTCCACATTACGCCCACAATGTGAACACATCATTTAAAAAGGTACACAACCTGTGGAAACATGTACAACATATACAATTCACGGAGATAGACGAATGCCAATTACCCACTAACGTCATAGATAACATTTATTGTCATCAACAAAATAAACAAATTCAAAAAACCAGATGCACACCCACCAAACCAATGCAACACACAACAAGGACATATAACCAACAAGGGTCTCATCCCACTCTTTTAATTACACAACACACCCAATACCATGTATGCAATTGACATCGCACAAAATGACATACACAACATGTGGATGAAACTCATGTTGGAATAATCTTCTGTGTAAGAGAAAATAATGTGAAACAAACCAAACAAATAAAGGTAAATAACTTACAGAATTTATTTATCGAAATGAATAAGTACAAAAATGATCAAGTCGAGTGTGTGACACTCTGTCCTTAAAACAGATTCGCCCCGCTCCAGTGCTTACGGATAAATGACGTTTATCTCCCACGATACACTAATCTTACACAGATTGTAGTAGCACTCCAAACAATCTGTACGGCGAACTAGAACTTATGTTCTATACTCTTAGATTTTTTGTCTAAAACTAATATGAAGAAAATATCTATGCAAGAGAGAAAAAATGAAAGGCAACAAGTGAATTTTCAAAAACAACAAACTGCTAGAAGAGGGTCTTAATTTATAGGCAAATTGGTGCCTTTTCGGAAGACCTAAACAGGTCTAACCAAGGACCGAACAGATGCAATTCAAACTGAACAGATACAGATTCAAACTGAACAGGTGTAGAAATTCAAATTTGTTTGAAAGAGCTTGAATTGCTAAAAGATGGACGAGAATTTCTAACTGAAAGAGGCACTGTTTGGACAAGAAATTTGAATTCAAATTTGGCACAAATTTTGAATTAATTTCGTTCAGAAAAAAATAATTTTCCCGCAAGAATTTTGAAAAAATTCAAATAAATTTTGTCCAAAAAATTAATGTTAGGACTCAACTCACAACTCACAACTCACACTCAGCCTGGCTCAGCCGGTTGAACGGACGACGGTGCGCGTGTGTGTGGTGGTTTGAGCCAAAGCCCACTTTGTCCACAACACCTCCTTTTTACAAACTTGAGGTGCCCCTTGGGGCCTAACCCAAGGTTGTCTTCCTAGAGCTTACATACACACACAAGCTCTTTTAAAGTTTCAATATGGGACAACCATTTTAAGGTAACCCACATTTGACTCTTTAGTTTTCTTTTCCACGAACCCGAAAACGACGTCAACTTCCTATTCACTCATAAATGGTTTTGATGAACCGTTTGCACATTGTGACTTTCCATGTGGCAAGAAATATGTCACCTCTTTGGACCTACCCCAAAAGACGTGTGGGCCCTACTCAAATTTGGGCTCAATGTTGGCCCAAAATAAACCTATAAAAAATCATAATTTCCAACAAACCCCCACTTGAATAGAATTTGATTGAGAGAAAATGCAACAACATGATCTTATTGTTGAGATTACAGAAATCGGTGATATTTTGCAAGGGATAGATAGCTTTTGGCTTTGAACCTTCCTTTGTGAGACACTATTAGGTTTACTAGCTAACCAGTAAGCATGATGTCTTGAACTGTTTAGCCATTTGTGTAAACCAAGACAATAAAACTCACACAGTATATTACCAGACACAGTTTAGTTCTCACTATTGTGTTCATTTTGGCCTTGAACAACCTGGTCTTTCATAAGTACTTTAAAGAATTGTAGCCCTTCACAGATCTCATAGAACCGGCCCAGTTCACACTTATATAGGTGATTCTTATGAAGAGTATCATGCCATATTCTACTAGGGATTCCTAGATATAAGAATCATTAAAAGTATTACTTAACCTAAAATGCTGCAGACATCATTATTTCATCATAGAAATGGGTAGAAGTTTGACTCCCGATTGATCCTTATAAGTCATACACAACTCGGTTGTCCTTTTGAACCTAGATTTTGGGATCTCCAGTCAACTCGGTTGGGTTGCCGTTGTGGTAACTCTTATTTAATAAGCTTAAGTCCTATTCCCCTTGATGACTTCTCAATTAACTCTCTTGCTAACCCTTCGGTTAGTTGATCCGATATGTTGTCTTTAGACTTCACATATTCAATGGAAATAACTCTATTAGAGAGTAGTTGTCTCATGGTGTTATGTCGATGACGAATGTGTCGCGACTTACTGTTATACATATGAATCTGTGCTCTACAATTGTTGTTTGACTATCACAATGTATGCAAAAGGCACGGGTTTTGGTCATATTGGAATATCTTCAAGGAAATGACGAAACTATTCTGCTTCTTCTCCAGCTTTATCTAAAGTTATAAATTCTGATTCCATAGTAGACCTAGCAATGCAAGTCTGTTTGGACGATTTCTAAGATACAACCGCCCCACTAAGAGTAAAAACATACACATTGGTGGATTTTGAGCCTCTATTATCCGATATCCAATTTAGTATAATTGGATATCTAGTATAATTTGGCCTAATGTTACCAGTATATCTGAGGTTTTTTAGAACCCTTATAATTGCTTTCCAGTGTTCTACTTCTGGATTACTCATATATCTACTTAATTTACTTACTGCATAGCCTATATCTAGGCGCGTGCAGTTTATCAAGTGCATTAAGCATCCAATAATTTGGGCATACTCTAATTGAGAAATACTTTCTTGTACATTTTTAGAAAGAAATAAATTAACATCCACATGTGTTCTAGCAAGATGATCATCATCTTTGCTGAATTTGTCAAGTATTTTCTCAATGTAATGTGATTGTGACAAAGCATATCCTTCTAATGTTTTGGTAATTTTCATACTGAGAATTACATCAGCAATCTCCATGTCCTTCATGTCAAAATGTGTATTCAACATTTTTTTGGTAGCTTTAATCATGTCATTATCATTACCTATGATGAGCATATCATCTACATAATGACATACTATAATATAACCTTAGTTTGTGTTTTTAATATAAACACACTTGTCACATTCAATAATTTTAAATCCATTTGACATCATTGCCTTGTCAAATTTCTCATGCCGTTGCTTTGGCGCTTGTTTTAAATCGTATAATGATTTAACTAATTTACACACTTTCTTTTTTTTTCCTAGAATAGAAAATTCTTCTGATTGTTCCATATAAATTTCTTCATCTAACTCACCATTTAAGAAAGCGGTTTTCACATCCATTTGATGAATTTCTAGATTGTTCAAAGATGCAATGGCAATTAGCATTCTAATGGATGTTATTCTAGTAACTGGTGAGTATGTGTCAAAGTAATCAAGACCTTCTTTTTGTCTATATCCTTTGACCACAAGTTTTGCCTTGTATTTGTTGATTAATCCATCCACTTTCATTTTTTTCTTGAAAATCTACTTGTACTCAAGAGGTTTACAACTTGGTGGCAAATCCACCAATTCCCAAGTGTAATTTTACAAGATGGATTCAAGTTCACTATTTATAGCCTCTTTCCATAAAGAAGCCTTAGGACCAGACATAGCTTCGTTGATAGTTAAAGCTCATTTTCTAACAAAAAAGTTAGCAAATCTGGACCAAAAAATTTTGAGGTTCTAGCACGTTTACTATGCCTAGGTTCCTCTTCCTCATTTTGATCTATCTCTTGCTCTTATTCTTGGTCTTATTTTTGATCATGACTTGTAATAGCATCATAAGATCGTCTATTAGTACTAGTCTCTTGTCCAATTTTATAAGGAAACACATGTTTAAAGAATGATGTATTCCGAGATTCAATAATAGTATTTACATACATTTCGGAATGTTCTGACTTATGAATCAGAAACCGATATGCACTACTATTCTTGGCACAACCAATGAATATGCAATCAACAGTTTTAGGACCTATCTTAGTCCTTTTAGGACTAGGAATAGCCACTTTAGCCAAACACCCCCACACTTTTAAGTATTTGTAGGATGGTACTCTCCTATGCCATATTTCATAAGGTATTTGATTCACTTTCTTTCGGGGTACTTTATTAAGAATATAATTACCAGAAAGTATTGCTTCCCCCCACAAGTTTTGAGGTAATCCAGAACTTATTAACATGGTATTCATCATTTCTTTTAAAGTCTTATTTTCCCTTTCAGCAATTCCATTTTACTGAGGTGCGTAGGAAGCGGTAGTTTGATGAATTATTCCATATTCTTTACAAAACTCACCAAAAGGTGATTCATATTCACCACCTCTATCACTTCTTAGTTTTTTAATTTTCTTATCAAGTTGATTTTCAACTTCAGTTTTATATTGAATGAAAGTTTTCAAAGCTTCATCGTTAGTTCGAATTAAATAAACATAACTACATCTAGTATAATCATCTATGAAAATGATAAAATATTTTTTCCTACCTCAAGTTTGAATTGATTTAAAATAAAAAATGTCACTATGAATTAATTCAAGTGGTTCTGTATTTCTTTCAATTGAATGAAAAGGAGTTTTGGTTAATTTTGCCTCAACACAAATTTCACAATTATGATTTTGATCAATTTCAAATTTAGGTAAACATTCCATATTAATTAATCTATGCAAAGATCCATAATTAACATGTCCTAGTCTACCATGCCATAAATTTGAAGACTCAAGTAAGTACGAAGAAGATGTATTTTTGTTAATAACAGAGGGTACAATTGCCATTACATTTATTTTGAAAAGGCCATCAGACATATAACCTTTTCCTACATACATCCCGTTTTTGATAAGTACAAATTTATCACTTTCAAAAACTAGCTTAAACCCATTTTTACTCAACAGAGATTCGGAAACAAGATTCTTATGAAGTTCCGATACATGCAGCACATTATTGAGAGTGAGTTCCTTTCCGGTTGTCATCTTCATAATAATCTTTCATTGTCCTTCAACTTTAGAAGTCGAGGAGTTGCCCATGAAAAGTTGTTCATTGTTATCCATCACAGAATAAGATGTGAACATCTTTTTGTCGACACAAATGCAGCGAGTAGCACCAGTGTCCATCCATCATTTTTTAGGATTTCCGACAAGGTTTTCCTTGGAAACAATTGCAAAAAGATTTATGTCCTTTACACCATTGGAAATTTTGTCCACTTCGATCATATTGGCTTGAGCAGGCTTCTTGCTTGATCTTTGTTTACCTTTACGCTTACTACGGCAATCTTTGGCCCGATGTCCCTCTTTGTTACAGATGTAACATTTTCCATTGAACTTGTACTTCTTAGTTTTCCCCCCTTTAGAGCCTTGTGAGGAACTTTCTCCGTAATACTTCTATTTCTTTGCTTTTGGTGCATGTTCCACCACATTTGCCTTAGACTCCATTGAATGCTTACCAGCCCGCTTCTCAAAATTGCGGTTGTCCTCCTCAATCCTCAAACGCACAATCAATTCCTCCAAAGTCATTTCTTTGCACTTATGTTTGAGGTAGTTCTTGAATTCCTTCCAGCCTTATCGTAATTTTTCAATTAAGGCAGCAACTTAGAAGGATTCACTGATAGACATGCCTTCTGGATGAATGTCATACAGAATGAGTTGGAGATCTTGAACTTGACTGATCACAGTCTTTGAATCAGTCATCACAAAATCCAGAAATTTGCCGACCACAAATTTCTTTGAGCCAACATCTTCTGTTTTGTACTTTTTCTCCAAAGACTCCCAAAGTTCCTTTGCCGTCTTGATAGGGTTATAGACGTTGTACAATGTGTTATCAAGTCCGTTCAAGATGTAATTCTGGCAAAAGAAATCAGTATGTTTCCAAGCATCGATCGCAGCAACCACTTGTCGATAGATTTCATTCTCGTTCAGAGTAGGAGCATTCACACGAAAAAAACATGCTAGGTTGAGAGTAGTAAGATAAAATAGCATCTTCTACTGCCATTTTTTAAAATCAGTTCCTAAGAACTTCTTTGGCTTTTCACCGTGATTGACTGGCACAATTACAACAGGAGGAGGGGTTAGAGCAATTGCAGTCACCATACCAGTATTGGTTTGCACATTTGTTTGACTAGTTTCATTAGTCATGAATTTTAAATTATAAAACAAAATTATAATTAGAATATAATACACAAAAGATTTAAACCGTAAACATAGAATTGAATTCTGTAAAAATAAAAGAAAACAAGAATTCTAATTTTTATTTCCAATTAATTTGAAAATAAAATTTATTTAAACAAATTAATTCCACATAGAAAAATATTTCTGTAATACTTCAAAAATTAAAATACTGAAAGCAGAATTTTAATTAATGAAAATTCAGAAAATTATTTCTGAAAATCAAAATTAATTTCTCACCAACTTCACAAATGAATATTCTGAAATTGTTAATGATAACCAGTATATTACTACTAGTTGTCAAAGAAAATAAATAATACATTACTATTATTTGTATTTTCCAACCAGAATATTACGTTGTATAAGCACAACATATAATTTCTATAAGAAGAAGAAAGGAAGAAAAGGAAACAAATGAAAAGTTCTGTTTAAATAGAATAATTCGAATCTATCTTAAGATTGTTAGAACAATCTTCTATATAAGAGAAAATAATGTGAACAAATCAAATAAATAAAAATAAATAACTTACAAAATTTATTTATCGAAATGAATAAGTACAAAAATGATCAAATCGAGTGTGTGACACTATGTCCTTAAGACATATTCGCCCTGCTCCAGTGCTTACGGATAAATGGGGTTTATCTCCCAGGATATAATGATCTTACACAGATTATAGTACCACTCCAAACAATCTGTACTGCGAACTAGAACTTGTGTTCTATACTCTTAGAATTTTTGTCTAAAACTAATATGAAGAAAATATCTATGCAAGAGAGCAAATATGGAAGGCAACAAGTGAATTTTCGAAATCAATAAACTGATAGAAGAGGGTCTTAATTTATAGGCAAGTTGGTGCTTTTTTTGAAGACCTGAATAGGTCTAACCAAGGACTGAACAGATGCAATTCAAATTGAATAGATACAGATTCAAACTGAAAAGATGGAGAAATTCAAATCTATTTAAAACAATTTGAACTACTGGAAGATGGAAGGGAATTTCGGACTAAAAGAGGCACCTGGAAAAGGCACTGCTTGGATAAGAAATATGAATTCAAATTTGGCGCAAAATTTGAATTAATTTCATTCAAAAGAAAATAATTTTCCTGCAAGAATTTTGAAAAAATTCAATTAAATTTTGTCCAAAAATTAATGTCAGGACCCAATCCACAACCAACACCCGACCCTCGGCTCAGTTGGTTCGATGGACGGCGGTGGTAGCAAGCGCGGGGTGGTTTGAGCCAATGCCCACTTTGTCCATAACATCTCACTTCTACAAACTTAGGGTGCCCCTTGGGGCCCAACCCAAGTTTGTCTACCTAGAGCTTATATACATACACAAGCTCTTTTAAAGTTTCAATGTGGGCAACCATTTTAAGACAACCCGCATTTGACTCTTTAATTTCTCATTCTGCAAACCTGAAAACGACGTCAACTTCTCATTTACTCATAAATGGTTTTGATGAACCGTTTGCACTGTTTGACTTACCATGCGGCAAGGAATACATCACCTCTCGAACCCACCCCAAAAGACGTGTGGGCCCCACTCAAATTTGGGCTTAAAGTTGCCCCAAAATAAACTTGTAAAAAACCATAATTTCCAACAAGTCATACTGACGTGAACATCAAGACTCTAACATACCAACATAACTCTTATATGAATGTAACCAAAAAACAGGGTACACCACACGATATCAACCAAGAAAAAATTACAAACCCACAATACAATATTCACAGACTAACATTACATCACCACCAGTATACAACACAAAAAATCTAATGTTACCCACCCACACCTACACAGCACACTACATTGCAAAACACCATCACAAACAAATTCTTGGCGCCATTGTTCAACAACATAGCCGTCGACTAATGTAAAAATCACGATGTGAACAAGCCAGTACTACGCCTTCGACGTCGGCTACAACAACAATAAATGGAATGCTGCATCGAAACAACACCAGTGGCACACATCTAGGAAAGGGGATTCGTATTTCTAGGGTTTCTAATGAAACTTAATGTTAAATTGGTTTAATCAAACCACACTATCCAATGTTACCAAATTCAGATGTGGAGCAAATTGGCAAAATTTCCTCATCCCAACATTGCAAACAAAGAACCTTCCATCTTCATCCACATCGATTTGATCAGAAATGAGGGAAACAAAAAAAAACTCCACAGTAAGGTACTTTGGATACAAACTTAAATTACATATCATTGAAAACCCACATATACCTCCATTTTTGGTCAACACGCGCTTGACTATTGCACAAATATGTCATTAACATTGAAATTGGACTTATGGGTCTAATAGATAAAAGTTAGGACTAAATGGTTCATAAGATTTAAACTTGTGATTTATTGGTTCTTTCCCCTAGAAAAAAATGACAATAAAATAAATGCAACTGAAATTAACCCAAGTCAATTATTTATGGGAGTAACTCCCAATTAAAACAATGGTAAAATGGCTGGCTTGTCATCTAAAATAGGAAAATATTAACAATTTCTTTTTTAAAATTTATATAATGTAACGCTTTTCTAATTTGAACATATATTATTTTCTCTTAGTATTCATCTATACAATCTATACAATCAGAACATTTGACTTAGTAATTGTGTAATACCTCTATAGTGTGAGTTCTTGGATACAACTCACTTATTATTATATGCTTGTGTTGGGGGTTGTATATAGTGGTACTCTATTTTTTTTTTAATTTAAATTTATTTTGATAACTTATGAATTTTATTCAACTCCAAAAGCAATAAGAAACAATAAATATTTGTTAACATTTCAATTAATATATGAATTACAAGGGTAGAAACATTTAATCGCTAATTAGTCATTTACGTTGTATTTGGTTAGGAAATTTAGAAAGAGATTTAGAAAGGGAAAGGAAAAAGATAGGTGAAATGTGAAAAAAATATACTTACATTTTACCTAATTTTTCACACACCTTTCCCTTTCTCTTTCTGAATTTCTCCCCAAATCTCAGAACTAAACATAGCGTTAGAGAAAGTGCATTGCCTTCTAAAAACATAAAACAAATAAATATTTTTGTAAATTTGTTTTGGAGATAATGTAGTTCTATTGCTTGGGAGTTTTGCAGGTTGCTTTGGAGTTTTGAATGTTGTTGCCACTAAAAAATTAAAATTTCGTTTGTTTGGGCTAAAAACATTTTTAAATGAAAAATATTTTTTATGTTTGGAAGTGGTGGTGCTAAAACGAAAGTGGAGGTGGAGGTGGTGGTGGTGGCATGGTGGTGGGGTGGTGGCGACAGTGATAACAACATAGATGGTGGTTGTGGCAATGGTCATGGTGTGGTGGTAGAGGTGAAAGTGGCACTGATAGTGTGGTGATATTAGTAAATGTAACGCCCCGAAATAAACACAATATATCCATCTCATATCAGCTCATAAATAACAACATAAATGAAATGATAAGCTTTCATTAATTAGAGTTTAGCATACAAAATGTGACATATTCGATATACATTCTCAATCAGTACATCCTGAATCTACAGCATGTATTACATAACAGTAAAAAGGAATAAAAGTTATACAGATAACAATATGTCCTAATGGCTTACATCTTTCCAAGTCAATGCTTGGGTACATCAAAAATGAGTCTTAAGCTCAATATAGATAAAGCCCTAGGCTTATACAAAATAAAATACAAAATAATAATGATGAGCCTTCAGCTCCACAGTCCTCCCAAGCTAAGTCCTTAGTGAAGGCATATCACCAGCAATTGAAAATTAGTTTTCCCATATAGGATGAGCCAAAACCCAGTAGAGATGCTACAACACAATGTATAAATCTTGACAAAGCCATAAGGTGAATGCATATGCAATCCCCATGCCAAAATGTTTACCTTTTCTTTCAAAATCATGCCATGCCAAGTTTATATCACAACGTACCAAATCATCTCTTTTACAATAGTAAACAAGGTAGTGAAGTACAATTTTGGGAATCTCAAATACGTACAACCTTTCACGAAAATTTCGTCCGCGGGAAATCGTCAAACGGGACCCATGTAAATGTAGTCTATGCAAGCACTACTATTGCCATTTTACAGATATTTCATCTGCGAGATCGGTACCTATGTATACACGTGGTTTTTGGGACTTTCACCCTGAACACACATGCCAACTTAACTTTGGTGTTACACACCTCCTTCCAAAATTCACCCATTTTTCTCAAAATCAAATACATTTTCAAGGTATTAAATCAATATGCAACAATGCTCAATTCAAAAATAGATGGGAATTTAGTTTTAGTTCATTTAATCCTCATGCAATTTCTACAACATCACAGTTATCTGTGGACTCGCCTTTTTCTGCGCCCCTACTTTTTGGAAAGGGTTTGAAAAGAAGGCCTCACAGTTCGGACTCCCGCGGTTTTGAATCTAGTCTCACAAGTGCAATGTGAAACTGATAATCACCAAAAAGACCAAATCCAGCAAACCTTTTTGGAAAATCGATTTTAAATCAAATAATGCCAAAATTGGACTGCTTTGCCAGCTTACAAAGTCGCCACCTAAATATTTTATTTTGGAAAAATTTAGGAAACCTTGACTCGTGCCAAAGGCCACGTGTCTGTCATCACTAAAGTTACCTCGGCTCGGGAACTTGGGTATGAGAGGTTAAGGTCCTGAAATGAGCACCCCCACTCGCCCGATTAAAAGATCAGCCTCTACTAATCATGATATGTTCTTTTATAAACCTCATGTGTTCTTATTCTAGTTATTAATCTAACTTTACTATGTGATGTGCACAAGCAAATACAGATTAAGGCCAAGTTTGGTATACTTCAAATAATCTATCTTTTTATCTTTTTTCCATCACATCACCTCTATACTATTTTCCACATCTTTCGTAAAAAGACAAAAAGTACACTTATTTAGGTCATCCCAAACAACCCCTAAATTGTGAGAATTGGACATTTCAACTCATGTTTGTTTGCGAAAATGGTTTGAAGTTGCCACCCTCAAGTGGGCTTAAAACATGATTTGCCACATCGCAAAGTGGGCTTAAAACTCACATTCGTTGAATTGTTTAAATTCAAACAATAAAGCCTTCATCCACAAGCATTCATGCATTTTATCACTTAAGCACATAGCCTCATGGCAAGCATGCGAATCATGGAAATATGGAAATCATACTCATACAAGTATGCTAAAGCGTAAAAACTTACCTATTACTCCAAGCCAAAACAAAAACTAGTTAGAAAAATGTATGATCCTAACTATACAAGATGCTTAATGCAACACACACAATATGTAATTAATAGGCTCGGCTACTAATATGGCATATGATACAATTTGAACAACATGTGAAAAACACATATCCAAAGAAGTGTATTGAAATTGCAATGCAGTTTGAATGATGCGCCGAGTCTCGGTGCATGCAATACAAGATGAATGCAAACATGTAAGCATAAGGTATGCTAATTGAAAATGTCCTTAATCTAACCATAAAAAACGATTAAATAAAATGGAGAAAGACATAGGGTTGGAAGACATGCACAGACGCACGCATACTTATTACAACATTATGCCCTTGCAAAGGAGGGTCCGAATGAATAAGCTAAGCTAATCTAAGCTAAGCTAATTATTATAACACAAATCAAAATTGAATAACTAGTTACACTAACTAATTAAGTACAACACTTGAATTGAATAATTAGCTACGCTAACTAATTAAAGCAATTAAATGGCCTCGAGGGTGAGGGAGGCATGCATGTTCGGTTGGCTTTCTCCCGAAAATCCACCACCTTGCCATTGGACGCCTCTGTTTGCACTCGCTTGAACACCAACAGTGCTACCAACTTCTAGTACATCTCTGCTCCAACTCAGGAACACACTTGTGCAAAATTTCATTTCTGGCCGGTCAGCTATCAATGGTGGCTGTCGGCTACCATTGGTGGCTGTCGGCTACCATTGCTGGCTGGTCGGCTCCTGCTAGTGGCCGGTCGGCCACCCCATCCCTGATCTTCCTTTTTTTGCTGCAACAGAGAGTAAACAGAGGCAAAACAGTGTATTCTCAAGGAGTGTATGTACTGCTACCCTCCTTATCATCACACAAGCTCAAAGGATTGTAGCTCTTGGCTCTCAAACCATCAACCAAGCATTTCCATGCATGATGGCCAAAGAACCAAGCTTGTACAAGCTTAATGAGTGCAAAATAAGACTCAACAAAATCATATCCCTATCATGTATGATCAAGGGTGATGGCGACCAAGGAAAGTGGTACGTTTCATCACTTTGAGTATGAAATGTCCCATTTTTCTCGTGTTTGAATTAACGTCCGACTCGAACACATGCAATGCAACATGAAAGATGCTTATCTTGCCTCTTTTACTTGTCATGTTTTATTTATTCATTTTAGATTACTAATCCATTCTTTAATTGATTAGTCCAAAAGGTGAGTGTCCTCTAATGGAAAGAGGGCTTAAATCACAAGTACCTTGAGCATGAATGAGGCCTCATGCTGTTGGTAATGAACTTTCGAAGGAATTAAACCATTAGGCATAAGGGTCTCAATTTCACACTCAAACCAACAAGGGGTTCAAAGTCCCTTTCAAAATAAATGAAAGAGTGAAGAATAGAGGGAGATTGCAGAGATTTCAGTGCTGAAATGGAGTGCAAAAAGACATGCAATTCATGTTTAAAAGCCTAAAACATTAAGCTAGTGAAAGAAATTGCACTACAACCACACAATACAAGCCTCAACTAAATTGACCAGCCCAAAACAGAGCGAAAACAAGTCAAAATAGTGGCTAAAACATGCTAAGATTAAGGTACCAAAAGCTAGAAAAACATGCTCCAATGTTAAGTTATCTAGGCTTGCAAACAAGACACAAGGAGGGGAGGCTACCCCTTCCAATTTTAGGCTTGAAAACCAAGTTTTTACCACTGAAATAACTCTAAATTTCAGTGTTTTAAAGGGCCAAAAAGTTTGATAGGAATATGCTAAAAGATGGCACAAAAGCTTACACAATAAAGCAACAAGAAGGGTGTACTACCACTTTACACAAAATGACCCCAAACCATCATGTTAAGGCTAAAAAATCAGAGTTTTTTGTAGTTGAAAAAACAGGCCAAAAACAGTATAAAAAGATGGCAAAACAAGTAGTCAAAACAAAGCCTACAAGGTAAGTCTTATACCTTTTGATGCATAGCACAAAACAACCACAATTTCAGGCTCAAACCTCCTTCTAAAAGCTCAAACTAGGCTCCAAGGCACCTCAGCTCCAAGGTGGTCAAGTTTGGTTAAGTGTTAGTGTGCAAAGGTGTAGAGAAAACTAACTACCAAGCACAAAATAAGAAAAGAGAGAGAGAATTCTAGAGAGAGAGAGAAAATTTTGATCTAATGTCTAACCTTCCAAAATGGGAGAGGACACTCCCTATAAATAGAAAATCAAGATAAAAGCTTGTATTCATCCCTCCATACACGTGTATGGAGATGCACTTCAGTGAACAACAACTGGCACAGCTAGCAAACAAATATTTGAAAAAGTAGAAAAATGTCCGCCGGCCATCAATGAGGCCAACCGGCAACCACTGATGGCCGGCAAGCGCAAGCCATGGCCGATGGACTGTCGGGATGGCCGACAGGCCACCTTCTCCTCCAGACTTGAAACAACAAGCTCTTGGTCCACAACCAAGTACAAAACAGACAGGTTTAGAGGCTCAAAGGCAAAGCGCTCGGCCGAGAACTTTAGGCACTCAAAACGAACACGAGCATGCAAAATCATCGAGTGTTCAAATGATGACGTCCAAGTCTTAAGGACGGTCAAAAATGGGATGTCTACAGTTGCCCTTCTTTGACAGAACTCGGAAGTCATGAAATGATGGGAGTGAATGTCAAAGCCCAAAGATGACTCATTTTTGACAAGGCCAAAGACTTTGACAAACAAGCAAGCAAAACAAAGAACGGTTGCGCCCGCAGGCTGCCTACGTATCCGTTTGCAAGGAATCCAACCAACGTAGTTCTAGGACAAGATGCAACTGACATGCACAATGTGACAACATAACTCATGATCATGCAATGAGAATATAATGAAACAACCGAATGCAAGCGTTATGCAAAGAAACGCTACAGCAAACTCGAACATGAACAGAAGTAAACATGAACAAAACCACATTTCATGCAGAAAGGATGTAAGAAAATTATGCAATCTTAACTGCGCCTCATGCGGGAAAAGAAAAGACTAACACAACCCTTGGGTGCACCCGAGGCGTGAAACAAGATCCTAATGCGTGGCACACGCGAGAAGAGAGATGGTGTGAACCCAGGGACACACCCTAATATTCCAAACCCAGAAGAATAGTGATAAACATTGAAACACGTCCAAATATTATGTAACCAAAACAAAGAGCAGTATAAGCATCGGAACTTGTCCATATGCTTTTGACCAAAGCGTCCTAACACGTTGGACGTGAGAGGAGAAGGGGATGGTGTAAACACAGGAGGGTGGTACAAACATCGGAGCATGTCCCAATGTTTCTAACCAAAACAGGGTGGAATAAGCGTCAGAACACATTTCAAACGCTGCTAACCGGAGGGGTGGTACAAACATCAGAGCACGTCCCAATGTTTTCAACCAAAACAGGGTGTGGCGTAAACACCAGACGTACCCGAATGTTTCTAACCAAAACAAGGGTGTGGTGTAAACACCAGGCATACCCGAGTGTTTCTAACCAAAACAAGGGTGTGGTGTAAACATCGGGCATACCCGAATGTTTTTAACCAAAACAAGGGTATTCAAGGGACAGGAATGATCTTACCTGGAGTTCCTCTGAATGAATTGTACATATAATATTGTGCTTGCATAAGAAAGAAACTTGACAGGTACAATACAATAAGAAAGCATGTTTTATGCAAGATGAACAACCATGACACAATGTTAGAGGCATGTTTCATGCACAACATGCAAGGAACAAAACAGAAGCATATTCCATGCGGCGCGAGCGAGAGCATGTTCTATGCAATAGACAGAGTAATGCATATTCTATGCGATAGTAGCAAACGCATGGTTGATGCAACAGGTACGGACATTTTCTATGCAAATGTAAAGGCATGTACAAGGAAATACAACGCAACATGCATATTTAATGCAAACATGAGAGCATGTACAATACAATACAACACAACATGCAAATTCAACGCCAACATGCATATTCTATGCAAACATGAGGATGCATGTTCCATGCAACAATACAAAATGCATGTTCCATGTAACGACAAAGACATGTGCATTCTATGCAATGACAAAAGCGTGTTTGATGAAGACGACTCAATCGTAACCTCCGATTTACCTCCTGGAAGAGTTGCAGTATGTTTTAAAAAAAAGGATACACCTCGCCCATGTTGAGTAATGATGAGCCATGCACCGAAGACACACTTCGGGGCTTCCGCAGAGACACTTTGAGCTTAAAAGTGAGCCTTCCTTGCACTTTCTCGAGAACCAAGGGCACAAAACAGTAGTAAAACACACATGTAGAGCACTAAAGGTTTGTCCGCCACTAGGGAAGGTGATCAGCCACCCATCGACCACCAAAAATAGTTGTCGGCCACCGATGGCAGATTCGGGGCAAAATGGCCATTTCACCTCAGGTGTTTAAGTATAGGGTTCCAAACTCTATTTCTTCACTTCTCCATTGCCAAAAGTCACACTCCTCTCTCTCTACACCATTTTCCTCCTTCGATCTGAGTATTATACACGTTTTCCAATGCCCCATGAACATTTTCTTCGCTAAACCCTCGTATTTTACTCCATTTTGAATTGATTGAAAATCACTTTCGGTGCCTCTTTTCCCAGGCTTTGACTTTTTCTGCCATTTTCCCTCTTGGAGTTGACTTTCGTTGACTCTTGGCATTTTTCACAAATTTTTTCCATTTTCGACCACTTTCTCATCTTTCCTCGAGACGGCGGACGACATCCCACATGATGGAGCTTCTCCAGAGATGGAGGTGGATTCGGAGTTTGAGCCACTGCCATTTAGCGTTTGACCTTTTGACCCGGTGACGTACCATCCTGAGATACACGTGCTACCGCCCGATAGCATTCGTCAGTTTAGGGGGTTTGCACGAGGTGCACCGGAGGACCTCTTATTGCGTGAGCCGGAGTCTCATTTATCTCATGGCATCTCCGAGGTATACTTTGCATTCTTGTATTTTCTCAATGTACCTTGCATTGCTTGTCCAATCACACTTTTGCACTAAATTATTTACATTACATTTTATTTGCTTGTTTTGATCACAGGGGGATTCACACGCTATTAGAGGATACGGGACCACATCGGCGAGGGAGTGGTACATGAGCTCCCTGGCGACGTTCGCCACATCATCGACGAGGCCGGCTTCGGCTCATTATGCATGGGGCTCTCACGCCTCATAACGAGCCAGCTTCTACTGGGTGCCTTGGTAGAGAGGTGGTGGGATACCACCGATTCCTTTCACTTCTCTACCACAGGGGAGATGACGATGACTCCCTTTGACTTCTCTATGCTCACGGGCATAGAGGTGGGGGGTCATCCGTTTCCTTATAATACTGATATGGGCGAGTGAGAGGACGCTCAGATTTATCTGCTGGGGAGTCGCCCACCTATCTCTCGATCAGGGATGGTTCGATACTCCTGGTTTGTAGACCACTATAAAGGGACAACACCAGTGACCCGAGAGGAGACCGAGCAGTATGCCCGAGGTTTCCTGATGTTCCTGTTTGGCACTACCCTGTTCACCGACCGTGCGAACACCATCGGGCTATACCTCATGAGTGCCCTGGTGGATCTATCCCGCGTCCGACTCTAAGATTGGGACGGCACTGGCTTGGCCACTTTATACGGGTACATGAGCTCGACCTCTCGCAAGAGCGGGCATCTGATAGGAGGCTACTAGAGAGCCTGGGAGGTATACTTTAGTTTTCTGTTTTGCATTTCCTATTGTAATTTTTGCTTGGCATTCTCTGTACACTACACACACACTGTCTACCTTCTGCTTTGCATACTCTGGCCATTGCTTACACTATACACCGTACACACACAATCTGCTTTCCATTTCACATATATTTATCTATTGCATACTCACTTTTACCCTTTCGCTTTCTGCAGCTATGGGTGTACGCCTACTTTTCAAGACTTGCCCCAGAGCCAGAGGTGGAGATGCCACCTGTCATGCCATACTCTCACTGATATAACGGGAGATGTCAACGGAGGTCCCAGGAGTCCTTCCCCTTCTTTTGTCGATACTTCGATACTGTGACCGCGGCTGAGGTAACTCAAGCTTCTCTGTTATTTCCATTTTCCTTCGATTTTGACTCATATTGCAGTATCTGATGATAGTTAACAATCTGTATATTCTCTATTTACAAATCACTTGGCAGCCTTGGGTGACGATGCCTGAGGGAGTCAAGGATCAGTTCGTTGGTGCCCGAGAGGCATCTCACTTCTGACTTCTGCTCGAGGGCCCGATTTGTCAGGCGTGGCTCTTAGGAGAGTGGTTCTTATGCCAGACCATCAGCTTGCCCGAGCCGGTAGTTCCGATGCCACCTCTGATGTACATGAGAGCTACAGAGAAATACACTTTGCAAGAGATGATTGATTTCACCAGAGGCTGGGATGCCGACTTTTTCCGAGTCGAGGGTGATTACACAGCCTTCATCCAGACATACCTCATGCCACCTCTGACTGGTACCTGTGGAGGTGAGAGAACGAGGGCTCCAACTGTGGAAGAAAGAGGAAGAGAGGCCGGGCGACCAGGACCCAGGGCAGGGGAGGTTCTGGAGCGAGACAGAGGACTGGATGGCCAAAGTTACCTACCACTCACCTACTGGCGACATACCGGGGAGGCTTGACAGATCCCCATTGAGCCCACACCAGCCAGGCATGAGCTTTTCGGGGTTCGAGGCCCGACTCCAGTATGTACCCTACTTTACATTTTGCACATTTTCTTCATTTCAGTTATGCTTTATAGAACACTAATCCTCTCAACGCACTTGCAGGTACCCATAGAGTACACCGGGCAGGCCCTCGAGCTAGTGGCTTCCCTAACGAAGATGGTGCAAAGGAGCATGAACCTACTCAGCCTCTACAAGATTTTGGTAATTTCCTTCAATTCACACTTCATGCCATGAAACTTCCTGTCGATACATCAACATTTCAAACATAACCTGTTCCACACTGCACTAATCTGACACACTGCACTCAAACACTACACCTCAAACACTGTATTTGAAACACACCACGACTGATATATTTGACAAACTACCCTTTTCAGATCCTAGCCATGTCAAACGTTCCAGCGGGAGCTGCAGCAAGACCATCAGCACCTCCTCCGGCAACAGGAAGAGAGAGACGAGAGGCTCCGGTTCGCAGCTGAGGCAGAGCTAGGGGCACCCATGACGAGAGTGGTCCTTCAAAGCCCATTTCGGTCGATGATGATGATGATGATGAGACGAGTGAGGACGAGGAGGCAACGAGCCCATAGTCAAAGTCATCTGACGATGGAGAAGGCAACATCGGTTCAGATTTTTAGGGTGGAGATGATGCTGGGGCCGGTTCGGCAGCTAGCTCAGATATGGCGGCTTCTGATAGTGGCGCCGCTGGAGATAGTTTTGAGTCCACTCTGCCGAGGAAGAGGACGAAGAGAGCCTCTCGATCCTGAGGTGGATGGCATTGATCTAGATGTTTTTGCGTAGTCTCTTTTTGCTTTTTCCTTGTAGCTAGTAGTGTTAGCACATTGTACAGTTTTATTTTCTTAAAAACTTGTACCCTTTTGTAAAAAGAAACAATGATTGGAATGAAAAATCAGCTTTTTGATGAAACATATTGTGTTTTACATTCTGAGCATCGCGTTGCACCATTTTACACAAAAACAGGATTTGAGGGAATTTGAATATTGTACACTGTATTGGCAACTTCTTAATCAGGTAATGAACCGACCAACATATAACAAATAGAGTAAAACAACTCAATGAACAACTAATGCAACAACTCGATAAACAATGCAACAACTCGATAAGAAAAATAACATCAATACAACTCGATAAGCAACAACAAAACAACTTGATAAACAAAGCAAAACAACATAAAAAGTGACTTAACAAAACTCTTAAAACCAAGTGGCAAAGTGCACCAAGAGTAGAACAAACACAGGTTCTCAGCACTCCCAACACATAGGAAAGCCATAGGAATTATGTCGGCTATAGGTAGAGGTTGCCAGCCACCAAAAGTGGCTGTCAGCCACTAGCACTGGCCGGTCGGCTACAAAAGTGGCCGGTCGGCCACCAACACTAGCGGTCGGCCACTAGTGCAGGGAACCTCCAGAATGTTGCCACCTGTCTTCCACTCAGCACCTTATCTTCTACAAAAGTTAGGACTTCGTAGTTTCTTCATTCCAACTTTGTTTTTGCCGCAAATGGAGCCATTCTTCATCGAAAAACTCTCAAATTGGATTGTAACTTTGGATGGCTCAGAAAAAGTGAATTTTCGGGGTTTTGGGATAAATGCACTAATCCCGCTAAGGCGTACCCCGCTGTGTTTTCCATTCCTTCATGCCGTGGCTAGATGTTGGAACCCGATTACACATGTTTTCAGCTTGGGGGGACAAGAGGTATGCCCCACAATCGAAGAATTCCAAGTTTTGATGGAATCCCGACGTGACGAGGAAATCCTGCCCCAGTCCCGTTTTAGTCACATCTGGGCTTTAGGATGGATGTGTGGGCTCACTTTACACGATGCTCAATCCTTGGTTCACAATGGAGAACTAGACATTCCCAGTCTCATTCATTGATTTTCTGAAGTCGGCGATCGTCTTTAGCAAGGTTTTCGGCAACATGCCCTCTGTTTGTGTATGTTGGCTCATTTTCTTCTTGCCCCTAGTTTTGGAGGGTCTAGCATTCGCTTGATCGAAGTAGCCCAAGGCTTGAAAGAGGGCAAGAGCTACATTGGCTGAGACTCTAATAGGCTTAGACGCCTTCCACTGGCGAGAAACAACCAAATTCGCAGGAAGTCCACTACACTTGCAGGTACTGTTTCTCACCTTGTCTCACATGTGTTTCTCATATCACTTGGCCCTCAAGCTCTGTTTTTTTCTCTAAAACCCTTTCTCACTTTTTCTCTCCACATACACCTCTCTATTCTTTAATCTCTCTTATTTTTCATCCCTCCCCAGATATGGCTCATGGACAAGTTGAAAGTAGTGGACTCTTGCCCCGCATATTCAGCACGAGGCTATTTCTTTTGCCAATGGTTAGTTGATTTCCCGAACGAGGGGTGGTGGTGCCATTGGATATGCAACAGATCTGTTGCTGACATTGCTTGGAGTTGCCTCTGATTTGACCTGCCCGAGATAAGCTACAACATGTCTCGACAACCTGGCATTTAGTTGATTGGCTTGACACACTGTGTCTTTTACTTTCCATTCCAGTTCAGGTGTCAGTTTGGACACGACTAGACTTGCCCAGAAGAAGGGGTAGAGTACCTGGCTTCATTTCCAATCCGAGGCTCACAGCTAGCTTGATATCCCACTGCATGGAGGACAAGAGAACTTCTGGGTCCCGCTTCCAATTTCAGTTGCACCTTTTCTGGAAAATGCATAACTTGGCTTGAGGATGAGGCATAAACCGGGCCTACTTTAGCATCTGAAGCTTCCACAAGCTCTGGGAGGGGACGCAGGAACACCTGACTTATCTGTGCCCCAAGTTTATTACTTTGATCTAACTTTCAAGTTTTCCTTTTGAATGTAATAAAAAGCAACTTTGATTTGTACCAAGAGGTAGAGAACTCTGTATTGAAACCAATGAAATAGAAGGTTGTGGGCACTGAAAATTTTCCTTTTGGTCCAAAAATGGTCTAAGTTGTAAAAAGATTAATTTGAACAAAACCAACTTTTATTAAAACTTTTAAAAACCATTTTCGATAAGGATCACAACTGGACACACCCGGAATCTATATTTGAGATGTACAACCTCAAATCCAGCGAATGGAAAATTGCCCCTTGTCTGAATAGCACTGCACTGCACTGTAACCAACTCTCATAGTGAAGACCACAACCGAACTCTTAGATGCAGAAAAGACAAAGATGACCAGAACAATCTCATGGACACAATTGATTTAGAAGTGTTTATGGCTGGACTTTAGAATGAAGTTGCCTACGTATCCCAAAGATGGGAATCAAGCCTTATGTAGTTCGGTTCGGGTTCACTCCGGTATTAACACTCTCCTTTTGCACTCTAACTGTTGCCAAGGCTGCTCTTTCCGGGTTTTCAATCTTGCAAGCTTAGTTTTTCGTTTTTCTAATTTTTTATGCTCTAACTTTTGCCTAGATCGCCCTTCCGGGTTTTCGGCCTAGCGAGCCACTCAAGGACCAGTCCAGTTAGGTCTGAACTTGCCCCTAGGGTCCTGGATGGGAGCTCGGTTGTCTTTGAGCACCGAATCCCCTTTTTTCAGATTCCTGGACTTAACTTTCTTGTTGAAAGCCCTGGTGATTTTGCGTTGATAACTTTGGACGTGGTACAGTGCTTTCAGCCTCCTCTCATCAAACATCATTAGTTCCTCAAACCTGCTTTGCTGCCAATCCGCTTTTGCTATCTGGCACTTAGCCATAACTCGCAGCGACAGAACCTCAACTTTAATCGGTAGAGCAGCTTCCATCCCATAAATCAGAGAATAGGGAGTTGCCCCAGTAGATGTTCAAATTGAAGTCCTATAGCCCCAGAGAGCAAATGGCAACTTGCTTGGCCAGTCCTTGTAAGTCTCTACCATCTTCTGTAGAATGTGCTTGATGTTCTTGTTGGCGGCCTTAACAGCTCCATTGGTTTGTGGCCGATATGTGGTTGACTTATGAAAAGTCACGTTGTATTTCTCCAACAAGCCGATCACTTCTTCTTGAAGTGGGAACCATTGTCCGAGATGATCTCATTCGGGACCCCATAACGACAGATGATATTATTCCTAATGAACTTGGCTACGTGCGATGCTTTCAGCACTGCATAAGATTGGGCTTCGACCCACTTTGTAAAATAGTCTATTGCCACCAGGATATACTCATGCTCATTTGACGACTTCAAAGTAACTGCCCCAATAACATCAATTCCCCAGACTGAAAATGGCCATGGTGAAGTCATGTTGTATAGCTTCGACGGCGGGATTTTCATGCAATTTGCATGAATCTGGCATTTGTGGCATCGCCAAACAAAACCAATACAATCCTCCTCCATGGTTGACCAGTAGTAACCCTGCCTAAGAATCTTTCGGGCTATCATTACTCCGCTCACGTGTGATCCGCACTCTCCTTCGTGGATGGCCTCCATTAGGCGCTTCGACTCTTTTGCATCAACGCACAACTTGTGTATTCCCAGATGGCCTCGTTTGTACAATTTGTCCCCGCAGATGATACACTGAGCAGCCATTCACCGTATTGCCCTTTTATCTTTGGCATTTGCCCCTAGTGGATAAGCCTCATTTTCCAAGAAGTTCTAGATATCATGATACTAGGGGTTCTGATCTTGCACTTCATCTATTGCGGCAACCAACTCGTAGGCCGGCACATATCTCTGTTCAATAATGATCGGATGCATCCGGATTCCCAAAGGGATGTCCATCATGGAAGATAGAGTTGATAATGCATCAGCGAACCTGTTGTTTTCTCTTAACAGATGCGTGAAGGTTAGCTTCTCAAACCTAGGAATCAGAATATCCAGGGTTTGGTGATAGATTTTCATCATTTCTTCTTTAACCTTCCAATCTCCTTTCGCATGAGACACAACAAGGTTCGAGTCTCCAATGACAACCAAACGTTTTGCCCCTAGTTCCAGAGCGGCTTCCAACCCAGCGATACATGCCTCGTATTCTGCTTCATTGTTTGATACCTTGAATCGGAGTTTGAAAGCTAAAGGTATGTGGGAATTGTTGGGTGCTATCAGCAACACCCCTATCCCATAACTGTACTGATTAGATGCTCCGACAAAATACATGGTCCAAATCTCTTCCTCAACCTACAGAATACCCTCATCTGGGAACAAATACTCTACTGCTTCGTCTCCCTCCACTGGGTGATCGGCTAGGAACTCCGCTATCGCTCTCTCCTTCATAGATTTGCAAGTCATATACTTCAAATCAAATTCGGAGAGAAAAAGCAACCAACGGGGTAGCCTACCCATAAGTGCTAGTTTCTCGAAGAGATATTTGATGGAATCTAATCTTGAAACCAGAATTACGGAGTGAGCTAACAGGTAGTGCCTCAACTTCCTGGTAGCCCATACCAAGGCCAAGAAAGCCTTCTCCAGCGGGGTGTAATAGGTCTCATACTCTAGCATCTTCTTGCTCAAATAATAGATGGTTTTCTCCACTCTATCCTTAGATTCCTGCGCAAGCATGTAGCCTGTTGTCGTGTCAGTTACTGACAGATACAAAATCAACGGCTTCCCCGGCTCCGGCGGTGACAGCACGAATGAGTTCTGAAGGTATTGTCGATGATGCTCAAAAGCAACGGTGCGCAAGATATCGCGACAAAATGCATGCAAAATGCAAATAATGTGCACAAAACAGTGCGATGAGGTTCTCAAGATATCGCGACAAAATGCATGAAAAATGCAAGTAATGTGAACAAAACAGTGCGATGAGGTGCGCAAGATATCGCGACAAAATGCATGCAAAATGCAAGAAATGTGAACAAAACAGTGCGATGAGGTGCACAAGATATCGCGAAAAAATGCATGGAAAATGGAAGTAATGTGCACAAAACGGTGCGATGAGATGCGCAAGATATCGCGACAAAACGCATGCCAAATGCAAGTAATGTGCACAAAACAGTGCGATGAGGTGCGCAAGATATCGCGACAAAATGGATGCAAAATGCAAGTAATGTGCACAAAACAGTGCGATGAGGTGCGCAAAATAGCGCGAAAATGCATGGAAAATGCAAGTAATGGTCACAGCGTCAAATAGCACAAGGCGCAAAATAGCGCGATAAAATGCATGCAAAATGCCAGTAATGTGGGGAAAAGAGTGCGATGTGGTGCGCAAGATAGTGCGATAAAATGCATGCAAAATGCAAGTATTGTGCACGAAACAGTGCGGCGAGGGGCGCAAGATATCGCGACAAAATGCATGGAAAATGTAAGTAATGTGCACAAAACAGTGCGATGAGGTGCGCAAGATATCGCGACAAAATGGATGCAAAATGCAAGTAATGTGCACAAAACAGTGCGATGAGGTGCGCAAAATAGCACGAAAATGCATGGAAAATGCAAGTAATGGTCACAGCGTGAAATAGCGCGAGGCGCAAAATAGCACGATAAAATGCATGCAAAATGCAAGTAATGTGCAGAAAAGAGTACGATGAGGTGTGCAAGATAGTGCGATAAAATGCATGCAAAATGCAAGTATTGTGCACAAAACAGTGCGGTGAGGTGCGCAAGATATCTCGACAAAATGCATGCAAAAAATGCAAGTAATGTGCACAAAACAGTGCGATGAGTTTGCAAGATATCGCGACAAAACGCATGCAAAATGCAAGTAATGTGCACAAAACAGTGCGATGAGGTGCGCGAGATATCGAGACAAAATGCATGCAAAATGCAAGTAATGTGCACTAAACAGTGCGATGAGGTGCGCAAGATATCGCAACAAAATGGATGCAAAATGCAAGTAATGTGCACCAAACAGTGCGATGAGGTGCGCAAAATAGCGCGATAAAATGCATGGAAAATGCAAGTAATGGTCACAGCGCAAAATAGCGCGATTCTCAAAATAGCGCGATAAAATGCATGCAAAATGCAAGTAATGCAGAAAATAGTGTGATGAGGTGCGCAAGGTAGTGCGATAAAATGCATGCAAAATGCAAGTATTGTGCACAAAACAGTGCCGTGAGGTGCGCAAGATATCGCGACAAAATGCATGGAAAATGCAAGTAATGTGCACAAAACACTGCGATGAGGTGCGCAGATATCGCGACAAAATGCATGCAAAATGCAAGTAATGTGCACAAAACAGGGCGATGAGGTTCGCAAGATATCGCCAGAAAATGGAAGCAAAATGCAAGTAATGTGAACCAAACAGTGCGATGAGGTGCGCAAAATAGCGCGAAAATGCATGGAAAATGCAAGTAATGGTCACAGCGTGAAATAGCACGAGGCGCAAAATAGCGCGATAAAATGCATGCAAAATGCTAGTAATGTGCAGAAAACAGTGCGATGAGGTGCGCAAAAGAGCGCGATAAAATGCATGCAAAATGCAAGTAATGTGCAGAAAAGAGTGCGATGAGGTGCGCAAGATAGTGCGATAAAATGCATGCAAAATGCAAGTATTGTGCACAAAACAGTGCGGTGAGGTGCGCAAGATATCGCGACAAAATGCATGCAAAATGCAAGTAATGTGCACAAAACAGTGAGATGAGGTGCAAGATATCGCGACAAAATGCATGCAAAATGCAAGTAATGTGCACAAAACAGTGCGATGAGGTGCGCAAGATATCGCGGCAAAATGCATGGAAAATGTAAGTAATGTGCACAAAACAGTGCGATGAGGTGCGCAAGATATCGCGACAAAATGGAAGCAAAATGCCAGTAATGTGCACAAAATAGTGCGATGAGGTGCGCAAAATAGCGCGAAAATGCATGGAAAATGCAAGTAATGGTCACAGCGTGAAATAGCACAAGGCGCAAAATAGCGCGATAAAATGCATGCAAAATGCCAGTAATGTGGGGAAAAGAGTGCGATGTGGTGCGCAAGATAGTACGATAAAATGCATGCAAAATGCAAGTATTGTGCACGAAACAGTGCGGCGAGGTGCGCAAGATATCGCGACAAAATGCATGCAAAATGCAAGTAATGTGCACAAAACAGTGCGATGAGGTGCAAGATATCGCGACAAAATGCATGCAAAATGCAAGTAATGTGCACAAAACAGTGCGATGAGGTGCGCATGATATCGTCACAAAATGCATGGAAAATGTAAGTAATGTGCACAAAACAGTGCGATGAGGTGCGCAAGATATCGCGACAAAATGGAAGCAAAATGCAAGTAATGTGCACAAAATAGTGCGATGAGGTGCGCAAAATATCGCGAAACTGCATGGAAAATGCAAGTAATGGTCACAGCGTGAAATAGCACGAGGCGCAAAATAGCGCGATAAAATGCATGCAAAATGCAAGTAATGTGCAGAAAAGAGTGCGATGGGGTGCGCAAGATAGTGCGAGAAAATGCATGCAAAATGCAAGTATTGTGCACAAAACAGTGCGGTGAGGTGCGCAAGATATCTCGACAAAATGCATGCAAAATGCAGTTAATGTGCACAAAACAGTGCGATGAGGTGCGCAAGATATCGCGACAAAATGCATGCAAAATGCAAGTAATGTGCACAAAACGGTACGATGAGGTGCGCAAGATATCGCGACAAAACGCATGCAAAATGCAAGTAATTTGCACAAAACAGTGCGATGATGTGCGCAAAATATCGCGACGAAATGCATGCAAAATGCAAATAAAGTGCACAAAACAGTGCGATGAGGTTCTCAAGATATCGCGACAAAATGCATGAAAAATGCAAGTAATGTGCACAAAACAGTGCGATGAGGTAATTAAGCTCACGGAGCCCTCAGGCATACCTTCTTCTACCACAACCACCACTACAGGTTCGGGTTGGGATAGGGACGCGCTCATCATGCACAAGTCTATGCTTTCTGAGATGAAGAGCATCGGCTTAGGTAGGTGGGAGAGGGTGATGTATATACGGGGGTCGTATGAGACGACCAGTGTTTGGAAAAGGTTTATTTGCCAGAGGTGGAGGGGTTTGGTTATGTGGTGGGAGAGGATTTTTAGTGATGTTAGGCTTTTGAGGAGGCGCTATCACTTTGTTGTCAATTATATCTTGAATCTCATGACGTAATCTAAAGCATAGGTCGGTGTCGTGACCATGCTGTTGGTGGAAGGCGCAGTATTTGGCCGGGTTATGTGTAGGAAGGAGGGAGATTAGGCAATTGGTGCGGCTCTAGGGGTTTCAGATGCCCCATTTTGATCAAGACCCTCAAGGCCATAGATAGAGACATGAAAAGTGGGGTGAAAACCCTTTGGCCTCGGGGTTGGTGCTTTACAGGTTGTGAGGTGGTTTCGGATGTACCGGCCAAGGGAGTGGTTGTTTTCGGTGTGGTGGTGACCATACCAACATCAGAGGTCCTTGCAGCTGCATTACTACTCATAGCTGCATTAGAACCGCATGTAAAAGCCCTCTTGGGCTGCTCTTTCTCATGGTCTATTAGACCCTGTTTCATCGCATCCTCTATCTGCACCCCTATTTCATGGAGGTTAGCAAATGTAGGCAGAGGTAAAACTATCATCTTCTGTAGTAGCCTCGGTTGTAAATTACGGATGACTATTCTTATCTGGTCCTTTTCAGCTGGTCGGGTGGTCATCATGGAGGTCTTGGCCCTCCATCGAGTGACAAAATCGAAAAAGCCCTCCTTCAGCTCTTGGCAAGTTGCTTCGAGATCACAACTTGTGACCTTGATTTGAGTGTTATAAGAGTGTTGAGCAATAAAGGCCTCAACCATCTCTTCCCAGTTCCTTTTTACAGAATCCTCAAGTTTTGCATACTGGATGACCGTGATACCCGCCAAGGTTCAGCCGAAGAGAGATAACTTCTGCAGTTTAGATAGGCCTATCGGCCATAGAATATCTGAAAATAGCCACAAGTGGACCATAGGATCACCCGATCCATCAAAGCGGTCTATATGTAGCATTTTAAACCTATCTGCCAATGTGACTACCATATCAGTATAGTCGTCCTCTATATCTGGGATCGAATTGACACCCTGAGCTCGTTTGAAAAGCTTCACAAGCTTGCTCACTTTCAGTGCAGTAGGGTCGACCTCAAACTCAAACGGTGCCTCCGTTGGGTAAACCAGTGCTTTGGAAGTATGGGGTGGAATCGGATCCACTGGGATGTCCGCATTTTCCTAGACATTGGCTGTAGGAGCAGGAGCTCTGGGTACTGGAATATCTGCAGGAGGTGGATGGGATGTAGAAGCTGTTGCCTGTTACAGCTGTTGTTGCTATAGCCTAGCAATCAACTCAGCTTGCTAGGCTGCAATTTTCACTTGGCGGGCAACATCCAACTGCATATTCTCGATAGTTTGTTGAAGTTGGAGCATCATATCCTCCATGTTGCCTAAGGGGTGCTGATCTATCAAAACTGGTGTGTAATCTATTTCCAAAGTGGAAGCAGATGACTGGGTTCGACTGAGCATAGGTGAAGTAGTTGGTAACTGCTGAATTGGCGACTGCTGAACTGGTGAGCTATGCCTAACTCTCATCCGTCTGGTAACCGGGGGTAGCGAAGCAAACACTGGTTGTCCTCCAATAAGATCCTCAGATCGATAAATCTGCCTTACTCAAGTCTAGAGTACTCGGGGGGTAACTGCCTCATCTGATGCAATTGTGAAACACTAGCTTGCAAAAAGAAAAATAAAGCAAAAGAAATAAAAATCAGAAAACGCACAGCACCTCAGCTTAGACAGAAACAACACACAGTTGAAATCATAAGTTGGACGACTGTACTCAAACACTGATTTCTGCCCCAAATTTTCTGTCTCAAAACTGATACCCTCAAACTAATACCCTCAAACTAATACCCAGACTTGTAACTGATACATACATTCCTGTAGAGTTACACTCTAAAGGCAAGTGAGAGCCAAAACACTCCTATGATGGGGTAGGGTTGCCCTGTCCTAAGCTCGTCAGGAGCTAGGGGTTCACTACGCAAACAAGCGGTTTCATACAATCCTGTATTCAGGTGAGCAACTTGTCCTAGTTTGGAACAGTCTCTATGGCTTCCGATATACAACTAGGCGAATTGGTCAAAAAGGGTACCTCAGCAAGACTACCTAATATACCTCTCACACCTAACACCAAGAAGTGAAAGGAGGATCAAACGGTACAACGATAGTCCAAATCCAAGGCTTGTGTTCCCATCGTGGCAGAGCCCACAACTGGTCAGCCTTATGGCATGTTTTTCCAACCAAGCCTCCGGCAAACCGTTCAGGAATAGCATATGGCAAACACTGTGACTTAGGCGCACCGATGCAAATGCAATACAAAGAAGAGTCATGATAGAGACCCCCTCTAATCACCACCCCCACAACCCCCACAGACACGTGGCGGGTGGTGATTGGAGGAGCAGGAAAAAAAGAAAAAGAAAATGTAACTAATGAGAGAGAGAGGGGGGGGGTCAAAGGGGGTGGGGGAAAAGGAGGCATGAAACATTTTTGTACAAAGAAACACATACATATAGATAAAATAACATATCATGAGTTTGAGTTAAGTTCTCTAAATCCCCAGTAGAGTTGCCAGAAACTGTGGACTCGCCTTTTTCTACGCCCCCGCCTTTTAGAAATGGTTTGAAAAGAAGGCCACACAGTTGGGACTCTCGCGGTTCTGAATCTAGTCTCACAAATGCAATGTGAAACTGATAATCACCAAAAAGTCTAAATCCGGCAAACTTTTTTGGAAAATCAATTTTAAATCAAATAATGCCAAAATTGGACTGCTTTGCCAGATTACAGAGTCGCCACCTAAATATTTTATTTTGGGAAAATTTAGGAAACCCTGACTCGTGCCAAAGACCACGTGTCCGTCATCACCAAAGTTGTCTCGGCTCGGGAACTTGGGTACGAGAGGGGAAGGTCCTGAAATAAGCACCCCCACTCGCATGACCAAAAGATCGGCCTCTACTAATCATGATATGTTCTTTTATAAATCTCATGTGTTCTTATTCCAGTTATTAATCTAACTTTATGATGTGATGCGCACAAGCAAATACAGACTAAATCACGAGAATTGGACATTTCAACTCATGTTTGTTTGCGAAAATGGTTTGAAGTTGCCACTCTCAAGTGGGCTTAAAACGTGGATTTGCCACCTCAAGTGGGCTTAAAACATGATTTGCCACTTCGCAAAGTGGGCTTAAAACTCGCATTCGTTGAATTGTTCCAATTCAAACAACAAAGCTTTCATTCACAGGCATTCATGCAGTTTATCACTTAAGCACACAGTCTCATGGCAAGTATGCGAATCATGCCAATATGGCAATCATACTCATGCAAGTATGCTAAAGCGTAAAAACTTACCTAATACTCCAAGCCAAAACAAAAACTAGTTAGAAAGATGCATGATCATAACTATACAAGATGCCTAATGAAACACATGCAATATGCAATTAATAGGCTCGGCTACTAATATGGCATATGATACAATTTGAACAACATGCGATAAACACGTATCCAAAGAAGTGTATTGAAATTGCGATGAAGTTTGAATGATGCGCCGAGCCTCGGTGCATGCAATACAAGATGAATGCAAACATGCAAGCATAAGGTATGCTAATTGAAAATGTCCCTAATCTAACCATTGAAAGCAATTACATAAAAGGGAGAAAGACGTGGGGTTAGAAGACATACACACATGCACGCACACTTATTACAACATTATGCCCTCGCAAAGGAGGGTTCGAATGAATAAGCTAAGCTAATTATTACAACACAAATTAAAATTGAATAATAGTTACACTAACTAATTAAGTACAACACTTGAATTGAATAATTAGCTACGCTAACTAATTGAAGCAATTAAATGGCCTCGAGGGCAAGGGAGGCATGCATGTTCGGTTGGCTTCCTCCCCAAAATCCATGGCCTTGCCATTGGATGCCTCCGTTTGCACTCGCTTGAACACCAACAGTGCTACCAACTTCCAAAACATCTTTGCTGGTGGCCGGTCGACCACTACTGGTGGCCGGTCGCCATCGCTTCCCTGAACTTCCTTTTTTTGCTGCAACAGACAGCAAACAAAGGCAAAGCAGTGTATTCTCAAGGAGTGTATGTACTGCTACCCTCCTTATCATCACACAACCTCAAAGGAGTGTAACTCTTGGCTCTCAAACCATCAACCAAGCATTTTGATGCATGATGGCCAAAGAAACAAGCTTGTACAAGCTTAATGAGTGCAAAATAAGACTCAACAAAACCATATCCCTCTCATGTATGATCAAGGGTGATGGCGACCAAGGAAAGTGGTACGTTTGATCACTTTGAGTATGAAATGTCCCATTTTTCTCGTGTTCGAATTAACGTCCGATTCAAACACATGCAATGCAACATGAAAGATGCTTATCTTGCCTCTTTTACTTATCATGTTTTTTTTTACTCATTTTAGATTACCAATCCATTCTTTAATTGATTAGTCCAAAAGGTGAGTGTTCTCTAATGGAAAGAGGGCTTAAACCACAAGTACCTTAAGCATGAAAGAGGCCTCATGCTATTGGTAATGAACTCCCAAAGTAATTAAACCATTAGGCATGATGGTCTCAATTCCACACTCATGCCAACAAGGGGTTCAATGTCTCTTTCAAAATAAATGAAAGAGTGAAGAATAGAGGGAGATTGCAGAGATTTCAGTACTGAAATGGAGTGCAAAAAGACACTAAAACATGCAAGCAACTCATGCAATTCATGTTTAAAAGCCTAAAACATTAAGCTAGTGAAAGAAATTGCACTATAACCACGCAATACAAGCCTCAACTAAATTGACTAGCCCAAAATAGAGCCAAAACAAGTCAATACAGTGGCTAAAACATGCTGAGATTAAGGTAGAAAACGCTAGAAAAACATGCTCACATGTTAAGCTATCTAAGCTTGCAAACACAAGAAGGGGAGGCTACCCACTCCAATTTTGGACTTCAAAATTAAGTTTTTACCACTGAAATAACTCTAAATTTCAGTGGTTTAAAGGGCCAAAAAGTTTGATTTTAATATGCTAAAAGATGGGACAAAAGCTTATATAATAAAGCAACAAGAAGGATGGACTACCCCTTTACACAAAATGACCTCAAACCATCATGTTAAGGCTCAAAAATTAGAGTTTTTTGTAGTTGAAAATCAGGCCAAAAATAGTATAAAAAGATGGTAAAACAAGTAGTCAAAACAAAGTCTACAAGGTAAGTCTTATGCCTCTTGAAGCACAGCACAAAACAACCACAATTTCAGGCTCAAACCTCCTTCTAAAAGCTCAAACTAGGCTCCAAGGGACCTCAGCTCCAAGGTGGTCAAGTTTGGTTAAGGGTTAATGTGCAAAGGTGTAGAGAAAACTAACTACCAAGCACAAAACAAGAAGAGAGAGAGAGAAAATTTTGATCCAAAATGTCTAACCTTCCAAAATGGGGGAGGACACCCCCAATATATAGAAAATCAAGATTAAAGCTTGTATTCATCCCTCCATACACGTGTATAGAGATGCACTTCAGTGAACAACAACTGGCATAGTTGGCAAACAAATATCTAAAAAAGAAGAAAAATGTCCGCTGGCCATCACTAGTGGTCGACCGGCCATCAATGTGGCCGACCGGCCAACACTGATGGCCGGCATGCACAAGCCATAGCCGATGGACTGTGGGGATGGCCGACAAGTCACCCTCTCCTCCAGACTAGAAACAACAAGCTCTTGGTCCACAACCAAGCACAAAACCAACAGGTTTAGAAGCTCAAAGGCAAGGCGCTCGGCCGAGAACTTTAGGCACTCAAAACGAACATGAGCATGCAAAATCATCGAGTGTTCAAACGATGACGTCCAAGTCTTGAGGACGATAAAAAATACGGTGTTTACACTATCCTCCACCGATAGCCCAAAGAAAATATCTCTAACAGATAAATAAATTTCCATTAAAGATACAATTTTCCAAAATCTCAAATGGGCGTGATAATACATATTCAACTCCACCCTCATCATTATCATCAATTCAATTTCACAATTTCCAATATCAATTCCATGTTCTTTTTTACAATCTCAACATTTACCTTTTAGGGAAAAACCCCTTTCTCTTTAAAAATTGATTTCATTACGAGAAATATCTTATTTCAACATTTATCAATTCCTAAGTCATCATCACAACATTTTTCAAGAAACCATTTGAAAACCTCTCTTTCACAATTTGATTTCAAACCTTAGGTTTTGCCAAAAACCCTCAAACCACTATAATCTTTTGAAACAACAAATAGCAAAGGCAAAACCCATACTAGAGTGTGGAGAATCCCTACCTCTAAGTTAGAAGACCGAGGAGAGAGTGGAGAAATCACAAAAAAGATGAAACTCACTTTTGTTCGGATGAAAAGAGAGCCCACAGAGTGTTTTACCTTTTTAACAAAGGGAGTAGGGTGAAGAAATCACTAGATCTTGGTGTTTTTGTAGAGAGAAGGTAAGTTCTAGAAAGAGAGTGTCTAGATCTAGGGTTTTTGAAATGTTTAGAGAGAGAGTGAAATGAAAAAGTGATGTAAAAAGTGACTTTTACAGGCTAATATACGTGCAGACCGCTTGAGCACAAGAAGTGACGCTCGAGTGTAAGACACAAAAGATATGACTGCTCAAGTGCAAGAAGTTGTTGCTCGAGCGTGAAATACAAACTCCAAGTAATTTTATATACAGAAGACCAATGCTCGAACACAATAAGGGCTGCTCGAGCCAGGACCGCTCGAGGGCAAGAAGTTTCACTCGAGTGTAGAATACCATTTTCTAGTAGTTTTGCAGACCTGCAAAAGTACTGAGAGTTCACAAAGACCGCTTGAGTGCAAGAAGTGACGCTTGAGCATAGGAGCAAAATTTTGGGCAACCAAAGTTTGAAAAACAAGTTACCAACCTATTCTAAATGCAACCAATACAACCCAATAGCCCAACTCAAAGAGGTATAAGGGGAAAACAAGACATGAATAACCATTTAAGACAACGAAACCCGGATCCAAAACATACAATAGGTCAGGTCTAACCCAGAAACGATATAGTAAAACTATAGTCCGAAAAATGTTTTTTGCCTTTTAAAAACAGAAAACATTTTATGTCCATATAGTCTTTGTTAGTCATAGCATGAATAACATGTATTTTGATGATTATTGTTTTTATGTTCTCATTTATGTTTTGATTGTTTGAAATTAAGTTAAATTGTTTAGAATCTTAAACTAAATTTAACAGCATAATTCATCTTCTTTATATCTATTTTGTGCTCATCACAGACTAATCTTAAGCTTAAATAGATGATGAATTAGTCCCAGAATAGCAGCAAACAACACGCAAACAGCAGTAGCACAAAGCAGTAACAAAGGAGGTCGGTCCACAAAGAGGCAGTCGACCAACCGGTCATCCAGCTGGATGTCTGGACGGACAATCGGCGGCAACAATTTGGCCAATTTTAGCTCTTTTTTGCTCCAAGTTGCTCCGGCTGTGACACAGGAGAATGCTCGTCGACCGCGACTGCCATTCTTGATAACCGGGACTTGACCAGACGTATAGGAGAACATCCGGGCCGATGTTCGGGTGGATGACCATCAAGAGAGAAACTTCATCCGGGACATCCGAGCGGATGGTTGCAACAAACTCGTAGGCCTCTAATGCTCAATTTTCACTTGTTGACAAGTAAGGCACTTTAACACAAACATGGCTACATCTCCCTTCATTCCTTTCCACAAAAAACTAGCGATTAAGATCATGATATATCTTTGTGCCTACTAGATGCACCGCAAGGCATGAATGGTGAAACTCTCGGAGTACTCCTTCTTGAAAAGACTCCGGTGTGAAAAGACAATTGAGATATCTAACACTCGAGTCAGAATATACGTTCAAGCCTTTTTTTTACCTTCCCACTAGATATCTTCTCCCAGAGAGTTTCTACTTCAAGATGACCCTTTTTGTGCTTCTATAACTCGGCTAACAAGTGTGGGTTGTGCAACTACTGAAAACAAAGATGCAAACTCAACAGACTCGCCAATATGCAAGTCAAACTCACTAATAGCGTCCAACATCTCGCATTTTCTCTTCGGAATAATCAACACTAGAGCGGTGGTAAGTCTAACTTATGCTCTTGAAAAGACTTCTCACAAGCCTCATTCCACGTAAACTTGATTTCTTTTCTCGCTAGTCTAGTCTAAGGTGAGGCTAACTTAGAGAAGTCCTTCACAAACCGACAATAATACCCAACCAATCCCAAGAAACTGCAAATCTCAAAGGCATTCTTAGGTTGTTCCCACTCTTGCACTACTTCTATCTTGGATGAATCTACAGTCACTCCTTCCTCAGATACTACAGGGCCTAAGAACTTTACTTCTCTTAACCAGAATTCACAGTTCCTGAATTTAGCATACAATTTATGGGATCTAAGTAACTCAAGCATAACCCGTAAGTATCTCTTGTTCCTCCAAGGAGGGTAAGTAAATCAGAATGTCATCGACAAAGACGACTACGAAGCGATCTAAGAACTCATGGAATATTCGATTCATTAGATCCATAAACACAGCTGGTGCATTGGTTAGCCCAAAAGGCATCGCTAGGAACTCATAATGGCCATACCATGTACGGAATGCATTCTTCTGGATATCTTCCTCCCTTAGCCTCAACTGGTGATAACCCGATCTCAAGTCTATCTTAAAGAAAGAACAAGACCCCTTTAAATTGTCAAATAAATCATCTATGCGTGGCATTGGGTACTTGTTCTTAACAATTACCCAGTTCAACTTTCGATAATCAATACAAAGCCACAAGGCACCAACCTTCTTCTTAGCAAAGAGAGTCGGTGCTCCCCCAGGTGACGTATTGGGGGAGATAAAACCCTTAGCTAACAATTCTTGGAGTTGAATCTTCAACTCACTCAACTTAGCTAGCGTAAATATATATAGTGCCATAGAAATTGGTATCGTGCCAAGCACTAAGTCAATAGAGAACTCAATCTCACGGTGAGGTGGCAAACTAGTGAGATCCTCAGGAAAAATATCCGGGTACTCACAATTACCCTTGGAAAATTAACTTGGACTTCGTCACACTCACTACCAAAGAAGTTGACAACTAAGTTTACTTCAACCTCACGGATCACATACTGGTGATGAAGCTCTATCAGCTCTATCTCCCATGAAATAAAAACAATCACCACTTAAGGTACATACAGTAACTCTCTGATGGTAACAATTTGTGACAGCCTGATACAATGACAACCAGTCCATACCCAATATAGCATCAAAACTTGACATGTCAATCAACACAAATGCAAAAGGAAGTCGGCGACCGACAACCTCTATCTCATAACCTCGACGCCCCTATTCCAAAATAATCTCACCACCAATAGGTGACTCTACACTAAGTGGAGATGCTAACCAAGCCAACTCTAACCCCAATGCCAATGTAAATGCAGACAAGATGAATGAATGGGATGCACACGTATCAATTAACACATTGGCAATAGAATTGCATAACAAGAAAGTACCTCTCACAACTGAAGACGCTGGCACTAAGTCTAGTGTGGTATCAACATGCACACTCCCTGAAGGTCTATGCTCCACCTCTCACCCCTTGGAGCATACGACTGATACACTGACTGAGCCAAAGAGGCTTCCTAATTGGCCCTTGAGGCCTATACTAACTAAGCAGGCCGGTGGCTTTATGTCTGCCTCAAACCCGATGCACTAGGTGTGCTACCTGACTAAGGGCAAAACCTCTTCATATGCCTTGACTGCCCACATTGATAACAAATAGGCGGCTGCCCTCTCCCCTAACTCTGGCTCTGAGAACGAGTTGAAGACGATGTAGACTGCTGCCCTCCTCCCCTCTGTGGACAAGCTGGGGACTTGTGGCCTAACTGGCCACACTTAAAGAAGGTGAAATCTTCTTGACCACCTCTCCTAGAACCCAAACTCGGTACTAGAAAAGTGAACCTCAACTGAGCTCCTTGGGGCTGCTGTGGGGTAGAACTCCTCTAGCTTTTACTGTTCTCCTGAACATCCTGACTCCTCCTAGAGCCATCCATCCGCTCCTTCTCCATTTGCACCACGGTCTCAAGATGAGCCGCCATCTCCGCAAGGCATCCATAATCTCTAATCATTGACCCAATCACTTTGAACATGAGCTCGGTCCTCAACCTCTTATCGAACTTTATGCAAAGGCGCTCCTCAGTCGCCACGAGTCCCAATACAAACCTCGACAGACTAGTAAATGCGGCCTCAAACTCGGCCACCGGTGTGTTTAACTACTTGAGCTTAGAAAACTGGTCTCTCAACTTCTCCTTTACAGTGGGAGGTAAGAACTTGTCCTAGAAGGCATTGACAAAAGCCTCCCAGTTACTCTAATGTGCCCACACCCATACTTCTACCATTGACTCACATCTCCCTTTAGGTGGAAGGATGCCAATGTCACTCTCAAACCACCGTCTTCGATGCTGAGCATCTTAAGCATCTTCACCAGCTGTTCTAACCTCTCATCCGCCTTTATTGGCTCCTTAGGATCACCCAAAAACTCGTCTAGATTGGACCGAAAGAACTCCCTCTTTAAGAATGACGGCGCTGCCTCAGCAACCTAGGCCTGGACTTGATTCTCAAGGCTGAGAATGCCCATGGATTCTCGCAATGCTCTGGCTATTTTATGGGCCAAAGCGCTCATGTCCTGCTAACCAACTAGTTCGGCCACATTGGCCTGACCAACCTCTTCCTCTTGCACCGAAATCTTATCCGGTAAAGGTACTTCATGCCTTTTAGGCCTACCACGCCTACCACTACCACGTCCACGTCCTGACATCCTAATGAAGGTAACAAGAGAGATTAACACATATATAAATATGCCAAAGCTAACTCACTCACATCCTACTACGGGGGATAACAATAATTCACTACACATAAGCACATAGTCACATAAACACATATTAATTTCCTTCCTAAATAATGACCGTCGCACAGCATTACCAGAGTTCCAATTAGAAACAGCAGTGATCAAGTGCTCTTCTAATAAGACTTCTAGAAACCCATAGACCTAATCAATCTTAGGAACTAAATCCCATACCCATATAACCACATAAGCATGTTATCACATAAGCATACCATGCATACAAACATCTCTATCAAGCGAAACAAACCCATTGTGGTAAATAACCACTTCCCACGTATCCAAATTATTCAAACCCGGTACGCTTTGATACCAAGTTGTAACGCTCTGAAATAAACACAATATACCCATCTCATATTAGCTCATAAATAACAACATAAATGAAATGATAAGCTTTTATAAATCAAAGCTTGACATACAAAAGGTGACACATGTGATATACATTCATAAGCAGCACATCCTGAATCTATAGCATGTGTTACGAGATAGTGAAAATGAATAAAAGCTATATAGATAACCATATGCCCTAATGGTTTACATCTTTCTAAGTCAATGCTTGGGTACATCAAAAGTGAGTCATAAGCTCAATACAGATAAAGCCCTATGCTTATACAAAATTAAATACAAAATAATAACGATGAGCCTTCAGCTCCATAGTCCTCCTAAGCTAAGTCCTTGGTGGAGGCATATCACCAACACGTGAAAATTGGTTTTCCACATAGGGTGAGCCAAAGCCCAATAGAGATGCTATAGCAAAATGTATAAATCTTGAGAAAGCCATAAGGTGAATGCATATGCAATGCCCATGCCAAAAAGTTTTACCTTTCATTTCAAAATCATGCCATGCCAAGTTTATATGACAATGCACCAAATTATCTCTTTTACGATAGTAAACAAGGTAGTGAAGTAGAATTTTGGGAATCTCAAACAAGTATAACCTTTCATGAATATTTCGTCTACGGGAAACCATCAAACGGGACCCATGTAAACGTAGTCTATGTAAGTACTACTATTCCCATTTTACGGATATTTCATCCGCGAGATCGGTACCCATGTATACATGCAGTTTTCGGAACTTTCACCCTGGACACACAAGCCAACTTAACTTTGGTGTTACATACCTCCATCCCAAATTCACCCATTTTTCTCAAAATCAAATACATTTTCAATGTATTAAATCAGTATGCAACAATGCTCAATTAAAAAATGGATGAGAATTTAGTTTTAGTTCACCTAATCCTCATGCAATTTCTACAACAATCATGGCTATCCTCCACCAATAGTCCAAAGCAAATATCTTTAACAGATAAATAAATTTCCATTAAAGATACATTTTTTCAAAATCTCAAATGGGTGTGATAATACATATCCAACTCCACCCTCATCATTATCATCAATTCAATTTCATAATTTCCAATATCAATCCCATGTTCTCTTTACAATCTCAACATTTACTTTTGGGGAAAACCCCCCTTCTCTTTAAATTTTTATTTCAATGCAAGAAATATCTTATTTCAATATATATCAACCCCTAAGTCATCATCACAACCTTTTTCAAGAAACCATTTGAAAACCCCTCTTTCACATTTTGATTTTAAACCTTAGGTTTTGCCAAAAACCCCTCAAACCACTATAATCTTTTGAAATAACAAATAGCAAAGGCAAAACCCATACTAGAGTGTGGAGAATCCCTACCTCCAAGTTAGAAATCCGAGGAGAGTGTGGAGGAACCTCAAAGAAGCCGAAACACACTTTTGTTCGGATGAAAAGAGAGCCCACGGAGTGTTCTACCTTTTTAACAAAGGGAGTAGGGTGAAGAAATGACTAGATCCTGGTGTTTTGTAGAGAGAAGATAAGTTTTAGAGAGAGTGTGTGTCTAGATCTAGGGTTTTTGAAATGTTTAAAGAGAGAGTGAAATGAAAAAGTGATGTAAAAAGTGACTTTTATGAACTGATATACGCACAAACCGCTCGAGCACAAGAAGCGACACTTGAGCGTAAGACACAAAACATATGACCGCTCGAGCGCAAGAAGTTGTCACTCGAGCGTGAAATACAAAGTCCCAGTATTTTTACAGACAGAAGACCAACTGTAGACGCGCCCGCGTGGGGCCCTCGCCACAGTTCGGACTCAATTTTGTTTCACGGTTCTTAATCTGAACCAAAGAGTCCAAATCCGGCAGATCGTTTTGAGAAACAGATTTTTTGAAAAGAAGTGCCAAACATGGACTGCTTTGCCAGATACAGAGTCTCCACCTAAATATTTTAAAATGGGGGAATTTAGGAAACCCTGACTCGGTGCCAAAGGCCACATGTCCGTCATCACCAAAGTTGCCTCGGCTCAGGAACTTGGATACGATTGGGGAAGGTCAGCTATGAGCACCCCCTCTCGCCCGATCAAAGATCGGCCTCTACTAACCGTGATATCTTGTTTTGAAAGCATTATGTGTTCTTATTCCATTTATTAGCCTAGCATTACTATGTTATGCGCACAGCAAACAAGTATAGACCAAATCGCCTAAATTGGAGCAAAAACATTTCATGTTTGTTTTGAAAATGGCTTACTACTCGTAAGTAGGCTAAAATGCAGGTTTTGCCACCCTTAAGTGGGCTTTTAGAAAAGATGATTTTGCCACTATCTAGTGGGCTAAAAATTCACAGCTTTAATGCGTTTTTTCCAATTTAGGTAACTCAACCTCCATCCACAGGCATTCAAGCAGTTATATCACATAAGCAGCTAGCCTCATGGTAATCATGCTATTATGGCAACACTCACACGCATGCAAGGATGCTAAAGCAAAAGAACTTACAGAGTATTCCAAGCCAAGACAGGAACTAGTTAGTAATCACATGCATGATCCTAGTTCATATTTGAAATGGCTGATGCAACACATGCAAAGATGCAATCCAAACAGGCTCGGCTATCCTAAACGTGGTATGTGAAATGCTGCAACTAACACGTATTCAATTTGGAATTGAAATACAGATGCAGTTAGAATGATGCGCCGAGCCCGGTGCATGCAAGACAAATTTATGGATGTATGCATGCATAGCATAAGGTATGCTAATTTAAATATGCCCTAGTTCTACCATCATAAGCGGGTAAATAAAAGGGAAGAAAGACGTGGGGTTGGAAGACATACACACACTCACGCACACTTATTACACAATTGCCCTCACTCGGAGGATCCAAATAAATATTACAGTCCGAATAATAAACACATTAATTATTACAGAATTTCTAATTAATTAACAGAAAGAATGCCAAAAGAGGAAAGGTGACCACAACCCCCACCTTGGGATGCGCGAGTGATGCATGCTCGAACCCGTTTCGTCCGGAAAGCCCGTACCATACCATTGCTGCCTCTGTTTTCACTGCCTTCCTTCTCTGAAAAATGCCAAAGTTTTGGGACAGGTTCCTTGCACACTGTAGAATACCATCGGCTGGAGGAAATGCCCACCGGCCATATATAATTTCCATCGGCTGCTGATGGAGTTATCGGCCATTCACCAACGGTCGGTCGGCACTGAATGCTACCGGTCGGCAGAAACTTCCTGCAGAAGACAGTTTTGACAGCAACAGAGGACAGACAGTATATGGCATGGGATTTCAGGCACATGTGAGCATGGTTATGTTCCCCATCATGTATTGAACTCAGGGAAGCATGGCCCTCGATCCTCGAGCCATCAATTGTGCATGATAGCCTGAGAGATCAAGCTTGCCATTTGATGTAAAAATGCATGCAACCCACAAATGAGGACCAAGACCCTATCATGTCGAAGTCAAGGGCCCTGGTGACCGAGAGTTAAGACGCGTTACATCACTTATAGTATGAACGCTCCTTAACCCTCACACTTGGTTTGACACCCCAAACCAAGTAATGCAATGCATGTTATGCAAACATGACTCAAAGATACAACATGAGATTAAGATGCAAGGCATGCCAAATGCCATGCAACTACCATGGCAAGTATGCAATGCTAGGCATGCAAGATGCAAATACAATGTAAACATGGACGATTTAAGCAATAGGATCATCATGTTACAACACCTAATGAAGCAATCATGTAACAAACATGAGACAAGCATGCAATGGTGGACTTAAACCATAAAGGGGCAGACCTCAATCCACCCCAAAACAGTGGCCAAAAGTGCCCAAAATGGTGGACAAACACTCATGCCAACACGCAAGCCAATGGACCTAAGGCTAAGGCACAAAAAGGGGGCACTTTACTTCCACTAACATGACCATTCATGGCATGAGTTAGACAAGCAAAAACAGAATCTTAGCACGCAAAAATGGACTCCAAAACCCACTGATATGGCAGCTTAAGTGGCTCCAATGAGATGCATGCACCAAAACTCATTTCTAGGCATAAAAGGGCACATCCTCAAAGCATGAAAGAGGTCACATATGCAAACATACAAACATGATTTATGGACTGAAATACGATCCTAAATGATGCCAAATCATGAGGATGGTCTAAGCTACGCATGCTAGAGGCCAATATACTCAAGGCTTACAAGCCAAAACACAAAGAGATGACACCAAACATGGAAAGCATGACTGAAACAGGTGGCCAACAAGCCTTAAACATGGTGAAGTAATGCCAATAGCTTCATGAAATTAGGCTAACACATGCAAGAATCATGACCTAAACACAAGATGCACTTCTAGGCCAAATAGAGGAATGTAAAGCAAGTATGTTAAGCATGCAAAAGGGCACAAATCCGACCACAAATAGAGATAACATGTGACCTAGAGACACCCAAAAACCTCTGAAATAGGGCCAAAATCAGTCAAGCATGCATGTTGCCCTTTAAGCCAAAAGGCAAGGAAATGAGGCAATGAAGGGAGAGGGGTGTCCCTCCCCTATACGAGACTTCAAACCACCTTCCTCACCACTACAAATCCACTAGTTTTCAGTGGTGAGAAGACTAAGACACTCAAGCAAACAAAGACTCACAAAGGAAGCACCAAAAAGGCCAAATAAGGCCTAAGAGGATGAGTTTGAACTCAAACCACAAAACACCCTTAATGAAAGTTCTTAAGCATGAAAATACAAAAAAAAATTCAGTTATACACAAAGCCTAAAACAGAAAGCAAGATAGGTCAAAAGCCAATGCAAGATTGGGGAAACTAAAGTAAAGTGATTACCCTTGAAGAACCTTTGAAGAACAGTTGGTCCAGCCACCCTCTATTGACCAAAACCAGTCCAAAACCTCAACAAACAACCCTCAAAGTCCCTCAAAGTCGAAGTAAGGTGTGGTAGTGTGTGTGTTAGTGCAAAACTAAGGTAAAAATGCACTTTTAGGCCACAAAACCCACACAAGGGAGGAGAAAGAGGGAAATATAGAGAGAGAGTGTGTATGTATATGTATAAGCTCTGGTTTTTCTTTCAAAGTTGCCAACCTAGAAGAAGCAGGAGAGCTCTCCTCTTATAGAAGTCCCCCTTGCAAAGCTTACCAAACAAGCTTACTTAGAGGGAAATCCCTCCATACACGTGTATGGAGGGGAACAGAGTGGGTGCCAGCTATCACAGCTGGCACAAAATATCTACTAAAAGTAGATGAACAGTAGTCGGCTGCTCAAAAATGCCATTTTGACAAAATGGACTGCCGACCGGCAATATATATTGCCGACGGCAACAAAACACCAGCCGGTGGCCTCTGGCCATGGCCAGTGATGTGTGGGGATGCCTCACAAGGCATTCCCTGCCCCTTCAAGGCAAAACATAAGTGTTTGGTGCAAAACCAAACACTAAACAGTCGAGTTCAGAGATCCTGAGACAGGGCGCGCAGCCAAGACCTCCGGGAACTCCAAACGAACACAAACATAGATGATCACCGGGTGTTCAAACGGTGACGTCCAAGTCTTGAGGACGGTCAAAAATGGGGTGTCTACACCAACGCTCGAGCGCAATAAGGGCCACTCGAGCTAAGACCGCTCAAACACAAGAAGTTTCGATTGAGCATAGAATACCACTTCCTAGTAGTTTTGCAGAACTGCAAAAGTACTGAGAGTTCACAAAGACCGCCTGAGCACAAAAAGTGACGCTCAAGCGTAGGAGCAAAATTTTGGGCAATAAAAGTTTGAAAAATAAACTACCAACCTGTTCCAAATGCAACCAATATAGCCCAATAGCCCAACTCAAAGAGGTATAAGGGGAAAACAATACATGAATAACCATTTAAGACAACGAAACCCGAATCCAAAACATACAATAGGTCGGGTCTAATCCAGAAACGTTGTAGTAAAACTTTAGTCTGAAAAATGTTTTCCGCCTTTTAAAAATGAAAAAAAATTTCTGCCCATATAGACTTTGCTAGTCATAGCGTGAATAACATGTATTTTGATGATTATTGTTTTTATGTTTTGATTTATGTTTTGATTGTTTAAAATTAAGTTAAATTGTTTAAAATCTTAAACTAAATTCAACAACATAATTCATCTTCTTTATATCTATTTTGTGCTCATTACAGACTAATCTTAAGCTTAAACAGATGATGAATAAGTCCAAGAACAACTGGAAACAGCAAGCAAACAGCAGCAGCACAAAGCAATAACAAAGGAGGTCAATCCACAAAGGGGCGGTCAACTAGTCGATCATCCTGCCGGACTTTTGGGCGGACGACAGGCAGCGATAGTTTGGCCAATTTCAGCTCTATTCTGCTACAGGTTGCTCCGGTTGAGACACAGGCAAAATGCTTGTCGACCGCGACAGTCATTCTTGACAACCGAGACTTGACCGGACGTTCGGGAGGATATCCGGGCAAATGTTCGGGTGGATGACCACCAAGAGAGAAACTTCATCTATGACATCTAGATGGATGACCACCTGGTGCAAATGGTGACTCTGGACATTTAGGTGGACAACCACTCTGTATGAATCAGTTCTGCAACGGCTATTTTTGACAGTTTAACTTCGCAACTGTTATCTGATTCACCCCATTTTCCAACAGGCAAAACTCACATGAGCTAGAGACAAAGGCTGACATTGAATATATGTATATTATCTCACCATCACCAATGGGAAGAAACCAATGGTAAGAAATGAATGAGTTTTTTCAGATTAAAGAAAGAACTTAACTCTATATATAACAAAGCTCTGAAGTACAAAAAGAGCAGAGAGACAGAGAAGTGAACCATAAGCTAGAAAAAGTTTCTTGTTCTTCATCAAGCTCATATTCCAGCATCTCTAAGTTATTTGAAGAGTTCCAAATCTTTGTTTCATTCATTCTTCATAAAATATACACTGAGCTTTTGCCTTAAGCGTATTTGTCTTTGAGAGGTTTTACAGAAAATATGAGAGCTTTATTATTTTGTATCTACCTATGAGAGATTATTCATTGTAGCTTTCTTTGAGAGCAAAAACCTATCACAAATCTTGTAAGAGGTTTCTAGCTCGTCTGTAAAGCTAGAATACTTGTGAAGGATTGCTCCATGTATAAGAGGTCACTAGCGCTCATGTAAAGCTAGAAAATCTGTGGAGGAATGCTCCATGTATATGAGGTTTCTAGCACCCCTGTTAAAAATCTCAAGTGAAACTTGAGGTGTGGATGTAGGCTTTGTTGAAGTCGAACCACTATAAATCGTGTATGCATTCCCTTCTCTCATCTCTTTAAATTGCTTTAATTGTGATATTCATCTAATAATATTATGATTATTATTTGTTATAACTACTATACTAATTGTCAAGTTTTTATTGTGTAATTATTAGTTTTAATTTGTAAAAACCGAATTCAACCCCCTCTTGGGTTTCTTTTTGGGTAACAATTGGTATCAGAGCAAGGTCTTAAGTTCGATTCCCCTAAAGGGCATGCTATTTGCAGGCAGGTGTTGGGGAGGATTGTTTGCCTAGGTTTAGGCCAGCATCTTGCCGTGGCGGAGGCTCGAGGTAAGGCTGAGTCACAGTCGACTTAAGGCGCTTGGTGCTGTACCCTTTAAGGGAATAAATTTGTGCCTTCACCACTACGTATAGGTTTTGGTGAGATGGTAAACGCTGAGGTCCTACAATTGGTATCAATGCCTGGGGCTCTTGCTTAGATTTAACCATCTTAGAGTTTTTGATCTATGGGAACCGCATCTAGTACTTACTCTGTTGTTGGTCAAGCAAGCTACATGCCACCTTTATTTAATGGTAGTAATTACAATCATTGGAAAGAAAAAATGACTTTGTATAACGACTCGGATTTTAAATTCAATCGGGTTGATGTATAGTGGTGCCTGTCACCTTGAAACTTGCATGGTTGTCGGACTCTTGATATTGATGGGTTGGCAAGTGAACTTTAAATATTATAATTGAGGACCCTTGGATGATGTTTGGAACCTTGATTGAAGCCTTAACAAGATATATAGATAAGATTAGATAAAAAGTCCCAAGTTTGAGTTTGAGTTTTTGACCAGCCGTCACTCTTTTGCCCTTTTCTCCTTCCATGCTTAGAATTTGAATGTGAGGTTGGAACCATTGGAAAGCTTGTTTTCGGGGCTTCAATTTGGACACAAGAACGACCTAGAACGGAGTCCCGATGAGAGAGTTATACCCGTTTGAAGTTTTCATATTTGTGTTGGAAGTAGATCCGCACGTGCGGGGAATAGCGGCGCACGTGCGGGATTGTGCGGGACAGCAACTCAAAAACCTGATTTTTGGACAATTTCTTACATTTTCTTTTCCTCTCTTCTTCTTCCCTCCTCCATGTCTGAAACCCTAGCTCCCCAAAACCTTGATTTCCTCTACTTTGATCAACAATCCACCATGGTTCTTGCATCAAGGATGGAGAACAAGAAAGGATCAACATTTTTAACCAATTGGAACTTGGATTTGCGAAGGATTCTCATTAAAGCTTCGTCCCTTTGCTTGTTTCTTCAGGTAGGGTCCTAGTTCTCCTTCATGCTTTCATTGATAGATAAATTTGTGATACTTTGGAGTATATAAATGTAAAACCCATATTTTTTTTTGAACATCTAGTGTAGTGTTTATTATGAGAATTGGGGGTTTAGAATTGGAGATGTTTGAAGTTAAATTGGTGGGTTAAAATGATGGATGGTGAATCCTAGATGTATAATTATTGGAAAAATTGGAATAAAAAGTAATGGGTTAATAAGTTTGAATTTTTCTTGAAATTTCAATATTTTCTTGAAACCCTAGGTTGATTAATGATGATAACCAATGAATTGGCCCAAATTGAAAGTAGAGTAATGAAATTGAGGTATTGAATTATATGTGTTCAAGTTTAATTGGAATTTGGAAATGTTTGAAAATTATGTTTAAAATTTGCGAATGAACTATGTTATGAACATTGTAATTCGTACTGTAATGTGAAGGGAAAATTGGGGAAATAATCTATTAATGATATGGATGATATGAACTCGGTTTTGGAATGTTGAAATGGAATTCGAGGATTTATTTTGAATTATGTTAAATTACAAATGGTGTTGATGAACTGAGTGATATTGACTTTGTTGGATTATGTTGTGTTGACTCATAGTGAATTGAATGGTGTTGTACTATGATGAATTATGTTTGAATTACGTGAATTGTGTAGGGTCAGTTACAGGGGCGGATCAAGCACCTAAACACTGTGAGTAGTAGTACAGAAATGTACATCTTATTTATCGTTGATAATTATTGTCACTAACACTCTGTTCTTTGTAAGTGTTATCAACATTTATGACAAGTGGAAATCAATATGAATTTCTATGAATATGGAAAGATTTGCGTACGTCGGTATGACTTTGGAACCCTTTTGTTTTGTCAATAACAAGTATTAAACCTCTATTATTTATCAGTGTATTATGTACTTCTTAAGAATAAATGGAGCTTATGTTCATCCATGAATAATGATACCTGTATGAGTCCAAGATTATTTTGTTGTGTTACGTATGGACTCGAGGTCGTTTAGAATCTATGATATGAAAACAAAGGTTTAACATCATTATGTAACCCACGTTAGAATGTAAACTGTTCTGTTCTTGCTAAGCATGCTCCATGTTCTGATATGTTACGTTTTGACTTAATGAACAGTTGACCATAAATGTAAAGTAGTCATGACATCCATAACACGCGACCCTTACCCAGGGGTAATAATACCGTGGTTTAAGTAATTAAGTTACAAGTTTATGTACGTTACAAGTTTAAGTATATTACAGATTTAAGCATGTTACAAGTATAGGTATGTTACAAGTTTACGTATGTTCTAAGTTTAAGTATGGTACAAGTTCAAGTATGTTATAAGTTTACGCATGGTACAAGTTCATGTATGTTACAAATTCAAGTATGTTACGAATATGACTTTTGATTTCTGCTTATGATTTAAGTATAAAAAAAATATGTATGATTTGATTCCATTTATGATATGACATGATATGTACGGTTTGGTCTGGAAAACCTATTAATTTCTGGTATGGAGCAAAGTGCTATATGGAACTAAGTGCTGCAGTGCGAGTTACCTCTAGAATCTGTATGAGCCACCTCTTGAGTCCATACATATGTGAAAATTATGAGGCTAAAAGCCATTCCATGAAAGTTATGAGGCTTATGGCCATCTATATAAGTTGCTATGAAATGAAACAAAGTGTTACACGGAACTAAGTGCTACAATGTGAGTCATCTCTAGAATCCGTGTGAGACACCTCTTGAATTCATACATGCATGTTTCAAGGGCTTAATGCCAAACTATGTTTCAAAGGCTTTTATGCCATATGTTTCAAGGGCTTTCATGCCATATGCTTCAAGGGCTTTTATGCCACATGTTTTAAGGGCTTTAATGCCACATGCTTCAAGGGCCTTGTGCCACCATGTTTCAAGGGCTTATAGCCACCATGTTTATGTTGCAAGATTGAACCTAAGGCCGTTATGTACTTAGCACATAATCAGACTAACTATGTGAACTTTACATCTTTATATGCATTGCTATGTGTTATGTTTCAAGTTAAGCATCGTTTTATTTATGTATTACTATTCACTAAGCCCGGCTCACTCTCTGTTATGTCTGTTTCTGTAGGTCACCAATCAAGTGGTCAGTCCTAGCCATGACACCGCTTTCTTTTGTCAACCTTCGTGTGTCCAGGCACTATACACAGCCATTGATTTTGTTAAAACTGATAAGATGCTGGCTTGCTTTTTGAATATCTATCTAAGATTGATGTATATAGCTTTCATGTTTTTGTATATGCCCAATGAAAGGGCTGGGTCTGAATATATGTATGTATATAACCGATGTTTAGGTGTATGTTTTAGATTTTATTTGTCTGTTAAAAGTTTGTGATCCTGGCATGATAGTAGTAGCTCGATGGAGTTTGTTTCCATTGTCAAATTTTGAGATTTAGTGCTTCCGTTCAGGCCCCATATATATATATATATATAAAACAGGTTAAGTGTCCGTTTCTAAAGTGGTCATGCCCAAACTTCTAGGGGCAGGTTTGGGTCATGACACTTTGCATCTTCAAGCTACTAATTATGTTTTGTGGCTCATTAGCACAAAAGGTCTTAAAATCCCGACCAAATTAGTAGACAATATTAGTGTGCCCAAAACTGAAGAAGAATATAATGAGCATGACTATAAACTGATACAAGCTAATGCTAAGGCCAAACTCATCCTTGTGTATGGATTAGATGCAAATGAGTACAATAGGATTTTTGGTTGTGCTACAGCTAAAGAAATATGGGATAAACTTGAAATTACCTATGAATGAACTAGTCAAGTAAAAGAGTCGCGTACTGATATGCTTATTCATGATTATAAGCTCTTTAATATACCTCTCGCACCTAACACCGAGAAGTGAAAGGAGGATCAAACGGTACTGTGGTAGTCCAGATCCAATGGTTATGTTCTTATCATGGCAAAGGCCATAACCGGTCAGCCTTTTGGCAAGTTTTCGGGCAAGCTTCCAGCAAACCGTCCATGAATAACAGATAGAAAATAGAGTGACTTAAGCACACCATTGCAAATGCAATGCAAAGAAACATATAAGTGTAGATAAACTTTCATATCATGAAGTTCAAGTCAAGTTCTTTAAATTCCCTCGCAGAGTTGCCAGTAACTGTAGCTTGACTTTTCGTGCCCCCTTTCGAAAGACGAATAAGCCCTACTATATCAGACTTTCGCAGTTCTGAATCTGATTCCACAAGTACAATGTGAAATAGATAAACCCCAAAGAGTCTAAATCCGACAAATCTTTTAGAAAATTGATTTTGAATCAAATTACCAAAAATGGACTGCTTTGCCAAATATAGAGTCGCCACCTAAATATTTTTTGAAAAATTTAGGAAATCCATGACTCGTGGCAAAGGCCACGTGTCCATCATCACCAAGATTGTCTCAGCTCGAGGAACTTAGGTACGAAAGGGGAAGGTCATGAATTGAGCACCTGCACTCGCCTGATCAAAGATCGGCCTCCACTAATCATGATATAAATCTTATCTACATTATATGCTCTTGTTCCGATTTATTAGGCTAGCATTACTATGTGATGCGCACACACACAAGTATAGACTAACTTGCAAGAATTGGAACATTTGGCTTATGTTCGTTTGCAAAATTATTTCGAATATGTATCACTTGAAAAAGTGATCGCATATGAACATTACTCAACTTATTCCAATTCAAGCAACTAGCCTTCATCCACAAGTATTCAAACAGGTATATCATTTAAGCACTTAGCCTCTTGGTGAACATGCTAAACATGGCAACATAACATACAACGCAATATGCTAAAACACATAAATGTTCACCTAGTACTCCGATGTAAGCCAAAAGAAACAAAAGAGTTAGAAAAAAAATGCATGATCTTAACTGTGCAATATGACTATTGCAATACATGCGACATGCGATTACTAGGCTCAGCTACTAATATGGCATATGAATCAATTTGATAGCATGTGGTCTAAGCACGTATTCAAAGAATGTTAAACTAAAAATGCAAGTTAGAATGATGCGCCGAGTCCAAAACATGCAAGATAAGTGGATGCAAACATGAAGCATGCTAATCAAACATGATGTTCTAATCTAACCATCATAAGTAGTTAAATAAAAGAGAGAAAGATGTGGGGTTGGAAGACATACACGTTATTACAACATTTGCGCCCTCACGCAGGAGGGCCCGAATAAACTAACTAGCTAAGCCAATTAACTAGCTATTACAAAACGAATTAGCTAATTATTACAACAACAAATAAACTAACTACGCTAGCTAGTTATTATAAAACCATAATTAATTAACTAGTCTATGGAACTAACTAATTAATTACACTAATTAATTAATTACAAATTAGAATTAACTAATTAATTACGACATGAATACAACGTGAAATAAGTAATTAAACTAACTAATCAGCCCCGGGAAATGAGGAGTGCTTATGCATGCGCGTGGATTTCCACCTGAAAAAGCCACTGTTCTGTTGCCAGGAAGTCCCTGTTGCACAGTAGAACACTTGCACTATTTTTTCTTCCCCAAAACAACTCTGTTTCATTTCAGAAAGCTACTGTTGGAGCTCGCAAAGGTGGCCGACGGGCTAGAAGTGATGGCCTGCCATCCCTAAATGGTGGCTTGTCAGCCATTGATGCCTGGTTCTTCCTGCTGCAACAGAGAGTAAATAGAGGAAGCACATAGTATTCTCAAGGGTTGTTTGCACAACTTACCCCTCCTTATCATCAAACAGCTCAAAAGAGTGGCAAAATTTGATTCACAAACCATCAATGCATGCAATTTCATTGCATGATAGCCTATTAACCAAAGAGTGCAAGTTCAATAAATGCAACAAATAAAACTCTCAAATCTCCTCCATATCATGAATGATCAAGGGAAGTGGTTGACAATGACTCTTGAACCGTTTTCATCACTAACAAGTATGAAACAATTTTAGACTCAAGGGTTTGATTGAACCCAACCAAGTTATTATCTTGCATCACTTTTTTTAGTCCCCATTTTGTTGCTCCATTTTAATTACCTAGTGTAAACATCCCATTTTTTACTAACCTTAAGACTTAGACGTCATCGATGGAGCGCTCGGTGATGATGCATGTTATGCTCGTTTTGAGGTTTCGGAGTTTTGGCTGAGAGCCTTACCCCCGGACCTCGGGACCCTTTTGTGCTCTGCCTCGGTTTGCGAACTAGGTTCTATTTTCTCTTCCTGAAGGAAGGGAGAGGTCTCGTAGACCATCTCTCAGTAGCCATAGGCTACTTTTCGTGGTTGTAGGCCACTGTTCCCATTTGGAGACCAATTTCTGATTTTCAGAGTTGTCAGCCGTGCGTCTCGGTTCAGGACCGCTTAACTTTCTCCGTTTGCTCCGGTTTTTGGCACACACCTTGTTTCCTCTGTCTAGAGGAACACTGTGGCCCGGGAGACCACCTTTGTGGTCGCACGCCACTTTCGGTGCCTAACAGCTTGTTTTCGGGGCACCCAACTGCGCGTTTTGACCCCTGAACCTTCGTTTTGCATCCGTCTTGGTTCATTTTTGGCATGGACCCTATTTTCATTGTTTGGGAGGTGGTACAAGGGTGGGAGACCACCTTTTCTCCTTGGAGACCACTTTTCTCCCCGCTTGTCAGTTTTCTGGTTTTCTTATCGGGAAGCTGGTTTTCTTGGTTTTTGGGCCACATTTACTGGTCTCCCACCCCACCACTAGCTTGCATTCAATTGAGAGACCACCAAATGGGGCCACCGACCAGTTTTTTTTAGTTGAACCTTTTAAACCCTTGTTTTAGCTTATTGAGGAAGCTTAAACCTTTCGAACCTTTGTTTTAGCTTCTTGAGGAAGCTTGAACCTTTGGAACCTTTGTTTTAGTTTCTTGAGGAAGCTTGAACTTTTTGAACCTTTGCTCTAGCTTCTCTAAGAAGCTTGAACCTTTGCTCTAGCTTCTCCAAGAAGCTTGAACCTTTTGAACCTTTTTTTAGCTTCTCCAAGAAGCTTGAACCCTCTTGTTTTTCTATAAGAGAGGCCCTTCCTCTCCTTTAGAGGTTGAAAAAAATTGGTCCAAGGCATACAAGACTTCTCCATCTATCTCTCTACATCCAAGTTCAAAAAGTGCATGGTTCTTGCACCTTTGCATACCATCTCCCAACGTAACCCCTCCACCATCACTCTAAGCATCTTGGAGGCCATTTTCAGAGGTTGAGAGGCCGTCTTTGTGGTCCAGAGGTTGCTGGTCCTTTTGTGCTACAAGGGTAACTCACTTTCTCCCTTTTAAGGCTTCATTTTGCTTCATCTTTTAGCTATACTTGCAAGCATATATGAGCTTTGGTGTAAACTAAAAAAAGTCTTATTTTGAGGCCCTTAACATGTTTGTTTAATGTCATTTTTCTGTTGGGGGTCATCTACCCCCTTGCATGCTTCATTTTACCTTGTTTTGAGCCATGCATTAGGGCCTTTGCATTGACCTTTGTTTGGCCTTCTAGACACTGAAATCCAGTGGATTTTCAGTAGCTAGCATGCTTTTTTGAGTGCCAAAATGAGAGAGGGATGACCCTCTCTCCCCTTGTTTTGTTTCCTAGCATATTTGGCCTAACAAAGGAGCCCTTATTTGCATCCTTCCAAGCCATGTTTCAGGCCATTTTTGGTAAGTTTTAGGACCTGCATAGGCTCTGTCCAGATCTTGTTTTGCCATATTGGGTGTCCATCTTGCATGTGTAGAACAACCCTCTTCATAGCCTATCAAAGGAGCATGTCATTTATGAATGCATTGACCATGTTTCAGTGGATTTTTGGGCTTTATTTGGCATGTCATACCTCTGAATTTTGCTGATTTAGTGGCCTCTTGAATGCCTTGTATACTTGTAGTGTAAACCCTCTTCACTAGCTTGTATTGCATGTTGTTTTGGCCCTTGATTCTAGCACTTTTTGGCCATGCCTTAAACTGATTTTGTGCATGTTTTGGACTGCCTTAGCTTTGTTTTTATGCCTCATGGTCGAATGATGCTTGCTATGCATGGTTGTAGTTCAATACCCTTGCCTAGCTTTGAGTTTTAGAGCCTATTGCATGCTTATACTGAGGTGTTTTCATGTTTTGGGGTCATTGAGCATGCTATTTCAGAGCTTATACTTGTGCTATATTCCCATGTTTTCCACTCTTTAAATGCATTTGAGAGTTGTGCTTGTATGTCTCGTTTATGGACCATTGCATGAGCTTCATTTCCATGCATTTTGAGCCATCATTTTAGGCCATTTTCCCACTGTTTTGGGACTGCATAGGGAGTGTTTGGGGCTGGTTTGGTCATTTGTGCATTGCTTTGCATACCTCTAGTGTAATGTGTTTCACTAGTTTCGGTATTTGAGCCATCCAACATGTATTGTGTGAGTTGTTTGCATTATTCAGGACCATATTGTATGCCATTTCAGAGCTGGAACTTGTGCTATTGTATGCCATATTTCATCCTTCCAATGCTCTTGTAGAGTTGTGCTTTGTGCCCTAGACTCGGAGCTATTGCACCTTACATGTTTGTGCGTATGTTGTTGCCTCATTTTCATCATGAATGGCCACTGATTTGAGTGTGGCTGAGGCCCATTCATTTTAGTTTAAGTCCATCTTGCATTATGTATGCCATATCCATGTTGTCGCATGCTTGATCGTCGCATTGTGTATGCCTTGTTCATGTCTTCGTGCATGTCCATCTTCGTATGTGCATTGCATATGCCATATAGTTCATGTGCATTGAGTATGCCATTCTTAGTTCATAGCATTGTGTATGCTAGTTGCATGTTTGCATATCATCCCTTGCATGCCAGCATGATTAGATTGCATTGCGTTTAGGGTTGCACACTAGTCGTATTGTGTATGCCATGTATATTGCATTGTGTTTGGAATAGGGTTTAGTCGAAACACGGGAAACGAGGGAGGTTTCGTACTCCAAGTGACGAAACGTGCCTTGATTCTCGGTCGCCGACACTCCAGATTACCCATGATGGAGTTTAGGTCTTGTTGTGTTTATATGTGCATTCATTTTACATCGAGTCGTGCAATCCGACTCCTCGGCCATCATGCATCGAGATGCGTGATTGGTGGCACAGGGATCGAGGACTACACTCCCTAGAGGCTATGCAATGATGGAGAGAGTGGTCGTGCACACATATGTTGAAAATACTTTGCCATGCCCCTTTCTTGCTCTCTGTTGCAGCAAACCAGAAACCAGCAGCAAAAATTGGTCGGCAGTATCCCTACAAGTTCCCATGGTGGAATTTCAGCCTTCTAGAGCTTTGTACAGTATTCTGGGACCAGTTGCAAACAGAGGCAAATCGGGGCATCGCGATGGATTTCTTGATGAGGCGACTCGAGCATGCATGCATCCCTTATCATTCAAAGCAGAGCTGAGGCAGCCCATTTCATGTAGTTTGCACGCTAGTTTAATTGCTTACTTAGTTTGTTAATTAATTAGAGTTGTGTAATAATTAGCTGCAATTTATTATTCATTTTGGTTGTGTAATAACTAGCTTAATTAGAATAGCTTAGATTAGCTAGTTAATGTTGTATTATTTATTCGGACCCTCCGTCGAGAGGGCAAATTTTGTAATAAGTGTGCGTGTGTGTGATGCATGTCTTCCAACCTCACGTATTTCTCCCTTTTATTTACCAGCTTATGATGGTTAGTTTTAGGGCATGTTTCAATTAGCATCCTTATGCTTGCATGTTTGCATTCTGTCTTGCATAAATCGGGCTCGGTGCATCATACTAACTGCATTGTATTTCAATTTCAAGTTGAATACATGTTATCTGTAGCATCTCATATGCCATCTTAGAATAGCCAAGCCTATCATAGTTGCATTTTGCATGTGTTGCATTAGCCATCTTAACATGAACTAGGATCATGTATTGATTACTAACTAGTTTCTGTTTTGGCTTGGAGTACTCGGTGAGTGTTTATGCTTTAGCATCCTTGCATGTGTGTAAGTGACTGCCATGATAGCATGCTTACCATGAGGCTATGTGTTTATGTGATATAACTGCCTGAATGCCTGTGGGTGAAGGTTGGGTTGCTTGAGTTGGAACAATTCGTCGAAACCCATGTTTTAGTCTACTTGCGAGTAGCAAACTTCAATCCATTTTCAAAACAAATGGATATGCGATGCTTTGTTCCAACTTAGGCGATCCAGTCTATACTTGTGTACTGTGCGCATCACATAGTAATTCTAGGCTAATAAACCGGAATAAGAGCACATGTGTTTTCAAAAACTCGATATCATGCTTAGTAGTGGCCGATCTTTGATTGGGCGAGCGGGGATGCTCATGAAATGACCTTCCCCAATCGTACCCAAGTTCCCGAGCCGAGGTAACTTTGGTGATGACGGACATGTGGCCTTAGGCACGAGTCATGATTTCCTAAATTCCCCCAAAATAAAATATTTAGGTGGCGACTCTGTATCTGGCAAAGCAGTCCATGTTTGGCACTTGTTTCTAAAAATCAGTTTTTCAAAACGATTTGCCAGATTTGGACTCTTTGATGATTCATCGGTCTTGCATTGCACTCCGCGAGATTAGATACAGGGCCGTGACATTAAGTCCAAACTGCAGTAAGCCCAATGAACAAAACGGGATTTCTCCCGGGACGTTCGGGACGTCCACACCTAGCCATTCCTTTAGTAAATAAAGTCCAAAGGTGAGCTTTAAGTCCTCTAATGGAAAGGAGCACCAAACAAAGAGTTGTTTTAGACATGAGAGAAGTGGCATGCCATTGGTAATGAACCCTGTAGACGTCCCCGAACGTCCCGAGAGGGAAATCCCGTTTTGTCCACTTGGAGCTCACTACAGTTCGGACTCGAAAGTCACGATCCTGTATCTAATCTCGCCGAGTGCAATGCAAGACCGATGAATCATCAAAGAGTCCAAATCCGGCAAATCGCTTTTGAAAACAGATTTTTTAAAAGAAGTGCCAAACATGGACTGCTTTGCCAGATACAGAGTCGCCACCTAAATATTTTATTTTGGGAAATTTAGGAAATCCTGACTCGTTTGCCTAAGGCCATGTGTCTGTCATCACCAAAGTTGTCTCGGCTCAGGAACTTGGGTACGATTGGGGAAGGTCACTTCGTGAGCAGCCCCGCTCGCCTGATCAAAGATCGGCCTCTGCTAACCATGATATCGAGTTTTGAAAACATATGTGTTCTTATTCCGGTTTATTAGTCTAGAATTACTATGTGATACGCGCAGCATACAAGTATAGACTGGATAGCCTGAATTGGGACCAAACATTTCATGTTTGTTTTTGAAAGCGGTTTGTTACTCGCATGTAGGCTTAAAATGCAGATTTTGCCACCCTCGGGTGGGCTTAGAAAACATGGTTTTGCCACTATCTAGTGGGCTTAAAACGTGCAATTAATGAATTGTTCCAATCCAAGTAATCCAACCTTCACCCACAGGCATTTAGGCAGTTATATCACATAAGCAGTTAGCCTCATGGTAAGCATGCTATCATGGTAGTCACTCACACACATGCAAGGATGCTAAAGTATAAACACTTACCAAGTACTCCGAGCCAAAGAAAGAAGCTAATTAGAAATCATGCATGAATCCTAACTATGCTAAGAATGCCTAATGCAACACATGCAAAAATGCAACTACAATAGGCTCGGCTATTCTAAGATGGCATATGAGATGCAACAATCAATACATGTATTCAACTTGGAATTGAAATACAATGCAGTTACCATGATGCGCCGAGCCCGGTGCATGCAATACAGATGAATGAATGCAAACATGCGAACATATAGATGCTAATTGAAACATGCCCTAATCTAATCATCATAAGCTGGTAAATAAAAAGGGAGAAAGATGTGGGGTTGGAAGACATACATCACACACACGCACACTTATTACAATTGTACCCTCGCTCGGAGGGTCTGAATAAATAATACAAACCAAATAAATAATTAACTACTCTAACTAATTAAATATTACAAAATTCTAATTAATTAAAAAATTAACTAGGAAAGTGAATAAAATAGCATGCAAGCTATAAAATGGACTGCCTCAGCTCTTGTTCTGAATTATGAAAGATGCATGCATGCTCGCGTCACCTCGTCGGTAAATTCCATCGCGATACCATGCCTCACCCTTGTTTGCAATTGATCTCAGAAACTTGCACAAAGCTTCAGAAGGCTGAAACTCCACCTTGGGAAGGCCACTAACCAGTTATTAGCATGGAAGACCACCTGCCGACCACCCTTTGTGGTGGAGACCAAAGAGGGTGGTCGGCCTGCCTGAAAATCTGGTCGGCTGACCAGTTTCCACCTTTGGTTTCTGGTTTTTTCTGCAACAAAGGCAAGAGAGAGAAAAGGCAATGTATTTTTAACAAATGTGTGCATGACCACTCTCCCTAACATTGCACAAGCTCAAGGGAGTGTAGTCCTCGATCCTCATGCCACCAATCACGCATCTCGATGCATGATGACCGAGAAGTCGAATAGCACGACTCGATGTGAAATGAATGCACATATAAGCAACTAAAGCCAATGACTCTATCTTGGATGGTCAAGAGTGTCGGCGACCGAGAATCGAGGCACGACCTGTCACTTGGAGTACGAAAGATCCCTCGTTTCCCGTGTTTGGACTAAACCCTACTCCAAACACAATGCAATATGCATGGCATGCATGAATGCAACTCTAACATGCAACCTAGATGCAAATGCCACTGAATGATGTAAACATGCAAGGGGTGACATGCAAACATGCTACTAGCATACACAATGCTATGAAATAATCAATGGCATACTCAATGCAAGACGATTCTATATGGCATACGCAATGCATATGAAGACTAACAAACACTATGAAACGAACAAGGCATACACAATGCAATGATCAAATCATGCAACAACGTGAACTAAATGGCATACACAATGCAAGATGGACTTAAACCAACATGAGTGGACCTCAGCCACACTCACATCAGTGGCCATATGATGAAAATGAGACAATCGAAATACATGTAAACATGCACGGATGCAAAGGACCGATCCTAAGGCACAACATGCAACTCTAACAAAGCATGGCAAAGGATGAAATATTGCATAGAATGGCACATGATCCAGCTCTGAAACATGATACACAATGGTTCCGAATCATGCAAACACTTCACATGATGCATGCTAAATGGTTCGAATTCCGAAACTAGTGAAGTGCGTTACACTATAGGTACACAAAGCAATGCACAACTGGAAAAACCACCTCTAAATAGACCCTAGGCAGGTCCAAGACAGTGGGAAAATGGCCTAAAATGATGGCTCAAAGTGCATGGAAATGAAGCTCATTCAAAGGTCCGAAAACGAGGCATTTATGCACAACTCTCAAACGCATTTAAAGAGTGGAAAACATGACAATATGGCATGCATGTAAGCTCTGAAATATGATGTGCAATGGCCTCAAAACATGAAAACACCTCAGCATATGCATGTAATAGACCTCGAAACTCAAAGCTAAGCGTGGATATTGAACTACAAGCATGCAAAATAAGCATCATCCGACCATGAGACCCAAAAACAGAGCTGAGGCAGTCCAAAATATGCACAAAATCAGTTTAAGACATGGCCAAAAAGTGCTAACATGAAGGGTCAAAACAACATGCAACATAGGCTAGTAAGCATGGTTTACACTACATGTATATGAAGCACATGAGAGGCCACCAAACCAGCCAAAAACAGAAACATGGCATGCCAAAACATGACCAAAAACCACTGAAACTCAGTCAACACATGTTAGAATGAAGTGTTCCTTTGAAAGGCCAATGAGAGGGTTGTTCTACACATGTATGATGGACACACAAAATGGAAAAACTACCTCTGGATAGAGGTTATGAGGGCCCTAAAACTCACTGAAAAGAGCCTGAAATGAGTCTAGGAAGCATGCAAGTAAAGGCCCCTTTGGAAGGCCTTGAAGAGGATTACTCTACACCTGCATAATAGACATTCAACATGGCAAAAAGGGCTTTGGATAGAGCCTATGCAGGTCACAAAACTCATAAAAAGTGGCCTGAAACATGGCTTTGAAACATGCAAATAGGGGCTCCTTTGTAAGGCCAACAAAGCTAGTAAACAAGACAAGGGGTGGGAGGGTCATCCCTCTCTGATTTTGAGGCTCAAAAACACATGGTAGCCACTGAAAATCTGCTGGATTTCAGTGGCTAAAAGGCCAAATCAAGGCCAACACAAATGCTCTAATGCTTAGCTCAAAACAAGAGGAAATGAAGCATGCAAGGGGGTAGATGACCCCCAACAGAAAAATGTCCTTAAACAAACATGTTTAGAAGCTCAAAACTAGACTTTCTTCAGTTTATGACAAAGACTAAATATGCTCAAAAATGGAGCTAAGATATGAAGTAAAATAATGCTACAAAGAGGGAAATAAAGAGTTACCCTTGTAGAGAAGACCTCCAACAACTTCTGGACCAAGATAGCAAACCTTCAACCTCTGAGAACCAGCTCCAAGGTACTTAGGTTGATAGTGGAGGTGTTGTGCTTGGAGGTGTAGTGCAAATGGCCAAGAACTATGGAGTCTTGAAGCTTGAAACAGAGAGATATGGAGGGAAGTGTATGTATGCCTTCACCAAAATTCTGAACCAAGGCCAAGGAGGGGAGGCCCTTCCTTTATAGAGGAGAAGGTCTAAAGCTTCTCAAAGAAGCTTAAAAGCTAGGCCAAACATCCTCCATGCACGTGTATGGAGGATGCACCAAATGCCTCCCAGCTGGAACACACTCAGAGAGAGAAAAAAACAGATGGCTGGTTGACCAGTTCAGGTGGTCGGCCGACCATGCCCCCTGGTCAGTTGACCAGGTTCAAAAGGGTCAAGCTTGAAAGGTGGTCGGCCATCCCATATTGGTGGTCTCCCATGTGAATGCAACTCAGTGGAGGTATGGGAAACCAGCAATTGTGGCCCAAAAGTGAGAGAGACCACCTACCTATCAAGAAAATCGACCGACCGGGGAAAGGTGGTCTCCAAGAAGAAAATTTGGTCTCCTACCCTACTACCACCTTCCTAACAATGAAACTAGGGTCCATGCCAAAAATGAACCACACCGATGCGAAACGAAGGTTCGGGGGCCAAAACGCGTAGCCGGGGGCCCCGAAAACTGACTATTGAGCATCGAAAGTGGCGTGCGACCACGGAGGTGGTCTCCCGGGCAACTGTGTCCCTCTAAGGAGAGGAAACAAGGTGTGTGCCAAAAATCAAAGCAAACGGAGATAGTTAAGCGGTCCCGAACCGAGGCACACGGCCGACGGCTCTGAAAATCGGAAACTAGTCTCCAAATGGGAAAAATGGCCTACGACCACAAAACATAGCCTACAGCCACTGAGAGATGGTCTACGAGACCTCTTCCCCCCCAAGGAAGAGAAAACAGGACTTGGTTCACAAATCGAGGCAAGGCACGAAAAGGTTCTGAAGCCCAGAGGCAAGGCTCTCAGCCGAGACTTTGCAACCTCAGAACGAGCACAATATGCAACATCACCGAGCGCTCAGTTGGTGACGTCTGAGTCTTAAGGTCGGTCAAAAATGGGGTGTCTACAAACTCCCAAAGGGATTAAACCATTAAGTACAAGAAAAGAAAAGAAAAAGCCAAGAAAGGAGGAAAGTTGTAGAGGTGATTAAAGGTGATCACAAGTATGGAAAGCCATAAATAAATGCTATCAACTCAAATAGGATGGTGGCTAAGGCCTAAACCACCAAACCTATGAGGACAATTACACTACAAGCATGCAATACAAGGCTCAAATGCAATGAACACTTAAAAATAGTCCTAAAACAATGCTAAATAAGTCCTAAAACATGCTGGAATTAAGACAAAAATAGCTAGAACAATACGCTAAAACATAGAGCATGCTACGCTAGTAAGCAAGACATAAGGAGGGGAGGCAAACCCCTCCAATTTTGGACTTCAAAACAAAATTTTAGCCACTAAAATAACTCTGAAAATCAGTGTTTAAAAGCTAAAAAAAAGATAGTATAAATATGGGAAACACAAGGGTAAAGACTAGAGAAGAACCACCCCTCCACCCTTTAAGGCCTTAAATCACAAGTTTCAGCCCAAAATTACAGAGCTTAAACAGCCCAAAAATAGTAGAAAAACAGTAGGAAAACAGTAGAAAAATAGCAAACAAATTAAGCCTTACACTTCTTGAAGAAGAGAACACTTCCAAGCAACAATTCAACACAAACACACCCTCAAGAGCGCAAAGAAGGCTCAATATTACCTCAGCTCCAAGATGGTAAGGTTTGGTTTAGAGTGTATAGGCAAAAGGTTAAGAAATTTACAAGAGAGAGAGAGAGAGAGAGAATTGTAGAAAGAGAGAGAAAATAATTTGCTCCAAAATTTTCTAACCTTTAAAGCAAGAGGGGAGGTCCTCTATGGATAGAAAACATCACACTCCCCCAGAAATATCAATACATACACATGTAAGAAGGTGCATGCATCTGTGCCAACAGCTGGCACAGCTGGCAGAAAAATATCTGCAAAACACACTTGTGGTCGGCAGCCAAAAGTTATGGCCGGTAGCCCATAGCAGTGGCCAGCAGGCCATAAGAGGTTGCAGGCTTGAAAAACTTTGGTTTTGGTCCAAAGATAAGGCAAGAGGTGTATAGGGTTTGAAAGGCTCAAAGCAGTGGCATTCTGCTGAGGACTCCAAGCACTTAACAAGCATATACACTCATTATTGGGTGTGTAAGTGGTGACATCCAAGTTGTGAGGGCGGTCAAAAATGGGATGTCTACAAGTATATATAGGACTTAAGTATTAACACTTATATAAATACAAATAATTCTATTGTTATAAAAACTAATAATAATATTATATTCAATGCAATAATAGTTATGAATATCAATATAAGTTTTGTAACCTATCATCTTATTATAGGCCTTGTAACGACAAAATAATAGAGTAATTAAATCATAAATAATTATATTTTTATTAAAAATCCCAAAAAAAACTACTGCTCAGTTTATATTTTAAAAGTTAATGACTGATGATAAAATTTATTACTTCATATTTTAATATTTGAAAAATTCATTATTAATTTATAAATATCTTTTTGAATGTACACTAAGATTTGATGATGTTTGATTATACAATTTAAGTTGTTTTGTTGATTTAGTTTTTTTTTTTTGGGTACGCCATGGCTCGTTTTGCTTTTCCAAAGAATTTTTGTGCTAAGCTGAATTTTTATATTAGTTAATTTTGGTGGGGTGGGGATTCGGAGGGGAAGGAGATACATAGGAGTGTAAAAATGGCTTGCGGCCTGTGGGCAACCCAAACCGGCCGGCGGCACGGGGTGGGCCCGGCCCGTTTAGGCCCGAGTCCAGGGCTTGGCCTGGGCTATCATTTTGAAACCCGGCCTGGCCCATAGGCCTGACCTACTTAAGACCCAATCAAGGCCCAGCCCGCTCGAGACTCCGTGCCTTTTTTAGTGAAAATAATAAAATTTTGGTAGAAAAATTTTTAAAAAACAAAAAAAAAAAAATGGTCAGGCTTGCCCAAGCCCGAGGCCAGGCTCACCGGCTCGGACCGCCCAAGGCCCGAATACCCCTGGGCCTAGGCCTGGACCTAATTTTTTAGCCCATCCCGGCCCGAATTTTGGCAGGAGCCTGCGAGGCCCGACATGGATCGGGCCAGATTTACATCTCCAGGGATACATTGGGTTAGCTGGCGCCTCATAGCTCTCTCAAAGTTTGATGGAGGGCTAGGTTTTAGGGATTTCAAGGATTTTAACTTGGCTCTTTTAGCACGTCAAGGTTGAAGGTTGATAAAATTCCCAAATTTGTTTTGTGCTTATGTTTTGAAAGGAATTTATTTTCCCAATACATAATTTTTACAGGCAACAAAAGGGCGTCAGGCATTCTAGTATTGGGTTAGCATTTTACAAGGTTAAAAGATTTTGCTGGAAGGGGTGAGGTGGCAGGTTAATAGTGGTTTGCATGCCCTATTCTCGGAAGATGGGTGGATCCTATCACTTCCAAATTCAAGGTGGTCTCTCCAAAACCTTCAGGGTGTGAGATTAAACAGGTGGAAGATGTCATAGATCAAGCTAGCAAAATTTGGAAGATTGTTGCTCTGAAAAATCTGATGTCTGATTCGTAAAGCTATTTGTTCAATTCCAATTTCTTTAGAGCCCAAAGAAGACTTGCTCATTCGGCATTTTGGAAAGAAATGAAGTTATTCAGTCAAGTTTGGGTATCATGGTTCTAAGTTGGAGATAACAAATCAACTGAATAAGCAACTGTTGGCCTCTTTCCAACCCTCGAGTAGGTTTTGGAAGCAAATATGGGCCGTCACAGTTCTGCCAAGATACGTCACTTCTGGTGGATGGTGTGTAAAAATGGGTTGGCAACCAAAGAGAATCTTTATAGAAGGAGGTTTACAAGCTCAAATTTGTGCCAAATCTGCCAGAAGCATCCAAAATTTGTTAAACATCTTTTTGGATGTGCCTGGGTTAGAGCATTTTGGTTTGGAAGTGATTTAAACTATAGAGTTGACTTGGGGAGGGGGGGTACTTTTCAATTTGGTCTTGCAATGGTCTTCTGTAATGATGGATCAATTCAAAAATGCTACAGAGTGTAAGGCATTTTTTTAACAAGGTGGCTTGGTTGGAATGGTTTATTTGAAAGGATCGAAATAATTTTATATTTAATCATAAGTTAGTTGAGCCCTCATCGACTTTGTTTTGAGTTCAAATAGCAATGGTAGAGTTTGAAAAGGCTTTAGCCTCAATGGTTTTTCAACAGAATCAATATTCATCAAGGGATTCTAGTAGTGAGAGAAATTGGGATCCCCCTGTTCTTGGGGTCTTCAAGATCAACTGCGATATGGCCACAAAAATGCAATCCTCAATTCAAAAGCTTGGAATTTGAGCTAGATTGGCGTCATTGAACAAGTGTATGATCACTCTTTAATCGTCTTAAACTTGGCAAGGATTACTCTCTCCTTAATCAAAGCTCTATGAGTTGGTGTCAATGAGTTTCTTGGGAGGTTTTTGTAATGAAAGATGAGATATATGACGTGTTAGGTTTTTGTTATTGGCAATCCCATTGACAAAAATCCTTTCAGTGTTATTTTATTCGATCTTTTATTTAAGTGAGACTATGAGTATTTAGATATGAATCTAACCCGAATTGTGCCTTCGGAGAGGAGTTTGTGATATTTTCCATCATGTTTGCCACTTCACTGACTATGTCGAGGATCGAGTTGAGATTGCGACCTTTCAAAAGTTTCATTCTCCTGTAAAAGTACTGGGAGTTATTTTTTTCTGCACAACCGGCCATTCCTGCACTCGAGTGTAGACCCTGTTTAGTCACTCCGCTCAAGCAGAGATCGTGGATCTGTTTGCTATAAATACTGTGGTTCAGTCAGGTTTTAGGGTATGGCTTCCATATCTTCTTCTTGGGTATTAGGCTTTTCATCTGAAGCTTCTTTGCTTGTTTCCTTTGATATCTGTGAGAGTTTAATCATAAATTGAGTGGATTCTATCAAAGGGTTTGTTTAGATTGTTTTATTCACAAAAGAGAGAGTTGTTTTTCAGTGGGTTCCGTGGAACTTGAGCTTGAAGCTCTGATGGATTTCAGAGTGGCTCATCGTCGTGGATTCAACATCGGCATTGTGGATTCAACATTGGGCAAGACAATTTTGAGGTGAAGATGGGGCTGGAAGAGGTACATAGGGGTCGGTTCGATTCGGGCGTTGATTCACTAGGTAATTGAGAGTACACTTGTGTAATTCCTTTGTGTCATCTTATTGGATTGTTTTGTGGCTTTTGCTCGTGTTTTTTTTTATCACAATTGGAGGCGCTCCAATTGTGATTTTTCCACGTTAAAATCGTTGTGTTGATTTGTCTTGATTGTTTAATTGGTATTGTTATTTACTGGTTAAAATTGATACATAATCACAATTCAATATCTCGTGGAATTTAGATTTTTCATGAAGGTTAGACAACTTCTCTATTTTGGCAAGACAACACTTTTGTTTTCAAAGTTTTCTTTTCTTTCTCAAACTCTAATTCAAACTCATCATTCTCTCTACATTTCTTCTCTTAGATTTATTTCTCTCAAGTTTTTTCTCTCTCAAATTTCTCTCTTCAAATTCAAGACTTAAGATCTCCTTATATAGGCAATGTAAGTGGAAGGATGGTGGAAGACGAAACGGAAGCTTAATGGAGCATTTAGGGAAGATAATGGATCTAATGGAGCACCAAAATGGAGCATTAGCTTTAGTGGATCAAGCACTAGGCAATAAAAGCTGAGTATACATACATTTGGTGCAAAAATGGGTCAGAAAATGGGGTCGTGAAGTGCCCCACCAGACCAAACAAAAATCTAGTCTACACCGTCTCTGGGTGGTCAATTGGCCGGACGACCGATTAAGGGAAAAATTGTTCATTTTGCTCCGGTTCAGTCCAGCTTTGCTCCGGCTGTCTAACGGGTCTTAAACACTTGGCCAAAACAGTTTTAGGGTTAGAAAGAAGGCTCAAATTCCATTTTCGTTGTTGAGGATTTTGTGAAAAATAAATTCTTATTTTCATTATCAGGTAATCAAAAGAAAGCGCCCAAGTCTTAGGGCCAGTCACAATGGGGTGTCTACAACTAGTTCAAACTTGTGCCAAATTTGCCAAAAGCGTCCAAAATTTGCTGAACATCTTCTTTTTGGTTGTTCCTATGTCAAAGCAATCTGGTTTGGAAGTGATTTAAACTATAGAGTTGACTTGGGGGTTCTATCAATTCGGTCTTGCAATGGTCTTGTGTAATGATGGATCAATTCAAAAATGCTACAGAGTGTGATGCATTTTTTCAGCAAGGTGGCTTGGTTGGGATGGTTTATTTAGAAGGATCGGAATAATTTTATATTTAATCATAAGTTAGTTAAGCCCTCCTCGACTTTGTTTCGAGTTCTAATGGCAATGGTGGAGTTCGAAGAGGCTTTAGCCTCAATGGTTTTTCAGCAGAATCAATCTTCATCAAGGGATTCTGGTAGTGAGAGAAATTGGCATCCCCCTATTCTTGGGGTCTTCAAGATCAACTGTGATATGGTCACAAAAATGGGATCGAATTTGGCTTCGGTTCCAGTCATCATTCGATATTCACAAGGGAATTTGGTTAATGGTTTTACTAGGAAAATTTGTGTTTCTTCTTCTAGCACCCATGAAGATTTAAGTATAAACGATAAGGAAATATGATAATAATTTAAATAAAAGTGATATCTCTAATATAGATGGATATAATAATGTCATACATTTCATGAGATTACATACATCCTATATTCATCATATAGGTGGAGTGAATATACAGTATGTAAAACAAAACAGTAATGTAACAAGTAAAATGCCCTTAGGCATACATCAATAATAGTCTTCAGCCTTTACAAAAATGGCACTCGGCCTACAAGTCAAAAGAGCTCTTCTAGCTCACGCACATATCTGACTACCTCATCTCAAGGTCGAGGCATGCCATCAACACCTAAAAAAGATTACAGCCACATAGGGAGAACATATAGTCCAATAAGGTGATATGTGCGAATCAACTTTTCGGTTTGGTGATATCGAAGATGTGTATGATCATAATGTATATGATCATCGAACCGTAGATGTGTATGATCATGAGGTTCTATATATGTATAACATGCTCAAAACATTTCTTTTAAACAAAGTTTTCATTGACATTCTCAAGACTTGGTGAATCCTCTCAAGTACATGTATCTACCAGTGGTCATCGCTAAGCACCACCTAATCTAGTGTACTATTAGAAGGTACACTCTGCCAGTGACCATCACTAAATGCCACCTAAACCTAGCAAATTTAACAGCTTCTAACCGGAAAGGCCATGGTACCTACACAACCCAGGTTTTCGATCTTTCACCATGGACTATTAAGCCAAATTAACCTCTATCTCATCTATACATGACCCGGATTTACCACAAATAACCAGTTAAAACCAAGATTTTTAGTGTAATTAATGTAACAATGCAATATTCAATTCTTAGCAAAACGTGTTTCGAGCACCTCCATTCAACAATGGGATTCATTTTCAATAAACAACTCAATGATACAATTGAAATAAATTCCCCTTCATTATTGTGGGGATACAGTTTGGAAATACTCTTTTGATCCACTGGGATGCTCAAGATCCTCAGCCAGTAACCTGAAAAGGAATGAACACTCTGGTCGGGGGTGCCAGAATTAGCACTCCGACGGTTAAGTCAGTGTATGCTCTCTTAGTTACTTGTATCTTAAGTTAAGCGTAATAGTTCTCACATACCTCTTTTTGGTTGTTGTTCTTCTATTTATACACTCCCAGTCCTCAGGATGGGGCCCACTACTAATCTGTCGTGTGATTGTTCACTCGACGCTTCTTTCGTCGTAACCCAACTTCCAATCGGCCCCTTATTCAGCTGGCTTTATGGCCGACTAATCTATTCAGCATCCAAAATGTACAAGACGGGGGCGAGTACAACATGTACCGATTATCTAAATGTGTATTCGGCCTATCTGCGTCCATTTTCATCCGGCTCCCATAATTATCCTTTCGCAATGATTTTCTCAATAATTTAATTCCATTATTCTATCCCCAACGACGTCCATCAGTCACTTGTGGCAGACAGCACCACTGATATGGAGAGGACCGATGAGAGTACAATCATCTTTTCTCTCCTATCAATTGCTAAGGGCGGAGTCTATTTTCCCCTTCACCCATTTTTAAGAGTCGTCCTTCGACATTGGGGTCTAATTCCTTCCCAGCCCAATGTGAATTTTTTCTGCATTATAATGGGGATTACAGAGTTTGTCACACCCCAAACCTAGGTATGACCAGCCGTGGCCCACAGGGCCTTAGCCCAAGGTACACGTAAGCCTAAATACGAAACCATACACACTGAATACTATAAAATAGTCCATTAATAAATAACCAAAACTCAATCCAGTGTCATGCCACAAGTATAAACGGCAAAATCAACCGTAATCAATACTATCCAAACTTATGGGATATAAACAGCCCACATATCAAAATAATCCTAAATGAACCCCAATAAAAATTAAAAATAAATATGCACAACCTTGACATAACAATCTAAAACAAAATAAATGAATGTCCTAGAGGTCCATGCAATCGAATCCCCACTACACCATGAGTCCACTCTAACTCCTGGAAATGGTAAACAACTAAGTCAGCTGATAGCTCAGTGAGTAGCAACATGGTTAGTAAATACAGTTTTGAAAATAGAGATCAATTCCAAAATAAGATATATATCACAGAAACTAGATTGGCATACAGTTTGGTAAAGATAATATGTTTCAAAAAGATGGTTCCACAGTTCAACAGTTAAAATACTCATGTCTCTCAAGAACATGATAAATGACATTTTCCACTTAAAACAGATTACAACATGAACACCAATAATTTTCTGCGTACTAAGAAAAACAAATAATATGCCACACAGTTCTCAAGGCTATAAGCCCCGTTGGATCCAATATCAAACTAAGAGTCATCCTCAGGGTGGCAACCTGGGCCTTTTCTCTAAGACGATCTGATTGAAGGTCACCTAGCTTTTTTTAAGGCCTTTTCCTTACAATCGTTGAGCACTGGAGTCATCACGGCCCAACCGAGATCTGTTCCCTAGTGGCCAGAGTCACCACACACAGTGGAATAATTTCCCTGGACTAAATACACATATGGTCCCAATAATCAATACACATCAGTTTCACAAAACACGGTAGTTCACCATTATAAACATGAAACCAAAACAATTAGTTTACAGTATGCCAAGTTCACCCATGTTTCAGAAATAATTTGATTTCATTGATAATATAATAATTTATCAAAATAGTTTAGTCATGAAACAAAAATTTAATTTTTCAACAGTTCAGGGTAGGGGTACATTTATAAAAATCTGTAGCATGAAACTACTCACCTGAAAACGGAATAATATAATCCTCGAATAGAGTATGAAAGTCCAACTAGTGCCCTGGACCAAGTATGAAAACTATCACTACTAATTTAAAAATACTAAACAATAGGAACTAAGTAACCCCAAACTTAAAGCGCACTAACACGGCTCAACCCAACTCACCGTTACTCTTGAATATTACCTAAATTCATATTCTTCAAGGTCTAAAATCACCCAAGACATGGGTTCAAATCGAAACTTAATTAAAAATAACTTTAAGATAAAACAGAATTTTAAACTAGTTTTCTCAATCTATTCGCTAACTTTAAAAATCAAGAACCCACTCCACGCTATTCAAAAAATTCTAAAACCCTCCAGATATCAACAAATATATCCTAAGTTTCAAACCCAAAAGGTTTCACTTGATTTGCTTATCAAAATAATTATCTACAATTAATTATATCTAAATAGGTTGTTTTCTGCAGCACTTTAAAGAAATTAATGGTTCTCTTGGTATACATGAGCAATCAACGCAAGGCCAAAAATGTAGGAAAATAGACTCGTAAATGGTTCTAATAATGCTGATTTGATAATTTTCGGATTTATACCCAAAGAGAACAACACTCCCGAATTTACTGTTTAAACTAGTTTTCTGGACAGATTTGAACGCATCAGTTTATATGGATTTTGACTCCCAAAAATTATAAAAAAGTTCAGATATACAATTCAATATGTAATTAATCTACTGTAAAAATTTCAGTTCAAAATTAATTCGTTTGATATGGTTTCTTGATTTTTAAAGTTTGTAGGTACGTGCAGAATTTCATACTTAGAAATTACACTCTCAACTCCATGTACCCGTTTAATTCCACATCAACTTCAAATAGAATCTTAATCATCAATAATTGAAACAATGCTAACTCAATATAATATATAAACAAACCCAAAAACCAAATTCTTAATTGAAACAGTGCTACCCGTTACCCTTTTTTGTCTTTTCTTTTTCTTTTTTTTTTCTCTTCCAATCAATACACCAGAACATTTATACACAATAATCATAGATATAATATATTATAGAAGAAAAATACCTTAAAGTAGTAGAACCACAAGATTCTGGAAATTTCTCTCTCTCTCTCTCTCTCTCTCTCTCTCTCAATGACTCACGGTTGCTAAGAACCTAAAGTGGGTACTGTTGTGTTGTTTAGAAAAGAATTGATATCTCACCATTAGGGTTTTATCCTCCTATAATAAATTTTCAAAATGACCCCTTAATAACTATATTATTATTATTATTTAACATTATTACTAGTATTTATTTTAATAGCAAATTTTGCCTCTAAATTAGAGATTTCTACCATAAATTTATTTTAGAGTTAAAATTAATTAAAAGACCTTCCAAATATTTAATTTGCACTTTAGGATTTACCATCAAAATATTTGGGATTGTAAAATTATTATTATTTCATTATTTACTTAATTTTTATATTCGGGTTCTCACAGAGTTGAACCATCGTCTTAGGATTAACTTAGGTATTCCTGCAATTTGGTATTGTTATGCCTTGGCCAAGTCTACTGGCTGGTTGGGACACTATTTTCTCAGAGCCAAAGATACCGAACATCACCTAGTGACTATGCTTGCCAGCTCTAGCAAGCTTGTTGACGATGTGATGGTCGTTGTTCGAGGCAACTGGGAATTCGGTGAGGGTGAAGATCGCCTAGATCCCGTGCCAAGGCGAAAAGGCGAACCAGGTGGCCATATAGCTCACTCTAGTTTCTTCAACTACCTTATTTGTATTCGGCTTGTCATCCATGTGTTTACCGTTTTGTTTTTGCAGGTAGCAATTTGAAGAAAGTGTTGGTTTCATCCGACGATGCTGTACTTGCAGACATTAAAGTCGCTCTTCGGTTCGTTGGTTGTCCAAACTTGTAGAAACAAGGGAGGACGGCCCATATTCTTTTGCGATACGCGCTGTCTTACTCTACATTTTCGGCGGCTGAACACATTCCAATTCTGAGTGGTGAAGATCATCTTACTGCCCTTATCTTCCCTAGCTTCAAAAACATAATGGAGGTTGGTTTAGTAGCCTCTAAATCGGAACAAGAGGAAGAATAAGTAGCCAATCCGGTTGCTAAGAACCTGAACCAGTCGGAAGCCGAGATAGAAGAAGCACTTAATTCGGCTTTTGAGAAAGCCGGATTGAATTCGTCTGACACTCCGCCCGCCTCAAGCCAAGGGGACTTTTTCGAAGACATTTTTACCAACTTAGGGGACTTACTTGGCTCTTACCCTGACAACATGGCCAGTGAGTTGCTCACCCAAATGGCCAAACGAAAGAACGCCGAGATGATGGTCACCCGAAGAAGGGCTAAAGCCGAGCGAAACCAACCTTCTCCCCCTCCGCCTGACGCTAGGGAAGGAACTCCACCCGTTCCTATTGAAGAGGTGGCTCAGAGTGAAATGGTCGAAACAAAAATTGTTGTCGATCAACAGGAGGCTTAAGTGACGGAGTACAGGGGTGAAAACGCCCAGCCGATCACGACACCGTTTATTCGGAAGATCCAGTCGATAAACGACCACGTTTGGAAGAATCGGACTTGGTTGTGCCGTTTACAGTGCAACCAAAGATAAAAAATATGTCGATTAGCTCAGATTCATTGACTATAAGGGACCTGGCTGTAGCCTTGAGCCTGGCTTCCTCCATTTCTCTGCCGGCTGACAAAGTGACTTATAGGGCGGAGGCCGATCTGTTGGCTATCGCGTTAGCCGCTCAATCGGTGATATTGGTATGTAGTCCTTTACAGATTTGCAAGGCTTAAACAGGAGTTTCTATATTAGCTTACTGGTCCCTTCATTTGCAGGCGGCGGGGAGAATAGTCGAGATTGGACGTCGCCAACACGACGTAATCGAGCAGATTGGCTTTCTTATAGTCGAATTAGAAAAGGAGAAGGGGAGAGCGGCTGAGGCTTCTATCCGAGCCAAGTTAGAGGCCGTGAAAGCGGGGGAAGAAAGAGCTAGGGCCAATGTAGAAGCAAATGAGGCTAGGACTGCTGTTGCACTGAAGATGGCTGTTGAGGAAAAGGCGAAAGCGAATGAAGAGGTGCTCAGACTAGCCAACAAAATGATTGCAAAGCTGGAGGCCGACCTGGAAGAGTCTAGGCGGGCGAAGGCGAACGCTGAGTCTACTCTTTCCGAGTCATTCCAGGCTGGCAAGGATGCGGCCTTGGTAGACTACGTTGAAGAAGTACCGAAATTTGAAAATAGAGGGTTCAAACTCGGCTGGCTCAAGGCCTTGGTTGCCGCTAACGCAACATCGGAACAGCCGATTTCGTACGAGCAGGTAGACGTGGAGCCGTTGGAGTCTGACCCCAAAGATACCGAAGATAGTTGAATATTTTCCATTTTGCTTTGGGTACTAAGTGTATGTAGATTTTGCTGTATGTATTAGGTTTTTGTTTTTATGAGAAACTGATATAGGGTAGTTTTCATTTGTAAAATGAATTCTATTTGTGCTTAATTTACGAATGAAAATTATTTTTGCTATTTGCGCGTAGCTTATGAATGGAAATTATTTTTGCCTTTTGTGCTCATTGAATGTGCTTGTTAGCAGCCAAGTAAGATGTAAAATCATGAAATGAATGAAACGAGCTGCCGAATTAAAAATAACTGTAAAGTGCTGCAGCTTAGCCGAATATACTAGTGAATATGCCCTTGCTGCGGCAAGTTAATGAACCAGTCAGACTAATGAACTGGAACAGTCTGAAAATAGCAGTTCAGGAATTTGCTGGGGCACAATGAAAATTCGGCTAAGCTCTGATAGTTATGCCAAATGAATTGATTAATCTGCCCTTACCCTAGTAAGTTAATGAACCAAGACAGACTGAAAACGGCAGTTCAATAATTTGCTGAGGCACAAAGGAAATTCGGCTGAGCTTTAATAGTTATGCCGAATGGATTGATTAATCTGCCCTTGCCCTAGTAAGTTAATGAACCAAGACAGACTGAAAACGGCAGTTCGGTAATTTGCTAGGGCACAATGGAAATTTGACTGAGCTCTGATAGATATGCCGAAAAGATTGATGAATCTGCCCTTGCCCCAGCAAGTTGATGAACCAAGACAGACTGAAAACGGCAGTTCAATAATTTGCTGGGCACAAGGGCAATTCGGTTGAGCTCTGATAGTTATGCCGAATGGATTGATTAATCTGCCCTTACCCCAGTAAGTTAATGAATCAAGACAGACTGAAAATGGTAGTTCGGTAATTTACCGGGGCACAACGAAAATTCGGTTGAGCTCTGATAGATATGCTGAAAAGATTGATGAATCTGCCCCTCTGCCCCAGCAAGTTGATGAACCAAGACAAACTGAAGATGGCAGTTCAGTAATTTGCTGGGGCACAACAGAAATTCAGCTAAGCTCTGATAATATGCCGAATAGATTAATTAATCAGCCCTTGCCCCGGTAAGTTAATGAACCAAGACAGACTGAAAATGGCAATTCAGTAATTTGCTGGGGCACAACGGAAATTCGGCTAAGCTCTAATGGTATGCCGAATAGATTGATGAATCTGCCCTTGCACCAACCAGCACTTGAACTAGGATGCCGAAAACAGATAGTTTGGGGTACGAGGCTTTTGAAGTTTAGCATTAATGATTACGCCTCGAGGGTGTTGCCCCCGTAAAATAAGGCGAGTGCTTCGTGCATGTAGGTCCTGTTTATGTGCTCAGACTCAACAACTCAGTTTAGTCTGTTGAGGAAGGTTAGACAAGTGTGAATGTCAAATAGACTGTTCTTTAACAACAGAGGAGAGGGAAGGACATTGGCTGAGCTGGAAGAAGAAATGAATCAAAGTGGCGAACCTATGCGCACGAGAAGTAGGACTTCGAGGGAACGGGAGAGATGCCAGTCCCCTCGTCGTCGAAGTAGGTCATCCAGGAGGGAAAAGCAGCAACGGGGTAGATCCCCTCAACCCGCCCCGGAAGAGAACCCGATGCGACACCGTGCCCGTTGAGTTTTGCAGTCTTCATGGGGAATAGACCAATGACAAAAGCGGATTCAATCGTTCGTGACCCAAACGTGGCAGTCGAGCTCGCCAGACAGATTTTTCCACCTGAAGCCTAGCAGTCGATGGTAGGTCGACAGGATTTTGAGGTGTTTCAGGAAGGCGTTTATGGGGTGGTGAAGGGGCTGTACACTGCCTATGAAATTGGCATGCGTCTTCGTGCCGCACGGCGGGATATAGAGTAGAGAGATGAACGCATTCGAAGCTTAGAAGCTCGCGCGGAGAAGGCTCAGCGCGAACTAAGAAAGATCAAGACTGTCGAGTCACAATCGACCGGCCATCCTAACCCGGTCGTGGAGGAAAGGGTGACTCAGCGGCTAATAAGTCATCTGATTGCCGATCGAGATACGGCTAGCATGTTTGCAATTGAGACTGCTAAGTCTAGGGCCTATGAAAAAGGCTTTCATGACGGCCGAAAGGTTGGGATAGAAAAGACCGAGGAAAAACTTGCTGCGAAGGTCTACCGATGTGAAAATTATGGATTTAAACATGGCTGGATCAAGGCACTTCAAGCTATGGACGCTCTCTGGGCAGCAGGCGTTGATTCAACGTCGCCGCTATATCAAGGTCATCATTTTCCCTTTTCAAATTTCGAAGTCGAGAAGAGTGATGATGAGGGAGATGCTGAATAAAAGCAGTCATTGTAATGCTCAAACGCAAATTGAGTGTAAATTATGTATTTATTGGTTAATCTAATAAAACACTCTATTTTGAATGTTTGCATGTTTGAACTTATGTTTGTACACTTTGTCCCAGTTGATCAATTTCATGGAACATTTCATTTTGAATGCTTGCATGTGTTCAATTTTCGCTGTGTGTTGTGAGGTCCACAAAGGGTGCTCCGAATTCGGAGTCTTTATTCGGCCCAAACGTGCCCTGTACAGATGGGGCTCCGAATTTGGAGGCTTTTTTATCTTGGCCAATCGTGAGATACACGAAGGGCGCTCTGAATACGAAGTCCTTATTCGGCCCAAACGTGGCCTGCACGGATGGGGCTCCGAATTCGGAGGCTTTTTTATCTTGGCCAATCGTGAGATCCACGAAGGACGCTCCAAATCTGGAGTCTTTATTCGGCCCAAATATGACCTGCACGGATAGGGCTCCGAATTCGGAGGCTTCTTTATCTTGGCTAATCGTGAGATCCACAAAGGGCGCTCCGAATCCGGAGTCTTTATTCAGCCCAAACGTGACCTGCACAGATGGGGCTCCGAATTCGGAGGCTTTTTTTATCTTGGCCAATTGTGAGATCCATGAAAGGCGCTCCGAATTCGGAGTCTTTATTCGGCCCAAACGTGACCTACACAGATGGGGCTCCGAATTCGGAGGCTTTTTTTATCTTGGCCAATCGTGAGATCCACGAAGGGCGCTTCAATAGAGTCTTTATTCGGCCCAAACGTGACCTACACGGATGGGGCTCCGAATTCGGAGGCTTTTGTAGCTTGGCCAATCGTGAGATCCACGAAGGGCGCTCCGAATCCAGGGTCTTTATTCGGCCCAAACGTGACCTGCACGGATGGGGCTCCGAATTTAGAGGGTTTTTTTTTATCTTGGCCAATCATGAGATCCACGAAGGGCGCTCTGAATCCGAAGTCTTTACTTTGCCCAAACATGACCTGCACAGATAGGGCTCCGAATTTGAAGGCTTTTTTATCTTGGCTAATCGTGAGATCCACGAAGGGTGCTCCGAATCCGAAGTCTTTATTCGGCCCAAACGTGACCAGCACGAATGGCGCTCCGAATTCGAAGGCTATTTTATCTTGGCCAATAGTGAGATCCACAATGGGCGCTCTAAATCTGGAGTCCTTGTTCGGCCCAAACGTGACCTGCACGAATGGGGCTCCGAATTCGGAGGCTTTTTTTATCTTGGCCAATCGTGAGATCCACAAAGGGCGCTCTGAATTCGGAGTCTTTATTCGGCCTAAACGTGACTTGCACGGATGGGGCTTCGAATTCGGAGGATTTTTTATCTTGGCCAATCGTGAGATCCACGAAAGGGGCTCCGAATCCAGAGTCTTTGTCCAACCCAAACGTGACCTGCACGGATGGGGCTCCGAATTCTGAGGCTTTTTTTATCTTGGCCAATCGTGAGATCCACAAAAGGCGCTCCGAATCCAGAGTCTTTGTCCGACCCAAACGTGACCTGCACGGATGGGGCTCCGAATTCTGAGGCTTTTTTTATCTTGGCCAATCGTGAGATCCACTGAGGGCGCTCCGAATCCGAAGTCTTTATTCGGCCCAAATGTGATCTGCACGAATGGGGATCCGAATTCGACGGCTTTTTTATCTTGGCCAAGCATGAGATCCACGAAGGGCACTCTAAATCCAGAGTCTTTGTTCTACCGAAACGTGGCTTGCACGGATGGGGCTCCGAATTCAGAGGCTTTTTTTATCTTGGCCAATTGTGAGATCCACGAAAGGCGTTCTGAATCTGGAGTCTTTATTCGGCCCAAACGTGACCTGCACGGATGGGGCTCTGAATTCGGAGGCTTTTTTTATCTTGGCCAATCGTGACATCCACAAAGGGCGCTTCGAATCCGGAGTCTTTATTCGGCCCAAACGTGACCTGCACGGATAGGGCTTTAAATTCGGAGGCTTTTTTTATCTTGGCCAATCGTGAGATCCACGAAGGGCGCTTTGAATCCGGAGTCTTTATTCAGCCCAAACATGACCTGCACGGATGGGGCTTTGAATTCGAAGGCTCTTTTTTTATCTTGGCTAATCGTGAGATCCACGAAGGGCGCTCCGAATCTAGAGTCTTTATTCGGCCCAAACATGACCTGCACGGATGGGGCTCCGAATTCAAAGGCTTTTTTTATCTTGGCCAATCATGAGATCCACGAAGGGCGCTCCGAATCCAAAGTCTTTTTTTCAGCCCAAACGTGACCTGCACGGATGGGGCTCCGAATTCAGAGGCTTTTTTAGCTTGGCCAATCATGAGATCCACAAAGGGCGCTCCAAATCCAGAGTCTTTTTTTCGGCCCAAACGTGACCTGCATGGATGGGGCTCCGAATTCGGAGGCTTTTTTTATCTTGGCCAATCGTGAGATCCACGAAGGGCGCTCCGAATCCGGAGTCTTTATTCGGCCCAAACGTGACCTGCACAAATGGGGCTCCGAATTCGGAGGCTTTTTTATCTTGGCCAATAGTGAGATCCACGAAGGGCACTCCGAATCTGGAGTCTTTATTCAGCATACATTTGAGCTGAGTTTCACACTGAGAAAACATGAAGCTTTGCATTGCAAAAGCGAAATGTGTACATGGTGAATCACTCAGAACAAGTATCATGCCCCACAGGTCGGGTTCAATGATAGAATTTACGTAAATACGAGGAGTTCCAAGGGCATGGTAGACTCTTCCCAGACATGTCTTTGTGTCGATATGCCCCTGTTCTTGCAATTGAGCTGACCTAATAGGGGCCATCCCAGTTAGGACCCCATTTTCCATCAGTCGGATTCCTGGCAACTGGAAGCACTTTCTTCAGGACCAATTCACCTGGTACATAGCAGCGTAGTTGAACACATTGATTATACAACTTAGCAAGCTGCTGCTGGTACCGTGCCAAGGACGCAAGGGCACGGTCTCTTTGTTCTTCAATTAGAGTTAAATCCAAGGCCAACATCATGTCATTTCGGCCCATATCAAAAGCTTTTGATTTCAAGGTTGGGAGGCTGATCTCCAAAGGGATGATTGCTTGATTTCCGAAGCACAAAGCGAACGGCGTTTCCCCAGTGAAACGTCTCGGGGTAGTGCGGTGAGCCCACAATACACTCGGCAATTCTTTGACCCATCTGCCTTTAGCTTTCTCCAGCCTCTTCAACTTGGCAATTACTCTGTGGATAAGCCGGGGTGGAGAAATAGGGCCGGATACCATACTTGCTGCACAACTCTTGGTAGACACCGCAATCAAACTGGGTGCCGTTATCTGAAATGAGTGCTCTTGGAATGTCCAATCGCATTATAATATTTCTCCATACAAAACGCTTCACATCGGTATCTCGAATGTGCGTTAGTGCCTCCGCTTCTACCCATTTTGTGAAATAATTTGTTGCGACAATCAAAAATCACTTGTTGCCGAGGGCGCGAGGCAATAGTCCGACGATGTCAAGTCCCTATTGGGCAAACGGCCAAGGACTGGTTATAGAGCTTAACTCTTCAGCAGGCAGATGGGTTGACGGAGAAAACTTCTGGCACTGTTCACACTTCTTCACGTAACATTCGGCATCTAGTCTCATTGTCAGCCAATAATACCCCTGTGTCACAGCTCGGTGGGCCAAAGAGCACCCACCAGAATGTGTGTCACAGCTACCTTCATGTATTTCAGTCAGGTGTCCTTCGACTTTATCCGGATGAACGCATTCTAGGTACGGGCCAGAAAGGGATTTTTTGTAAAGTTTTCCTTGCGGATCCAAATAGTATCTTAGGGCTTTGTTTCGTAGCTTGTGTGCTTCTTTCTTATCCGATGGGAGCTGTTCGGGAGATAGGAATGCAGCAATGGAGTCCATCCAACTCGGACCAGATTCTATGACATTGATTTGGACTTCCTCTAAAGGGCCAACACTCGGATTAGGGATGAAACCCACTTCAATTGTTCGTTTAATCTCTGAGTTAATGGCAGAGGCTAGGCAAGCCAGGGCGTCTGCATGTGTGTTCTAATCACGGGTTATTTGGTTCAATTCATGATGGTCAAATTTTGCCAGCACGGCATTCGCCGTTTTCATGTAAGCAGCCATATGGTCGTTTTTTACCGCGTACTCCCCTTTTAACTGATTTATCACCAGTTTTGAATCGCAAAATATAAGCAAACGCCAAGCACCCAGGAGATGTGCATTCCGTAAGCCGGTTAGTAGGGCTTCGTATTCGGCTTCATTGTTCGATGCTTTGAAGCCAAGTTTGACAGCTTGCTCGATTATTGCTCTGTCGGGAGCCATGATTACTACTCCGGCCCAAATGTCGCGTTGATTGGATGATCCGTCACAGTACAGCTGCCAAATGTCCCCAACATAAATTCTCCAGTTCGGCCTGGGTTGTATTTCATTCAACTTGAAGTCGGCAAGACCCCCAGTGAATTCGGCCAGAAAGTCAGCAAACACTTGCCTCTTGATTGAGGTTCTAGACAGAAACTGAATATCGTACAGGCCGAGTTTAAGAGCCCACTTTGAAACACACCCTGATGCTTCTGTACTACGGAGTACTGACCAGAGGGGGTGGTCCGTTAGTACCCCAACGGTATGCCCCTTAAAGTAATACATCAGCTTTCTTGCTGCCGTGACGAGGGATATAAGGAGTTTTTCCAACGGAAGGTAACGTGTTTCGGCGTCAACCATTTCTTTGCTCACATAGTACATAGCCCGTTGCTCTCCAAGGTCTTTCTTTAACAGTACGACGCTGACTGCCCGGTCGGAAACTGCCAGATATGAAATGAGTGGGTCACCTGCCGAAGGTGTTGTCAAGAGTGAAACTGATCGGAGGACCGTTGAAAGCGACTTCGCACTCGGAGGTCCATTCAAAAGCCTTGCTCTGTCGTAGGGTATGAAAGAATTGTCGGCAGCGGTCTGTGGAATGACTGAAGAACCTTTTAAGTGCGGCGACCATCCCCATCAACTTTTGAACCTACTTCACCGATCGAGGGGAGCCGAGTTCCAAGATTGTTGTGATTTGCCTCGGGTTGGCTTCGATTCCTCAGTGATTGACAATATAGCCAAGGAATTTGCCGGATCCGATCCCAAATGCACACTTGGTAGCATTCAGCTTCATTTTGTATTTTCGTAAAATGCCGAATGTCTCTTCTAGGTCGGCTAGATGAGTTCTCTTCTTTTGACTTGACCACCATATCGTCAATGTACACTTCCATAGTACGGCCGAGTTGTTGCTTGAACATGGCAGTGACTAGTCTTTGGTAAGTTGCCCCTACATTCTTCAACCCAAAAGGCATGACCTTATAGCAATAGGTTCCTCTTGGGGTGAGGAATGCAGTTTTGTCCTGGTCCTCTAGATGCATGGCAATTTGATGGTAGCCTCTGTAGGCATTGAGAAAGCTCATACGTTGATGACGTGTCATGGCATCTACGAGTTGATCAATTCTGGGGAGAGGAAAACAATCCTTGGGGCAAGCTTTATTTAAATCCGTGAAGTCCACGCAGACATGCCAAGTTCCATTCTTCTTCTTTACCACCACAGTATTCGACAGCCATGTAGGATAGGTCACTTCCTAGATTGCCTCAGCATCAAGCAACCGGTCAACTTCTTCAACAACGGCAGCAGTGTGTTCTGCGGCTGACGGTGCTCAGAAACAGATGGATCTACCCCCGGCATCTCATACAACGACCATGCGAATACATCAAGGTTGCCAAGCAAGAAGGTAATTAGCTGCTACCTGTCAGTTTTATTTAAGGAGGCACCGACCATGAAGAACCTGTCAGAATCTCCGCCAATTTCAACTCGGTCTGGGGCTTCTGTGGCCTTTTCACTTGGGAGCCGTCCAACATCGTCCAGGCTCTCGCTATCCGACACCTCAATAGAGTTCACCTCCAACTCTCTTGGTGTCTTTGCGGCGAGAAGACAACATGTTTGTGCCAATTTCTGGAAACCACAGATTTGTTCAATGCCTCGTTCAGTCGGGAAGCGGAGTAGTTGATGATAGGTGCTAGGTACGGCATGCATGGCATGCAACCAAGTCCGTCCCATGATAAGATTATACAGCGAAGGCAGCTTGACAACCAAGAATTCCACATCTAATGTTCGAGAGCCCGCTCGAATTGGTAGTATGATTTTGCCCAATAGGTATTCTGGATTAGCATTGAAGCCGAATAACGGATAGGGAGCCGAAGACAGCTCCGACTCAGTGAACCCGAGTTTGATGAAGGTCTTGTAATACATAGCCTCCGAAGTACTCCCCTGGTCTATGAGAACGCATTCAACGGTGAATCGATTTACGCGTAGTTCGATGACCAATGGATCGATGTAGGGGAGTGTTACGCCGATCAAATCCGAATCGTCGAAGGTAATACTCGAGGCTTCATAGGGCCGTTTTGCTGGTGTTATTTGCTTTTGGGGGCCAGGATAAGACTGAATTGAATGTACGACGGGGGATGTCGGCAGGCTATATATCATATGGATTACGCCAAGCGGAGGTGAATCCTGCCTTAGGGAAACTGTTTTGGTTGAGTTGTTCTTTCAGACGTGTTGCTGGAGTCGACCATTTTGTACCAACTCCTCAAGGTGGTCTTTCAAAGCATAGCAACTGTCGGTATCATGACTGTGATCTTTGTGATATTCGCACCGCCTATCCCGTCTCCTTGTGTCAGGAGGTCCCACCATCTTAGGCGGCCACTTGATGAACGATAGATGTTGAATTTAGTCATAATCGTGCTGATCGGCTCCGAAAATTTCGTACATTTCTTGGCCGCACGCCTTGCACGCCCGTTATCCACTTGAAGTTGTTCATTAGCTCGGTGGGAGCATTGGTCGTTTGATCGGCGCAAATTTATCTTGTCTCGTTTAGCCCGGCCCCGTGGTTTAGGGCTCCGTGATGGTACAGAACTTATCGGCTGAATAATTTCAGATGGGACCGTCTTGATGGCCTGGTGCCCGACTTTGACCCGCAGTGCGTCATCTTCAACTTTGCAATATTCCTCGACTTTCTTCATCAACAACCAGATTGTTTTGGGAGGCCTTCTAGTCAAGGAACTGAGGAGGGCACTATCAAGATGCAACCCCATTTTAAAGGCGGTGATGGCCATGGAGTCATTGCAGGCATCATCCACAAGATTAAAGCATTCCCAATAGCGCGCCGAATACGCCCGTAATGTTTCCCCTGACTGGATTTGCATTGCCCAGAGAGAATCGACCTGCTTCGACTGGACCTCATTGGTGATGAACCTCGCCCTGAAGGATTTTTGGAGTTGATGGAAGCACTTAATCGATGTCGGTTCCAATTTATAATACCATCTGAAGGCCAACGGTCCCAAACTGCTCAAAAATATTCGGCACATGAGGGCCTCGTCGTCCGCATGCAACGTCATAGCTTGCTTGTAATGTCAGATGTGATCAGTGAGGTCTGATTTCCCGTCGTATAGGGTGAACGATGGGGCTTTAAACTTTTTGGGTAGTACTGCCTTCGAGATCTGTCACACAAAAGGATTATGATGGTCCTCTTCGCCTGAACCATTTCGCCTTCGCTTATGGCATGCACGCGGACTCTCTTCAGAGAAACTGGTGGTTTTAACTTGTCTCTTCCTTTTGGGTTCTGGGGATAATGAGTCAGAATCACTATCACTTTCTTGTGTTCAAACTCGAGGTTGTCGACCCTCTTCTCTCAGAGGTCATTTGGGATCTTGGCGTGCAGCTTGCTTGGATTTTGCAACTTCCAAGGCCAAATCATGACGGAGGCGCTCGTTCTTAGCGATCATGTTTTCTAGCCTCTGTTCATTTTGCTTCACATGTTCCATGATCGCTTGCATTGTCTCATGTGGTGAAGTCGAGGGTGAGTTCTGGGCAAGTGAGTCGAAGTTCAAGGCACGTCTTGCGGCGCTAGTCTCCGGTCCAAGCATGTTTGTTAGAGTGAGGTCATCTCTCTGTGTGGTTTCGTCAGTGACTATCGGAAGGTCTTCTATTACACCTGCCATGGATGTAGTTGAGTATTCCCACATACGGTGCCAATTGTGGGGATACGGTTTGGAAATACTCTTTTGATCCACTGCGACGCTCGAGATCCTCAGCTAGTAACCTGAAAAGGAATTAACACTCCGGTCGGGGGTGCCGAAATTAGCACTCTGACGGTTAAGTCAATGTATGCTCTCTTAGTTACTTGTATCTTAAGTTAAGCGTAATAGTTCTCACATACCTCTTTTTGGTTGTTGTTCTTCTATTTATACACTCTCAGTCCTCAGGATGGGGCCCACTACTAATCTGTCGTGTGATTGTTCACTCGGCCCTTCTTTCGTCGTAACCCGACTTCTAATCGACCCCTCATTCAGCTGGCTTTGTGGCCGACTAATCTATTCGGCATCCAGAACGTACAAGACGGGGGTGAGTACAACATGTACCGATTATCTAAATGTGTATTCGGCCTATCTGCGTCCTTTTTTATCCGGCTCCCACAATTTTCCTTTCGCAATGATTTTCTCAATAATTCAATTCCATAGATAACCCAACAATCATTTCCAATTAACAATACATAATTCCTCAATTTCAAAAATTTCAAATTCAATCTAACATTTCAAATTTCAATTTAACATCATAAATTCGAACATAATATCTTCAATTTCAATATCCAAACCTCAATTTCTCAATTCACAAACTATCAATTTCTAGGGTTTTTGCACAAATTGGCACTTTCTCATTTTCTTGTGACTACACGTAATATTAAATAAGAAAATAAGTTTGCTATCAAAAATAGAGAAAGTTACCCCACAATTTCACAAACCCTAAACCCTTATGTTGTTTTCTCCAAAATCTCTAACAATTCAAATAATTTGAATGAAAATATCACAATCACAAACTCATCCATAACTCATATTAAGCAAATAAAACAAAACCCTACATCTTGTAGAGAAAAGGAGACAACAAAACCTACTTAGAGAGTCTGAATCAACTTTTTGGTTCAGTGATATTAAACCCCTCGTTGTGCTATACAATAGTGATGTTCAAGTCAAGAATCAATTCCAACTGGAAGTGCTCCGAAAATGGGATTGAATGAAGGGAGTTATGGTGGAGAGAGTTATTATATATATATATATATATATAGAGAGAGAGAGAGAGAGAGAAAGAGAGAGAGTTAAGCGTGTTATGAGCTGAGTCGATTTATGGGTTTAGAAAATATCCCAAAAGGCTCCAAAAATGTTAGGCGAAGGTGCAGCCACGAAGCTAGTTCTCGACACTAGCCGCTCGAGCACCTAATAAGACTCTCAACTGCTAGCCTGGCAGCTCGTGCGCTTGGCTCGACTGCTCATGCAGTCCCTGGCTAGGCCTCCTCTACTAAATGGTTGCTCGAGCGCCCCTTTCTTGCCTCTCTTGTGACCTATGACAATTCATCCCAGGTTGTAGACACCCTATTTTTGACCGCCCTTAAGACTTGGGCGGCTCCGATTGATCACTCGGTGATAAAAGTTATGCCACACAAATGTTCAATTTCTTTAACAAGAAAAGCTTCTAATCCCAACCTTCCACCCAATTTTAGACCAAAACTATTTTAGACCTTAAAACCCTCTTTTTCAAAATATTGTTTCAAATGTTTCTACGATGTTCCGAGGCTCACATTTCATTAAAAATTGCACTTTTTGGTAAACCAAGTAAGGACAAAGTGGAAATAAATGGAAGAAAGGTGAACTCTTTGAAAAATCTTTAAAAACATCTTATTTATAGGTTTGGAGTTGAAGAAAATTGGAGGAGAGGGAAGAAAACTAGTTGGGAAAATGGTTGAGCATGAAACCATTAAGAGAGAACTGAGCAGCCTTCACTAAATCAGGCCTAGCTCTTTGTACACTTAGACTTTAGTTGTGAAGCCACCACCATTGGAAATTGGACTTCTGGGGCTTCAATTTAGACTCAATAATCTGTTAAAGCCGAGTCCAGATAAGGGAGATATGGCCGTTTCAAGTTAAGCATCAATCCGGTTAAGATAGAAATGAGCAACCTTCACTAAAATAGGTATATCTCTTTTCACATTTAGAATTTACATGTAAGGCTGCCACCATTGGAAATTAGACTTCCAGGGCTTCTGTAGAGAAGTGGTTTGGAAATACTCTTCTGATCTTGGAGAACGATCATGATCCTCTTCTGGTCACCTGAAAAGGAATAAACACTCTGGTCGGGGGTGCCGGAATTAGTATTCCGACGGACACGTTAGAATCCACACTCAAGAATGCTTGTATTCTAAGTTAAGCACAACAATTCTCACCTACCTCTCTTAGTCTGTTGTTCCTTTATTTATACTTGTTTCCTAGGCCTCGTGGCCAGGCCCACTTGTCACTCATTATCCTCTTTTTTACTCGGCTCCATAGCTCAGTATCTATTCGGCCTATCTATTATATTCGGCATCCTTATCGTGCAGGGTAGAGCCGTGTAAAGTCTGTCTTCTAGAGTACGCTTCTGATTATTCCAATTATTCGGCTCCCACAATTGCCCCCCAAACACCTCACTAGCATCAATTAGTCGGCGTGTTTGGCTAGAAGTCAAAAATTTGGCAGTTAATCCTCTTCCCGATGCGTGTCAGAATGCGTACGTGTTTTTTGGTCATTGTAACGCTTTCCCGCCCCATTCGTGCTTCTCTCGCATTTATTACGATTTGAAACTCAAGTCCCTTCGAAAATATGCTTTTTCGAATATTTGAACCTCCTGGACTGCCAATCGGTATCTTTTCTTCGACGCATTTTTTGTAACTCCTATCCGTTCTCTCCTTGTCTCCTTTGCCTTTCGTAAGTTTTCTTCTCTTCTCCTTGCAGTCCTATTTTCCGCTTTTATTTTTGATTTAGAATAGCATTGAGTCCTTACTAGAATGGCTAAGCATTTGAAAGACCTCCTTTCCGAGGGTCGAATTTCTGGGTTCCGAAGACATTTTTCTATCCCTGAGGATGTCCATCTTTCTCTGGTAACGGACAATACCCTTGATATGGAGAGGGACGACCAAAATATAATCGTCTTCCCTCTCCTGTCTATTGCGGAGGGCGGAGTTTGCTTTCCCCTACACCCATTTCTCAGGGCCGTCCTCCGCTATTGGAATCTGATTCCTTCGCAACCCAATGTGAATTTTTTTGAAATTGTAATGGGAATCGTAGAGTTGAACCGGCATCTCAGGATTAACCTTGGCATTCCGGCGATTCGGCACTGCTATGCTTTATCCAAATCCTCCGGTCGGCTCAGGCGCTACTTTCTCAGGGCCAAGGACACCGACCATCATTTGGTAACGATGCTTGCCAACTCTGGAAAATGAGTTGACGATGTAATGGTCAATGTCCGAGGCAACTGGGAGTTCGGCAAAGGCGAAGATTGCCTAGACCCTATTCCCAGACGGAGGGGTGAACCAGGTTGCCGTGTAACTCCTTGTTTGTTGATCTTTCTTTTATGCGACTCTTTCTCCAATCCTTACCCTTTGTTCTTGCAGGCAAGTTGAAGAGGCTTTTGACTTCGGTTGACGACGTAGTCTTTGCGGAAATTAAAACTGCACTAAAGTACTTTGGCCGTCCAAACGTATAGAAACAAGGGAGGCTGCTCATATTCTCCTGCGATACAAGCCTACCTACACTACGTTCTCGGCCACAGATGACATCCCGATCCCAACCGGCGAACAACACCTTACGGCCTATGTCTTCCCCAGTTTCAAGATCCTTAGGCAAATTGGTCTTGAAGCTTCTGATTCGGAGCAAAGCTTAAAGCCAGTTGTTGAGGCAGATGCCAAATTAACGAGCGAATTCGCCGCCGAGGCCGAAGAGGTCGACGAAGCTTTGAAATCAGCGTTTGAGACAGCCGGTCTTAACCAGCCTAACTCACCGTCCACTTCGGGTCGGGCGGAGTTTTCCTTCGGAGATATTTTTACAAACTTGGGAGACCTTCCCGACACTTTTTCAGAAGGCATGGTGTAGACACCCCATTTTTGACCATCCTCAAGGCTTGGACATCATCGTTTGAACACGCGATGATTATCCATGCTTGTGTTTGTTTTGAGTTTCGAAAAGTCTCAGCTGTGCGCCTTGCCTTAGAATCTCTTAACTTCTCTGTTTTGTGCTTGGTTGCACCAAGAGCTTGTGGATGTGTTCCTGAGGAAAGGGGGTAGCCTGTCGACCAAGTCTCCTGCCCACCGGCCACCTTGATTTTCAATCGGCCAAATGTGATGGCCGGCCGGCCAGTTTGACTGCCGGTCGGCCACTTTGATGGCCGGCCGGCCAAGTGTGGTTTTCAACAGATATCTCTGTAGACAGCTGGCAGCTGTCATTCTAGGCCATACCCCAGCCCATACCTGGACATGGGTGTTCTGAGGAGCTGCAGATTGATATATTTCTATATCAATCAAGCTCTCTAACAACAAAAAGAGAGATATACAACTTTGAGCAAAAAAATCTCTCTCTCTCTCTACATTTTATGCCTCTCTCTCTAAGGTTTAGGGCTTGTTTGTGCTCAAAAGTGCATTTTCTTTGCAGTTTTGCATACAAACACCTAGTTCTCTACTCCCTTTATTGAGCTGAGGTCCTTGGAGGTGATTTTTGGGGTGATTTGAAGCTTTTTTTTGGTCCAAAAGTTGCTGATTTGCTGCTGTGCTTCAAGGGTGAGCTTTTACCTCTTTTAAGCCTTGTTTTCATAGCTTGTTTTTCCATATTTGCAACTGTTTTTTAGCTTAACATATAACATAGAAAAGTCTTGTTTTTATCTTCTCTAAATAGTTTCTTAAGGGTGTTTTAAGCTTTGGGGTTGTTTGACCCCTCTTAAGGCTTGTTTGGCCCTTGTTTTGTGCCATTTCGGTTGAGCTCCGAGACCATTGTGTTTGGGCCTCCTCACCACTGAAATCTTGAGGGATTTCAGTGATGAGGATGGTGCCTTGAGGTCCTAAGAAGGAGAGGGCCACCCCCTCTCCTGTTGTCCTTGAAAAGGGCCATTTTTGCCTCTTGAGGGAGCATCTTGTTTAAGTGTATGTTGGCTATGCTTTAACTAATTTTTGTGCTTATTATGTCATAATATAGCCCTATTTTCAGTTGGTTTGGACACACCTTGCATGCCTTGCATACATGTCTTGTAATGCCACATTTTTGCCTTAACATGCTTTAGGTGTAGACCCTTGTTCTAGCATGATTTAGGCTTAGCTTTGTGAAGCTTACATGCATATTTTGACGTGTTAAGGGACTGTTTTAGGTCATTTGAGTCATTCATGTCTTGCTTTGTATACCTACCATGCAATCCCTCTTGAATGCCTTAAGCCTTGGCCTCTCTAGCATGCATTACTTGCATTGTTTCAGTGGTTTGGAAACACTTACCATGTTATTTCAGTCCTTATAACATGCTTGTATGCTTGCCTTTGATGCCTCTTTGATGCCTTATGAGGTTTTGCCTTGTGCTCCATGTTTGGTCATTGTGCATGCCCTTGAATTTAAGTCATTTAGATGCCACCTAAGTGGTCTTTAGGCTTTGTTTTAATATGTTAAAACTCTGTTTTGATCATTTAATTCATGCCATGTTTGGTTTTGCTAAGGGTAGTTCAATACCTCCTTAGCTTGCCTTAAGTACTTGGACCATTATTGCATGCTTTGCTTGTTTTGATTACTTGGTTTGGCACCTCTCTTTCATGCAATTTCAGAGCTTATGATACATGCCATATGCACATGTTTGTCTTCCTTTAAGTGTGCTTAAAGGTTACTTATTTGATGTTCAAGTGTTAGCCCATTTGCTTGCATGTGTGTGTGTATTGGTTATCATTTCCATAGCATTGGCCACTGTTTTAGGCTTGTTTAAGGGCTGCCTAATTTAGTTTAAGTCCACCCTTTGGCATGTTGTTGCATGCCTAGCTTATGACATGTTGTTGCATGTTGAAATGATGTTGCATTTGGCACGTATTCTCCTCCTTGTTTTGGTTGCTTAACATACCATATGTTTTGCATGCTTGCGTGTTGACATTGTGCCTTGTATACTCATTTAACTTGCATGCTTGTTATATGCCTTGCAGGCTTCCCATATGCTCATGTTGCATGCCTAGTTAAAATGCTTAGGTTGCATTACATGCATACTTTGCCTCTTGATTATCCATGATTGAGGTTGAGCTCCTCACTTGTTTGTTGGTTTGCATTGCATTTGAAATCAACATGCATAAATTGGTCTCTTGGGCCATCACGATTGGCCGGCCGGCAGTGTTGAGTGCCGATCGGCAAAGAATGTTTGGCCGAGAGTTCAATTTATGGTCGATGACCACTTCAAAATGGCCGGTGGTGATCCCACTCAGCCGGTGGTGTCCCACAACACTTAGAGAAGCAACCTTGGGAGTTGTGCAATTTTCAGAGAAGCAGAACAGTCAAAGCAGAGGCAACTTGTGCATGGCAGAGACTTTTCGAGCGGAGCCGAGCGCGCATTGCATTGGGCCCTCTTCCCGAGGCCGTTTACTGCTTTCATTAGATTGGTTAATTTGTTAATTAATTAATTGGTCTGTAATAATTAATTAGCTTGTAGGTTAATTAATTTGTATTATTCTTTTGGTCCCTCCGAGCGAGGGTGAATTTGTAATAAGTGTGGGTGCGTGTGTGTGTGTCTTCCAACCCCCACTTCTTTCTCCCTTTTACTTACCTGCTTTGATGGTTAGTATTAGGACATGTTTACTTTAGCATACCTTATGCTATGCATGCGTGCATCATTCATTAGTCTTGCATACACCAGGCTCGGCGCATCATACTAATTGCATAAGTATTTCAAATCTAACTTGAATACGTGCTACTTGTGCATTTTCACATGTCATTTATAGACTAGCCGAGCCTACTCTAGTGACATTCCGTATGCGTTGCATTAGGCATTTAAACGTGGACTTGGATCATGCATGATTGCTAACATGTTCTTGTTTTGGCACGGAGTACTAGGTGAGCTCTTTATGCTTTAGCATCTCACATGAGTGTGAACGTTAACATGATAGCATGATTACCATGAGGCTAGATGCTTATTTGATGAACTGCTTGAATGCCTGTGGGTGGAGGTTGGATTGTTTGAGTTGGGATAACTCGTTGAAATCCGTATTTTAGCCTACTTGTGAGTAGCAAATCCAAAGCGTTTTCCAAACAAACGGATATGCAATGTTTTGTTCCAATTTAGGCGATTTGGTCTATACTTGTTTGCTGTGCGCATATCATAGTAAATCTAGGCTAATAATCGGAATAAGAATACATAACGTTTTCAAAAACGGATATCACGGTTAGTAGAAGCCGATCTTCGGATCGAGCGAGAGGGGGTGCTCATAGCTGACCTTCCCCAATCGTACCCAAGCTCCCGAGCCGAAGCAACTTTGGTGATGACGGACACGTGGCCTTTGGCACCGAGTCAGGGTTTCCTAAATTCCCCCATAAAAAATATTTAGGTGGCGACTCTGTATCTGGCAAAGCTGTTCATGTTTGGTACTTCTTTCAAAAATCTGTTTCTCAAAACGATTTGCCGGATTTGGACTCTTTGGTTCAGATTAAGAACCGTGACAATTTGAGAGTCTTGAACTGTAGTGACCCACAAAACGAACAGAACCGGGGGGGGGAGGGATTCCCTCCCGAGGCGTTCGGGGATGTCTACACATGGCTGGGGAGAATCTCATGCAGATGGCGAGAAAGAGAAATGCCGAGCGAATGGCCGCTCGAAAGAAAGCCGAGGTCGCTCGTTCTGAGCATGCCCCGGTTAAGTCCTTACAACCGGTTACTGGAGAAGAAACGGCGCAAGTTGTTGTGGTTGAGATGGAGGGGGCTGAACAGCAGGTTACGGAAGAACGACTGGTTTCAGAAGAGCAGGGCGAAAAATGTTCCGCCGAGGGAGAGGCCGGCTCAAAGGATAGCCCTGCTGGCAAACGGCCTTGCTTAGAGGAAGCCGACGTGGTTGTCCCCTTCGTTGTTCAACCGAAGAGCAAAGATACGCCAATCTCCTCTGACGCATCTGCCATAAAGGATCCAGCCGTGGCGTTGAGCTTGGCCACCTCGGTTTCGCTACCGACTGACAAGGCCACCTTTCGAGAAGAGCCGGATTTGGTAGCTATAGCGTTCGCTGCCCGGTCGGCCCTTCTGGTATGTATACAATGCTTTCTTTTTTGCTCGTTTGGTTTGGTTTGCATACGATGTTGGTTGATGTGGTGATCCAAACTTGTTTTGCAGACGGTTGGAAGGATAGCCAAACTAGGCCGCCGGCAGCGTGATGCCATTGAAAGAATTGGTCGCTTAAAGTTTGAAGGTGAAGGTGAAAGAAGCAGGGTCGTGTTCGAGGCGATGAGGGCCGTAATGGAAAGTGCTGAGCCGAAGCTGAAAAGGAGAGGGCTCGGACTACTGACCAGCTCAGATCCGAAGCCGAGGATAGGGCGAACGCGAGCGAGGAGTCGCTCAAGTTAGCCCAGGAGGTGCTTTCCAAGGCAGAGGCCGAGTTAGAACAATTGAAGGCGGCCAAGGAAAAAGCCGAATATGTAGCTTCTACGGCGCTAGAAGCTGGGAAGAGCGCCGCCTTGAAGGAATACGTAGATGAGGTCTCCAAATTCGAGAATCGGGGATTCAAACATAGGTGGCTCAAAGCCCTTGCTACCCCTAGAGTTACATTGGCCTTGCCAATTCCATACGAGCAAGTCGACGTTGAGCCATTTGAGTCTGATCCCGAGGATTGATCTGGGAGACATTCTAGTTTTATCAAGTATCTTTAATTTCAATGTACGTTTTTGTTTAGTGGATTCAAGGTAATTTTCATGTATAAATTAGTTACTATCTGAGCTCAATTTATTAATGAAAATTTCCTTCCCGTTTCACTGTTACTTGTACGCAGTTTTTGATATTAATGAAAGGTTTTGCCTTCCACTACTTTGGATAACAATGTAATCTTGGCCATTATATTAGTTTAATCTCAATTTATCAGAAGAAGTAAATCGACTATTTGTGCCGAATAGGAGTAGTAAATCGATTCATGAAGTGGCTACGGCACTCAAACCGAATAGATTGATGAATCTGTCCTTGCCCCAGCTGGTTCATGAATTTGAAACGCCGAATAGTACAATATTGACGAGTGTATTCATGAAGCGGCTGCGGCACTCAAGCCAAATAGATTGATGAATCCGCCCTTACCCCAGCTGCTTCATGAATTTGAGACGCCGATTAGTACAATATTGATGAGTGTATTCGTGAAGCGGCTGCGTCACTCAACCCGAATAGATTGATGAATCTGCCCTTGCCCCAGCTGCTTCATGAATTTGAGACGCCGATTAGTACAAAATATTGACGAGTGTATTCGTGAAGCGACTGCGGCACTCAAGCCGAATAGATTGATGAATATGCCCTTGTCCCAGCTGCTTCATGAATTTGAGACGCCGAATAGTACAATATTGACGAGTGTATTCATGAAGCGGCTGCGGCACTCAAGCCGAATGGATTGATGAATCTACCCTTGCCCCAGCTGCTTCATGAATTTGCCCTTGCAGAAGTTAAGACTGCCTGAATCAATATTTGATGGGGGCACGACTCGGTTGGCTTCGGGCTGTTGAGGTTTTGATATTAATGAGATTGCCTTGGAGGCGCTGCCCTCGTAGGGAATCTATGAATGAAGGTCCTATTTAAGTGCTTAGTGAGCAACTCAATCTAGGTCTTTGACGAAGGATAGACAAGTGCGAATGTCGAATAGACTCTTCTTTAATAGCAAAAGGGAAGCGAGAACACTAGCTGAGCTGGGAGGAGACATGAATCGAAGTGGCGAACCTTCGCGCTCAGGAGGTAGGATTTCGAGGGATCGGGAGAGACGTCAATCTCCTCATCGTCGAAGTAGGTCACCCAGGAGGGACAAGGAGCCACAGGACAAATACCCGCAACCCCGTTCTGGAAGGGAGCCCGGTGAGAACCCACGCCCATTGAGTTTTGCAATCTTCATAGGGAATCGGCCCATGACAGATGCGAACTCAATCATTCGAGATTCGAGTGTGGCAGTTGAATTTGCTCGACAGATTTTTCCTCCCGAGGTCCAGCAGTCGATGGTAGGTCGACAGGACTTTGAAATGTTTCGTGAAGGCATTCACGGTGCGGTGAAGGGGCTCTATACCACCTACGAAATTGGCATGCGTCTCCGTGCTTCCCGCTGAGAAATAGAGAAGAGGGATGAACGCATCCGAAGCTTGGAGGCTCGCCTGGAATCGGCTGAGCGTGAGCTAGGAAAGGCCAAGGCCGTTCAGGCACAACCCGTCGGACAGGCTAACCTAATCGTAGAAGAAAGGGTCACCCAGCAGCTTATCAGTACCGCGCTTGCCGATTGCAATATGGCGAGCATGTTCGCGGTGGAATCCGCAAAGGGGAGGGCCTATGAAAAAGGCTTCCACGATGGCCGAAAAGTAGGGATATAGAAGACTAAGGAAAAGCTCGCCGAGGAAGTTTGCTGATGCAAAAATCGTGGATTTAAGCATGGTTGGATTAAGGCGCTTCAAGCCGAGGAAGCTCTCCGAGCAGCGGGGGTCAATTTGGCATTACCACTGTACCAATGTAACCGTTTTCCATTTTTCGCCTTTGAAGTTGAGCAGAGTGAGGATGAGGGCGATGCCGTATAAAAATATTCAATGTAACGTTCGAACGCAGATCGCGTTCATAACTATGTAATTATTGGCTAATTGAATAAAATGTTCTATTTTAAATGTTTCTTTGTAAATTTCATTCGGTACACACGTGTTTGCATGCATTTCATTGTATAAACATTGACCGGCTCGAATCAACTAGGCATTTTAATTCCGAACGGTTATATGCCGGCTTGTCATGAGCATTCTTCACTAAATATATTTTTGGCGTGTCATGCAAGGTCAGGTGCGTAGATGAGGTTCCGAGTTCGGAGGCTTAACCGGCCCAAAGGTGTCATGCACCAGGGGCTCTGAATCCGAAGACAGACAGCCTATCTATAATTGCTGTTTATATAATTAGGCCATTTTAACCCCAAAAACAAAAAGGCCAAAGATTGGTACATGGAGTGGCTACGGCCAATATTGCTCGGCGTCCGTCTTTTGGAGTTCAATGTTAATGAAATCGCCTCGGAGCCACTGCAAGGATTTTAGAAATAAATCGCCTCGGACTTTTCGCTCCAGTGACTTCGCTTACTGTGCTCAGACTCGATTTAAAACGATTTTGTTGCGTGGGGTTAGTTCAGTGTGAATGTTGAATGGAGTTTTTTCTTTAGCAGCAGAGGAGAAGCTCGGACTCTAGCTGAGCTTGACATTGCAATGAATCGCGACAGAGAACCCACTCGCGCGGGAGGTAGGACGTTCAAAAAATGGGAAAAACGTCAGCCTCTAAGTCGTCAAAGCAGATCATCTCGAAGGGAGAAACAACAATGGCGAGGTTGTCCGCGATCGCGATTGAGAAATGAGGCCGACGTAGCGCCACGACCGTTGAGCATTACTGTTTTCGTGGGGAATTCCTTTCTTGTCTTGGATCTTGGCCTTGATGTTGTCAGCCCTTCTGGTGTCCTTGGCCTTGACGTTGTCGATGGCGTCAAAGGTCCCCACCTCAAAGGTGGTTATATCGTCGTTGTGAATCGTGGATTCAAGCGCGGTCAGATCAAAGCATTTCAAGTTGCGAGTGCTCTCTGATCACCGGGCGTTGAATCGGGGCTGCCGCTTGTACCAACGCGATGCCGTATGAGAATCGACATTGTAATGCTTTGAACGCAGATTGCGTTTTTTGTAATTACTGTTTGATCGAATAAATGTTTCATTCTAAAAGTTTATCTCATTCCGAATTTTTGTATGCTAAATTAAGTATCTTATTTTGAATGCTGGAACGTTTTGACTTGTTCATGCGGTTGTACTGGTTCAACCTACATATCCCTGCTTCGACGTGTAAATGTTTTCATTCTGGAGGGCACTCCGAATTCGGAATATTCTCGGCCCTTGAGCGTCGCTCGGTGGCACTATTTGGTCAACCGAATTTTGGAGGCTTTATCGGCCTGAAGACGTTGTCCGCCGATGGGGCTCCGAATCCGAAGGCTTTATTTGGCCAATCGTGACATCCACGAAGGGCGCTCCGAATCTGGAGGCTTTATCGGCCCAAAGACGCCATGCGCCGAGGGGGCTCCGAATCCGGAGGCTTCAGCAGCCAATCGGGACATTCACGAAGGGTGCTCCGAATCCGGAGGCTTTATCTGCCCAAAGACGTCATGCGCCAATGAGGCTCCAAAACCGGAGGCTTTATTTGGCCAATCGTGACATCTACGAAGGGCGCTCCGAATCCAGAAGCTTTATCGGCCCAAAGACGTCATGCGCCGATGGGGCTCCGAATCTGGAGGCTTTATTTGGCCAATCATGACATCCACGAAGGACACTGCGAATCCGGAGGCTTTATCGGCCCAAAGACGTCATGCACCGATGGGGCTCCGAATCTGGAGGCTTTATTTGGCCAATCGTGACATCCACGAAGAGCGCTCCGAATTCGGAGGCTTTATCGGCCCAAAGATGTCATGAGTCAATGGGGCTCCGAATCCGGAGGCTTTAGCAGCCAATCGTGACATCCACGAAGAGCGCTCCGAATCCGGAGGCTTTATCGGCCCAAAGACGTCATACGCCGATGGGGTTCCGAATCCGGAGGCTTTATTTGGCCAATCGTGACATCCACGAAGGGCGCTCCGAATCCGGAGGCTTTATCGGCCCAAAGACATCATGCGCCGATGGGGCTCCGAATCCGGAGGCTTTTTTGGCTAATCGTGACATCCACGAAGGGCGCTCCGAATCCGGAAGCTTTATCGGCCCAAAGACGTCATGCGCCGATGGGGCTCCGAATCCGGAGTCTTTTTGACCAATCGTGATGTCCACGAAGGGCGCTCCGAATCCGGAGGCTTTTTGGCCAATCATGATATCCACGAAGGGCACTCCGAATCCGAAGGCTTTTTCGGCCCAAAGACATCATGCGCCGATGGGGCTCTGAATCCAGAGGCTTTATTTGGCCAATCGTGACATCCACGAAGGGCGCTCCGAATCCGGAGGCTTTATCGGCCCAAAGACGTTATGCGCCGATAGGGCTTCGAATCCGGAGGCTTTATTTGGAACACTTTTGAACTAGATTGCACAGTGAGTAAACAGGAATCTTTGCATTACAGAAGTGGAAAGTGTACATGGCGAGCCATTCAGAACCAAAATCATTCCCCACAGGTTGGGTTTAATGATAAAATTTGCGCAAGTGAGTTAGGAGCAAGGTTGCGTGACTAATTTTCCATCAACCGGCCTCCTATCATCCGAAAATACCTTCAGGGGCAACTTTCCCGGCGTGTAGCGGCGCAGCTGGACGCGTTAAACATACGTCTTGGGAAGCTGCTGTTGGTATCGCTTAGAGATTTCGTGGCTTTTCGTCAGGGAGCCGTCTGACATCGTCGAGACTGTCTCGATTCAACACTTCAGTGGAGTTGACCTGCGTCTCCATTGGTGTCTTTCCAGAAAGGAGATAGCATGCTTGTGCGGGTTGCCGGGAACCACGGGTTTGCTCAACGCCGTGTTTGGTCGGGAAACGTAGCAACTGATGATAGGTGCTTGGCACGGCCTGAATAGTATGCAACCACGTTTACCCCATGATAAGGTTATACGGCGAAGAGAGCTTGATGACCAAGAATTCCACATCCATTGTTTGGGAGCCCGCCCGAACGGGCAACGTGATTTTCCCCAACGAGTACTCTGGATTTGCGTTGAAGCCGAATAATGGATAAGGAGCCGGAGACAGGTCTGATTCGTTGAAGCCGAGTTTGATGAAGGTCTCGTAATACATGACCTCTGAAGTTCTCCCCTGGTCTATGAAGACGCGTTCAATGGTAAATCGGTTCACATATAGTTCAATGACCAATGGATAGATATGGGGGAGAGTTATGCCGATATGATCGGAATCATCGAAGGTAATGCTTGGAGCTTCGTGGGGCTATTTTGTTTGTGTGCGTTGCTTCGGGGGGGCTGAATGAATTGCGTGTATGGTATGTGGCGTTGGAAGGCTGTATATCATATGTATAACGCCGAGGGGAGGTGACTCCTGCCTAAGGGCGACAGTTTTGATTATGCTCTTCCGGACGTATTGCTAGAGCTGACCATCTTGCACCAATTCCTCAAGGTGGTCTTTCAAGGCATAGCAATTGTCCGTATCATGACCGTGATCTTTGTGATATTCAAAACGCCTGTCCCGCCTTCTCGTGTCAGGAGGTCCCACCATCTTGGATGACCATTTGAAGAACGGAAGATGTTGGATTTTGGACGTAATCGAGCTGATTGGCTCTGACAGCTCCATATATTTCTTGTCGGCGCGCTTTGTGCGCCTGCTATCGACCTACAGTTGCTCATTCGCTTGGTGTGAGCATTGATCGTCGGATCGGCGAGAATCCCGTCTCTTGTCTCGTTTAGCCCGTTGTCGTGGTTCAGGGCTCTGAGGTAGTGCGAAACTTATCGATTGAGTGATTTCGAGGGGGGCCATTTTGTTGGCCACGTGTCCAGCTTTAACCCGCAAGGCGTCATCTTCCACTTTGTAGTATTCCTCTACTTTCTTCATCAACCCCCAAACTGTTTTGGGGGGTCTTCTAGTCAAGGAACTACGGAGGGCACTATCTAGGTGTAATCCCATTTTGAAGGCGGTGATGGCCATGGAGTCATTGCAAGCGTCATCAATAAGATTAAAGCATTCTCAATATCGTGCCAAATATGCTCTTAGTGTTTCTCCTGGCAGGATTTACATTGCCCAGAGAGAGTCGGCTTGCTTTGGCTGGACTTCGTTGGTGATGAATCTGGCCCTGAAGGATTTCTGTAGTTGGTGGAAGGTTTTAATCGAAGCCGGCTCCAGTTTATAATACCACCTGACCGCCAATGGTCCCAAACTGCTGGGAAATATTCAGCACATGAGGGCCTCGTCGTCTGCATGCAATGTCATGGCCTGCTTGTAGTAGCGGATGTGGTCGGTGGGGTCCGATTTGCCGTCGTACAAGGTGAACAATGGTGCTTTGAATTTCTTGGGTAGCGCAGCCTTTGCAATCCGTCGTACGAAGGGATCGTGTTGGTCTTCATCCAAACTGTTCTTTCTTCGCTTGTGCATTGTACAGGGACTTTCTTCGGAAGAACTGGTGGTTTCATGTCGTTCCTTCTTCCTGGGCTCCGGTGATAATGAGTCGGAGTCGCTATCAGTGTCTTGTCGTGCTCGAGATTGTCGCCCACCTGCCTTCGGAGATCGTTCCGGATTTAGGCGCGCAGCTTGCTTGGACTTCGCCATTTCCAAGGCCAAATCTTCACGAAGCCGTTCGTTTTCAGCGATCATGTTCTCCAAGCTCTGTTCATTTTGCTTTGTTTGTTCCATGATCACCTGCTTTGTCTCGTGCTCCAAAGTCGAGGGTGAGGCAAAATTCAGGGCACGTCTTGCAGCGATAGTCTCTGTTCCAAGCAAGTTTGTTAGAGTGGTTTCATCTTGCGGTATAGGGTCGACAGTGACTGTCAGAGGATCTTCCGTTACGCTCGCCATGGATGTGCTTGAATATTCCCACAGACGGCGCCAATTGTGGAGAAGTGGTTTGGAAATACTCTTTTGATCCTGGAGAACACTCGTGATCCTCTTCTGGTCACCTGAAAAGGAATAAACACTCCGGTCGGGGGTGCCGGAATTAGCACTCCGACGGACAAGTTAGAATCCACACTCAAGAATGCTTGTATTCTAAGTTAAGCACAACAATTCTCACCTACCTCTCTTAGTTTGTTGTTCCTTTATTTATACTTGTTTCCTGGGCCTCGTGACCAAGCCCACTTGACACTCATTATCCTCTTTTTTACTCGACTCCATAGCTCAGTATCTATTCGGCCTATCTATTATATTCGGCATCCTTATCACGCAGGGTAGAGCCGTGTAAAGTCTATCTTCTAGAGTACGCTTCTGATTATTCCAATTATCTGGCTCCCACAGCTTCAATTTTGACTCAATAATCTCCTAAAACCGAGTTCAGATGAAGGAGATATGCCCATTTGTGATCGGGCTTGGAAATAGATTTTTGTGGCCGGCAAGCTACTACTTGTGGACGGCAGGCCACCACTTCTGGCCTACCAGCCACTTGTGAAAAGCCCAGATATTTGTTGTCAGCTATCCCCAAAAAGCTCCAGCTCTTTGTATATAGGTATTTTCGACTGGGGCTCATGTTTTTCTATATATACTTGACCTTCCCTCATGTTTTTAGGTTACAAAAATTTCCAAAGGGAAAATTTGAAATTCTCTCTCTATATATACTTGACCTTCGACTGAGCTCTCCCTGCTGAGATTATTGAGTCCAAATTTTAGCCCTTGAGAGTGTAAGCTTTGTGGTTTGTGACCAAAAGAGTAACCTTGCTTCAAGAGGTATAATTTTGAGCATCTCTACACTACTTCTCTCCCATCTTTTCTTGCTGTTTTTGAACTATTTTTGGACTATTTTTATGGGCTGAAGCTTGTGGTTTAAGGTTATTAAAGGTAAAGGGGTTGACCACCCTTCTTTACACCTTGTCTCCTAAGCCTTTACACTTGTGTTTCCTATCTCTTCCTCAACTTTTTTTTGAGCTTTTTACCACTGATTTTTAGAGTTATTTCAGTGGTTAAAACCATGTCTTGAGGTCCAAAAATGGAGGGGGTAGCCTCCTCTCCTTATGCTTTGTTTACTAGCTTACATAGCTCCATGTTTTAGCTTATTGTTCTAGCTATTTTTGTCTTAATTCTAGCATGTTTTAGGACTGATTTAGCACTTTTTTTGTGGTTCATTGCATTTGAGCTTTGTATTGCATGCTTATAGTGTAATTGTTCTCATAGGCTTGGTGGTTTAGGCTTTAGCCACTAACCTATGGCTTTTCATACTTGATTTCACCCCTAATCACTTCTGCAACCTCTCTCATTTCTTGGCTTTTGCTTTGCTTTGAAAGTTGGTTCAAACTAGTTGCTTGTTTAAAGCATGAGATTGAGGTTTTGTGCTTAATAGTTTAATCCCTTTGGGGGTTTATTACCAACGGTATGACACTTCTCTCATGCCTAAAACAACTCTTGGTTTGATGCTTCTTTCCATTAAAGGACTTAAAGCTCACATTTGGACTTAATTTACTAAGGAATGGTTAGTAATTAAAATGGAGTAATAAAATTGGGGACTAAAAATGATGCAAGATAATAACTTGGTTAGAGTTCAATCGAACGTTAATTGAACCCTTGAGTCTTGAATCGTTTCATACTTGTTAGTGATGTAATGGTTCAAGAGTCATTGTCAACCACTTCCCTTGATCAATCCATGATAGGGAGGGGGTTTGGGAGTCTTATTGGTTACATTTATTGAACTTGTACCCTTTGGTTCTTAAGCCATCATGCAATGAAATTGCATGGTTGATGGTTTGTGAATCAGATTTTGCCATCCCTTTGAGCTGTTTGATGATAAGGAGGGGTAAGTTGTGTAAACAACCCTTGAGAATATCCTGTTCTTGCTCTGTTTGCTCTTTATTGCAATGGGAAGAACCAAGAATCAGTGGCCAGCAGGCCACTATTTGTGGGCGACAAACCTTCTTTTGTGGACGGCAGGCCACCACTTTTGGCCTGCTAACCACCTTTGCAAAACCCAGCAATGGCTTTTTGAAATGGAATAGAGTTGGCCTTGAGATGAAAAACAATACAAGTGTTCTAATTGTGTAACAGAGGCTTCCTGGCAACAAAACTGTAGCTTTTTCAGATGGAAATCTGCACGCATGCATGAGTACTCCTCGCTTCCCGGGGCTGCTTAATCTAATTACTTAGCTTAGATATTTGTTGTGATTAATTAGTTGTAACTAGTTAATTTTGTAAAGTGTTGTAAATGATTAATTAGCTAGACTAGGTATTTAATTTTGTCTTGTAATAATTAGTTAATTAGCTAGAATAGTTTATTAATTTGTTGTTGTAATAATTAGTTAAGTAGCTTATCTAATTTATTCATTTCATTTTGTAATAGTTAGTTAATTCGTAGTAATTAGCTTAGCTAGTTAGTTTATTAGGACCATCCTGAGTGAGGACGCAAAACTTGTAATAATGTATATGTCTTCCAACCTTACGTCTTTTTTCCTTTTATTTAACTGCTTATGATGGTTAGTTTAGAGCATCGTGTTTCTTTTAGCATCTTTCATGATTTGCATCTACTTGTTTTGCATGCACCGAGGCTCGGTACATCATTCTAACTTGCATTATCGTTTAAATACTTCTTCGAAAAAGGTTCTTAAACTACATGCTATCAAATTGATTCATGTGCCATATTAAGAGCCGAGCCTAGTAATTGCATATCGCATGTGTTGTATTAATCATGTTGCATTAGCTAGAGCATACATTTTTCTAACTCTTTTCTTCTGGCTTGCCTTGGAATACTATGTGAGCATTTTATTGCTTTAGCATAATTGCATAAGTGTGATTGTTGCCATGTCTAGCATGTTCACCATAAGTGTAAGTGCTTAATTGATAAATTGCTTGAATGCATGTGGATGAAGGCTAATTGCTTGAATTGAAATAAGTTGAGTAATGTTCATATGCGATCAATTTTTTAAGTGATACATATTCGAAACAATTTTCAAAACAAATATGAATCAAGTGTTCCAATTTTTACAAATTAGTCTATACTTGTGTGTGCATCACATAGTAATACTAGCCTAATAATTGGAACAAGAGCATATAATGTAAATAAGATTCACATCATGATTAGTAGAGACTGATCTTTGATCAGGCGAACGAGGGTGCTCAATTCATGACCTTCCCCTCTCGTACCCAAGTTCCCGAGCCGAGAAAATCTTGGTGATGATGGACACGCGGCCTTTGGCACGAGTCATGGGTTTCCTAAATTTCTCAAAAAATATTTAGGTGGCAACTCTGTATCTGGAAAAACAGTCCATTTTTGGCAATTTGATTCAAAATCGATTTTTCAAAAGATTTATCAGATTTGGACTCTTTAGTGTTTATCTATTTCACATTGCATTTGTGGGATCAGATTTAGAACTGTGGGAGTCCGATACTGTAGGGCTTATTCGTCTTCCGAAAGCGGGCACGAAAAGTCGAGCTACAAGGTAAACGCTTAAGCAACAAAAAAACCACTCGGGCAAAGATGAGGTGCTCTCAGTTGCAGGTCGAGAGACCACTTGAGTGATCAAATGGTCGCTCAAGCGAAGACGACGGGGTCCTCAGTATCTCGTTTTGCAGGTAGAGATACTGGGAGGTTTTATTCACCCGTCGAACCGGTAAAAAGACCGCTTGAGGGGTTTGGGCGATATCAGCCACTTAAAAGTGACTTTTTCATGTGGATGAAGGCTAATTGCTTGAATTGAAATAATTTGAGTAATGTTCATCTGCGATCAATTTTTTAAGTGATACATATTCGAAACAATTTTCAAAACAAATATGAATCAAGTGTTCCAATTTTTACAAATTAGTCTATACTTGTGTGTGCATCACATAGTAATACTAGCCTAATAATTGGAACAAGAGCATATAATGTAAATAAGATTCACATCATGATTAGTAAAGACCGATCTTTGATTTGGCGAACGAGGGTGCTCAATTCATGACCTTCCCCTCTCGTACCCAAGTTCCTGAGCCGAGAAAATCTTGGTGATGATGGGCACGCGGCCTTTGGCACGAGTCATGGGTTTCCTAAATTTCTCAAAAAATATTTAGGTGGCAACTCTGTATCTGGAAAAACAGTCCATTTTTGGCAATTTGATTCAAAATCGATTTTTCAAAAAATTTGTCAGATTTGGACTCTTTAGTGTTTATCTATTTCACATTGCATTTGTGGGATCAGATTTAGAACTGTGGGAGTTCGACACTGTAGGGCTTATTCGTCTTCCGAAAGGGGGCACGAAAAGTCGAGCTACAAGGTAAACGCTTAAGCAACAAAAAAACCACTCGGGCAGAGATGAGGTGCTCTCAGTTGCAGGTCGAGAGACCACTTGAGCGATCAAATGGTCGCTCAAGCGAAGACGAAGGGGTCCCCAGTATCTCGTTTTGTAGGTAGAGATACTGGGAGGTTTTATTCACCCCTCGAACGGGTAAAAAGACGGCTTGAGGGGTTTGCGCGATATCAGCCACTTAAAAGTGACTTTTTCTTTACTTTTTCTTTCATTTCTTCTCTTCTCTTTCTCTCTCTCTCTCTCTCTCTCTCTGGCTTAAAAAAAACAAAACAAAACAAAAAACAAAAACAAAAAAACTTAGTTATATCTCTCTAGAAATCTCCTATTCTACTTAGATTTACAACCCATTTTCTTACAAAAGTTAGAGTTTAGGTGGAGATAAAACTATCTACCAATTGGCTTGGGATTTTACGAAGAGTTCTTCAATCATCTAGCTTTTTGGTCTTGATTCTTGAGGTATGATTACTTTTAATTATGGGTGAGCAGTGGATATACCGATCCGCCAAAACCGACCGAACCGATCCGTCGCATTTTGGACGGATGCGTGATGACGAGCAGACGGTTGCGGATTAATTTTCTTCAATCCGCCAATCTGGCGGACGGATGGCGGATTTGAGATTCCTTTGGCCGCAACCGAATCGCCAAACCGTGAACACCCCTAGTAATTTATAAGACTTGGTGTTTTCAATTTGTTTAAATATTCTGTTTGCGTTTTCAATTAAAAAGAGTTTAAATATTCTGTTGAAAAAAAGTTTTCAACTTGAATATCTTTTTTGAATTGAAAAAAATAAATGTATTATTTATCTATATTTTTTTTATTTTTAAATCTATCTCTAAAAATAATAAATATAAAATATAATATATGCTGGTTGGTTTTTGTTTTCAAAAACAGATATAGATGTAACAATACAGAGATATACAATCTCTACTATAGCTCTGTTCATGGTTTTGGTGGTTTGAATTGTTTTTATATTTTAAGAACCACAAATTGTAATACTTTATGTGGATAAGACATGCTGTGATTGTAGTATGTGGATAAAGCATGTAGTGATTGTGATATTCTAAAGTTTCAAACTTTCTTACTTTGGATGAGGCATGCAGTGATTGTAATATTTTTTTTATTAACTGTAATACTTTCTTCTTCTTCTTCTTCTTCTTCTTTTTTTTTTTTTTTTTTTTTTTTTTTTTTTTTAGGAAGTGCACAAGTTGAATTATGTTAAAAATTTATAAAAGTTTAAACCACCAAACAGATTCGCATCCATCTACCAATCCGCTCAATCCACATCTGCCGGATTGGCGGACGGATGCGGATTGATTTTCTCTAATCCGCTAATCTGGTGGATGGATGGCGGATTGGAGGTTCCATGGCCGCAATCGACGCGCGCCCACCCGTACTTTTAATCTTGTATTTTTTTTTAATTTGAAAATGTTTATATGGTATTGTTGTAACATTAGTGATATGATTAATGTTTGAGTTTACAAAAATTGATTTTATTTTCAAGAATGGAAAATTTTCTACATTTTCTCAAGATTTCTCTTAATATTTATAGAATGTGGAAATTTTTCGTCAGAAATAGCATTTGACATGACAGCAGGGTAAAAGCCCCAAATTTTTTGAAAACCCTAATTTTTGAAACTTGGAAATAATATGATTAAATAAAATCCAGCTTCAATTCTTTAAATTGATGATTGGATTATGACATTGAGACGTATTTAATTTGAGATTTGTGAAATTGGGATTGTTCTTGAGATTTTACTTGAGATTTTGAGGATTGCCACTCTATTTTTACTTCAATTACTTGTATGGTGAAGTTTACTCTTATTTTCCTTGAATCTATAACTCTTGGACATCTTGAAAGATTGTTTAAGGGGGTGGTAAATAGCGTTTGAGTCCAGGTAAGGAGTCTATTTTGGGAAAGTAGTGTGTGTTGTTGGTATCTGCATGGAAAAAGTCTAAGTGCCAAATTGCCCTATCTTAAGCTTATCACTAGACAAATGTGGGAAAGTGTTTTGGGATGTTCACTGGTCCTGCCGTATTATAGTTGGTAAAAATGAAAGAACAAATTATTTTAGGTATCCATTTCTTGCCGTATTAATAGCCGACAAATGTAGGGGTATGTTGGATATAAATCTACATACATGAATGTATTGGAATTCTTCTTAGGTGCTTCATGGCATATTTTCTCCTCGATGTTGAATTGTGTTTTTTTTTTTTTTTTTAATTATAATGTCTAAATTTCTTTGCTTAAGTCTTTAGCTTATGTTGAATAAGAACATGTTTTGGTTGCTTAAAAGTATTTTCTATTGGGCATCTAACTCATTCCTATCTAACAAATTTTTAAAAATTGGTGATGTACAACCACCTCTATGAGGAGGAGCGGACTGGTTTGTTTTTGTTGGAGTATGGAGACTCATGGATGTCTAATGTGGAAGCTCCGAGCATATTTGTTTTAGGACCGTGTGTCCATTTTGTTTTAACAAGGCCTTACCTTGCTTATTTATAAGCTATTAAGGCATCATACTTGTATCCTCTAACTTATTGAATTATGTTAATATTTATGTATCTATTAGTTGAACTTGGAACGTGTAATTTGAAATTATAATTTAATGAGAAAGAGAACTTTTGGGTTAATGTTGTTATTTAGCCGATTAATTATGTTATAGGTAATATTTGAATTTGAATAATTTGGAGACGTTACACAACCATACCCTCTGCTTCTGTGGCCTAGCCTAGGACAGTTTTGTGTTCCAAATGAGTTCTAAGTCTCGGTTGTTCACTCTAATGCCCGAAACCGAAACAGATTTTATTCAAATAATACAAACTAAACTCTCAAGATATTGATTTAATTAATTGAATAACACAACCCATAACTTCATAAGTCCGAAAGTACAATGGGGCATCCATACAAGTGGTTTCAAGTCAGGTTTTAGGACCGGGACATTACATCTTCTCTCCAAGGTGAGGCCTTAGCTTGTTGATGAGCTTGTCAATTAGCTTGATCTTGTAATCTATCTAATGTGGAGATTGAAGGAGATAACAAATTTGTGATCTCTTGAGTGTCATAGAGTTAGTAACTCCTTGGGAATGTGGGGCGATCTTCTGTGATATCAAGCGCATGGTGGTGCAAGAGAGTCTCTTTCTCAGCTGGATCCTACAATCAGCAAACAAGGTAGCTCATTGGGAGGCTAGAGGTTCCATTCTTGACTTGCTATAGTTTGTTGCTGGTCCTTGCTGTTTCTATTTTCTCTATTCAAAAAATAAAATAAAATAAATAAGTACAATTGCCTCCAATTAAATAATATATAGAAATTAAATAAACAAAATTAATAGTTTAGAGATAAAAAATAAAAAAATAAAAAAAGGAAAAAATGGTAATAATTAAGGGGACAAAGATGAAATTATAGCCCGTTTAGATTGGATGATTTAGAAAGGGAAAAAAAAAATCATTTCTTTTTATCTATATCACTTGTTTGAATAATTAAAAAGGAAAGAAATAAAATGAAATGAGAATAAATAGAGATTGGGAAAGGAAAAAAAAAACTAGTTATTTTTTATAATATCAAAACTGTTCCTTTAAATATAGCAAAGATAAAAATAAATAAATAAATAAATAAAGTGACACGATTTGTTATAATATAATATGAAACAATTGTTGTTATTATTATTATTATTATTATTATTATTTATGTAGCTCAACAAAACAAAATATAAGAGAAATCAATTTTTTTTTCTGTCATATTTATCCAAAGGATCTGGCTTCCCTCGAATCTATAATATGAATCGAAGAGTGTTGTCCGGGCTTGTGAGGCTCACCACAAGTCATGTTTTGATAATTTAAATTATTCACTTTTTTATGCTCTTTTTATATATTATCCATAAAAAAAATTAGATTAATTTGATAATTGTAATATATTCAATTTATCTGTAAAAAAATGGCGACAATTATATTTTCAAAAATAAACCATTTATTTTTTTTTTTTTTTGTGACAAAAGCGATGAATTGAATATGATATAATTATCGAATCAACCCAATTGTTTTTATATGAATGATATAAACAAAAGACATTGCAAAATGAATGATTCAAATTATCAAAATGGGACTCATGTTCACTTAATAGGCTCAAACGACACTCTCTAATCTGAATCATGGCCTTGAAAAAAGTTCAATCCTTATCAAAGTAGATAGAGAAAGAAATCACAGGTCCGTTTAGTTTAATTTTCAAAATTAATTTTGAAAAATAACATTTTAAAAAGAGTTATAAAATTTAAAAATTTGTTCAGTTATATATTTTAAAAATAAGTTTGGAAACAGAGACAAATTTAAAATAGTTTTGGGAATAGTGAAAACTTTGAAATTGTTTTAAACTAGTTTCGGGAATGGTGAAAATTTGATAGTTTTGAGAAAATTCTTAATAGAAGAGTGATGGAGACCCTTCCAATCACCACCCCCACCACTCCCACACACACATGTGGCAGGTGGTGATTGGAGGACATGGGAAACAAAAAAAAAGAAAAAAAAAATTCTAACCAATGAGAGAGAGAGGGGGTTAAAGGGAGTGGAAAAAAAAGAAGATCTTAGATATTTTTGTTCTTAATAAATAACCTTTTAATTTCGGGCTCTTAAAAATTATTTTCAAAATTAAAACCAAACAGCGCCACAGTCTTTTTATTTTTTTATTAACTTATGTAATCATTTTTTTTTTCCCTCTCAAATTCAAAGTGTTAGAAATTTTGATAAATACTATGCATCTCTAGCATTATTCAATCTAAAAATTATATTTTGATAAAAGAGATTTTTTTTCTCTCTCAAATTCGAAGTGTAGAAATTTTGATAATTTTTTTTTTATCTCTAGCATTACTTAATCTAAAATGTATGTTTTTGATAAAGGTCCAAACTTCTTTTCGGTACGAAATCGGATTGAAGCATATTGTTGAACTCTATAGGCCTATTACGGAGTCTACATCGATAATCCGAACCATTCAATATTTAGGACTTATCGAATATTTCATTCCTGTAAAAAATCACATTAATTGGATTTCAATAGTTATTTAATTAGATCATATTTATGCCAACGGTAACTATGATTTTAAATATAAATCGTTAACACAAATGTGATCTGATCAAATGATTATTAATATCTTATTAACATGATTTTTAATAAAGATAAAACAAAATTCAATAAACCCTACACATTAAACGGTTCAGATTATATATAAACTCCATAATAGTCTTCGTTTGACACTGGCTTTTTTAACTGACTTTTTTGTGTTGAAAATTTTTTAACCTGACTTTTTTGGGCTTATTTGGTTTGACTTTTTTGACTTTTATGAGAAAAAAATATAATGATTATAATTTAAATGTAATATTTTATCTTTTTAACTTATGTAATCAATTTTATCTTTTTATATTTTTTTTAGCTAAAAATCTAAAACCAAAGGAAACTTGAGTTCACAAAGGCCCCGTTTGTTTTCAGCGGTAGAATAGAGGGGTTTTATAGTGAAGGGATTGATAGTGAAGGGAAGTAAAATTGTGTTTTTTTTATGATAGTTGTTAGTGTAAAAATTGTTAAATTATTTTTATATAAAATAATAAAAAAATATAAAAAATTAAACATTAATATTTAAAAAAAATTCTCAATATAAAAAAAATAAAAAAATTTCTAATACCCTCACTATTTTCTAATATCATCTCCACCTCCTCCATCTCAATCTTACTTCCAACCTCCATCTATATCACCTCCTGCATCCTAATCTTCTCTCCAACTCTATAAACAAACATAACATTAAATAATCACACCTCCATCCTAATCTTCTCTCATCTATTTAACCTCAAAACAAACGGGGCCGAAGACTCAACAAAACACTCCAACTAGTGACAAGCTCATTTCTTTGATAAAAGAGGGGGTAAATTATAAATATATTTCTGAGATTTGATTAAAATACGAATCACTTCTTATAGTTCTAAAAGCTACATTTCATATATTGAGATTTTTAATTTTGAACGAAGCAAACAAACATCGATCTTCATACTTATCCTGAAGATTCCCCTGCTGCTAAATCGTTCCAAGTCGCTGAAACATTTTCACACGAACACATAAATGTACAAAAACACATACACAAATATGAATATTTTAAAGATCTTTTAAAGATGGTGATTCTCTGATATTTTTATTGGGTTTGGAGAGAGAGAGAGAGAGTGAGTGAACAGAAAAACCCTAATTCTGAGACAGAGGAGGAAAGTGAGTGCTTTTTCGCTGTTGCTTTGTTGGGTTTTGGTGTGTATTGGTTTCATGTGTGTAATGGTGTGTGTGTTTTGCCATTGGCTCGTCACTTTCGGATTTCAGAGAGGTCTTCTTCACTACTCTCTTCTCTTCTACTGTTGCAGAACCTAAAATTAACTTCTTCTTTTTTTTTGAATGACACAGTGTCAGGACTAAACTGCCCTTTGGTATCACTGGAACCCTATGACCTTAAAAGTTTGGGAATTTGCAATTGCTGCCATTGGTAGGTACTAGGTAGGTTACTTGAATTTTTATTTATTTATTTTTATGAATTTGATGTTCAAACCAGTTTACACCCAACTCAAATCTCCTCCTCGATCTAGTTAAAGGCAAGTCATTTATGTGGAGATCACAAAAATTTTTGTATTGGTTAAGGTGTCGTATGATAAGTGATTTTTTTTTAATTAAAAAGTTAAAAATTTATTAAAAAAATTAAAAAATTAATAATTTATATCAAAAAGTTAAAGATTCTTTTTTTTTTATTTTTTGCACATCTTTTCGTAAAAATTTAAAAAATCATTCTAAATATATTAATTTTTTTTACATCATATTTTAATTAAAAAATCAAAAAATTACTAAAAAAACATGCTCCCAAGTGAGGCCTTAATACTTGTTAAGTGATAAATGGTATCTATATCTATATCTACATATTATTATAATTAGAAAATATTGTCATTTTATTAAAGATGAAAATTGTAATTCTTTTTTTTAATTTATTTAATTTTTGTTAATATGTGTCACAATATAATTGTTTTATAAATTAAATTTATAATCTTAACATAAAATTTTAAATTTAAATTATGTTATTACAATTAAAATGAGATCAATATTCGCATGTATCATAATGATATGTTATAATGTTATTAGTCTAAAAATAATATATTATTAAATACACATGTTCAAATTATTAATCGCTATTGAAAGTTTATCTTTTATTTTTTGTCATTTTTTGTTTTAAATTTTATAAATTTTTTTATATCCTTCTAAACCACAAGAGTTGAACAATAAATTTTTTTAATGCAAATTTTTTTTTTAACAAAAGACAAACATATTAAGAAAATGAATAATTTTTTTAACACTTGCCAAATATGGTAGATTCTGTTAAATTTTTTTAACTCAATTGTCAATTAAACAAATTAAAATAAAGAAATAAAAAAAAACTTTTTTGACTTAATTAGTTAAGAAGTGACTTTTGCTAATTACTCAAATAATATTACTATATCATTTAATCAGTCTATTTTGATAATGATAAACATGCAAAAACATTAAAGAATGAATAATTTACAAAGTCCCCTCTAGTGTACATGCAATGAATTATAATACACGCTTGTGGGCTTACATCATCAAATATAGATAAAGGTAATAAATAAAGGGATTAACCGTTTTTATAACACATTAGCATTCCACGTACAGTTATAAGGCCCCATGGCCAACAAATAACAGACTTCAAGTCTTAAGCAACTGTTCACTCTATACCTGAAAAATGATTAGCAATGTGGGATGAACACAAAAGTCTAATAGAGATCCTGATGATCCTAAACAATAACAACATATAAATAGCTATGATCATGAAAACTCCACATATATACATATATAGGTAATGTGACATTTCATACTTCAAAATATAATTACATAAGTACATTTTCTAAAAGATCTTCTTCAACCGGACAAGAGAACAACCATTCTTATCGTTCTATTCTTTCCATTTAGTTCTAAGAAAACTCACGATAACCTTTGTTTCTCGAAAACAAGTTTATACATTTAAAACGAATTCTCATACCTACCACTATTGCCATTATGAATCTCAATAATTAATTACATTATCACAATCTCATAATTTGATTAACAATTTGTAATGCCCAACTTTTTAATTTCACGGATACCATTACCAAATCCATTATTATAATACAATTTCAGAGATGATGTATAGAATTTCAATACATTAATAGGGACAATTAAGTAAAGGTTCTCTCATTCAAATACATGATGAATTCAACATGAGTTATAATATTAAAAAAAAAAATAACCGACAAGCTTACATCATTACATACAAGAGAAAGGGGTTCAACCCATTTTATTTTTACACAACATCGTTCTGCCAAAAATTAAAAAACCATGTGGCCAACAAATAAAGAAGATGCTCAATCTTGAACCACTTCTCGACATTCACCTGAAAAAATTTAGCAACATGAAATGAGTATAATGTCCAATAGGGATGCCAACATGATCTTAAACAATAACAATTTACAGATAACTATGATCATGAATGCTTCATCTCATACTATATAAATAATGTGACGGTTTATAACCAAAGTATACTTACATAAGTACTTGTCCCAAAATCATCCAATTTATTCAACAATACAAACGGTTCACATTTCCTTCTTATTCCACATTTCACAAATATCACTTAACAGTGGTTATTTGTAAACATGTTTACTTTTAATACATTCATCACATTCCCTAGCCTTAAACTCATGGTAACAATAAACACTTTCGACAACTCACCAATATGTCCAAGTACGTACATATACATCTTACACGAAAATGGAAACAACACATGCTTAACAACCTCTCCCCAGTCATATAAGACAATCTGTACTTATCTAACCATAACTGTTGCCATACTTGATATATACAAATACACCGGGATAATAATGATAAACAAAATTCTATTTTACCTACCTTAAGCATAGTAAGCCAAGAATACATCTTTTCATAACAAAATGTTAATTTACAAGACACCGACTAGAAGGTAATGGTACCTCTGTCATGTTTTCCAGGTGCTAGCTGGAAAGTACTGGTACCTCTTATTCTAAGTGCTGCCAAGCTCTCTAGGCGCTAGCTGGTAGGCACTAGTACCTCTTATTCTCAACGCATGTACATCATCGATTATTATAACATCCTAAAAGCATTAATAACGCAAGTCTAATACATACACATACTCTATTCAACACATCAATGTCATCCTCTACTAATAACCAAGGACAAAACCTCTAGACACATTCATTTAATATGCGTAATACAATAATCCAAAACTCAATGGGACATTAAGCCCAACAACAACTACAACATGTAAAATGTTCAAAGTTTAATCCCCATTCATTCTCAATTTACAAAAGAGTTATGACTCCATTTTCTTTTTCAAAAAAGAAAAAAAAAAGATTAATCAATTTTGTTATTCCCAATACTCCAATCATTTTTCATAAATTCCATTTTCTTTATTTAATCAATACCCTAATCCATAGATGTCAAGTCACAACCCAACTCAACTCAACTTAACAACTGTGTAATCAAAAAAATTCTATCATCTTGGTAAACCCCCCTTTTAGAAATCAACCCAATAATACTATCCACATGATACAAATATAACTATTATTAAGCATTACCCATTTGTCTAATTAAACCAATTATATAACATTAGGGCTTTTTCCTCTCCTCAACATAAAGATGTTTAACTACTCTCCAATTAACCAAACAGCTACCAATTTAACAAACCCCAAGTGTCAAACCCTAGATCCCTCTTTCATGATTTTGAAAAATCCATAATAAACATGATTTAATGCAATACAAATTTATCACATTTCAATCTATAGATGAGGTATAGAAAATAAGTAAAGAAATCCCTGCCTCTTGAAGCAACGAGAAGAAAGTCAAAAAATTCAAGGTGACGAAAACACGATCCGCTCAGATTAAATAGAAGCCCTTGTCGAGCTCTACGTTTTGATATATAGAACTAAGGATCAAAGATGTTTAGAAATAGATGAAATCAAGGTTAAAAAGCTTGGAAACTCAAAAATGGTGGAAAGAGAGAGAAGAGAGAGTGAAAAGTGAAGAGATTTGACCCAAAAAGTGACTTTTAAAGACCTCGTTCTCGACAGACTGCTCGAGCAGTCAAAAGCGTGCTCGAGTGGTGAATTGAGGCTTCCAATATCTCAGAAAATTTTGAAAAACAAAGCTGGAAGGGTCTACAGATCACTCGAGCAGTGAAAGTTGCGCTCGAGTGAACTATACACACAACATAGATTCACAAACTTCAAATAGGCATAACTCTCTCGTCCGGACTCTATTTAGGGTTGTTCTTGTGCCCAAATTGAAGCCCTGAAAGTAAGCTTTCCGATGGTTCTAGCCTAATGTCAAGATTCAAAGTGTGGAGGGATAAAATGATAAAAGAGTGAAGACTACTTAACAACAACTATTCAAATTTGGAGTTTTTGAAAATCTCGCCCAACTACTATGGTAACACCTCAACCAAGGCTCAAATATCGACCAAGAAGGTTCTCAATCAAAATAATCGAAGAATCAAATATAATTATATTATAATAGGAAATACAAAGTGCTACACAATCAACCCGCTATGTATATCAAGGCATTAGAATCACAAGAACAACTACCATGTTCTATGGCCTTAAGCACAATGATAGATGGATAACCCACAACGATATAAAACATATTTATGCAACAGTAGGCATGTCAATGCACCTGTCACAAGCACGAAAAGCCAATGATGCACCATTTTTATTCACAACACAAGTATGAAAGTAACTACACAAAACTATCACATAATATAACCCGGCTTCATCAAGCCATAACCACCACAACCCACTTTATCGGGCTCGAACCAGATGGGAGATGAACCCTTTTCAAAGCGCCAAACGTTACAGTACCCCCAGCTGATAGAGAGAGGAACCCATTCACACTTTATCGGGTGCAAACTGGAGGGGAAAGAAACCCATGTCAAAGTGCTCTTTCATTCAACTCAACAATTAGCACATTATTTCAAATTTCATAATTTATTCAACAGCATCAATACCATCCTCTACTGATGGCCAAGGACACAACCTTTGAAACAATAAGGACCAAGTCCACAGATTCAATTATGTCCTTTTGATTTAGATTTTATCAACATTTATTAGTTACACAGCGTTCATCTTTCAATTCTAATTGATTCAATTTCCAATTCATGCCGTTTTCAAAACTCATAACTAAATTCCCTTCCGTCACTACCATCCTATCTTTATGAGTTAATTCAAAATATTCAAATTTGATTCAACAAGTAGTAATTTTGTCACAAATACTATTATTCACTTGTTTTAAAAATTGTCAGCTTTTTTTATTTCTCATTTTCATTTCTCATTTCACAGAACTATATAAATATCGTATTGATTTCAAAATTTATTTTCCTTCTCTCAGAATTCTCAATACCCGCTAAGGATCATCACATTTTTCTCTTTAGTTATCAAAACCCAACTAGTCAATTTATTTTCATAATCCAACACATATATAACACAAATTAACTCCATCTCTAGAAAACAAATAATCAAAAGATTTATATAACTTAAATTAACCCTATCTCCAAAAAACAAATAATCAAAAGATTTGGGACTTTTCATCATAACCCTCATAAATGAGATTAATCAATCCACAAATCTTCCAATACACACCACATATAGTGTCTTGGAAAATTTTTCTTCATTGCTCGAGCGATGGATTGTTCGCTTAAGCGATCTTTCGGGTCTTCCATGCAAACAAAATTTTTGGGAGTTTGCATTATGCGCTCGAGTGAAGGTTTCATCACTCAAGCACTTCTGTGTCTTTAACGCTCGAGCACAAGTTTCATCGCTCAAACGGTCGCTCGAGCAGTTTGTTCGGAATTAGTACTTTGAAAAGTCATTTTGTGATCAAATCTAGATAATTTCTCTGTGTCGCAACCCAAACCTGCCCCTATAGGTTTAGCGTCGTAACTGGCCAGTAATTCGTGATTACCAAAGGCATGTTTAGCAATAATGACAATATACAATATAAAGGGGCTAGCGGAAGCCAATCAATAATAACATACATCGTCTAATGAGCTGTGAAGACATGAATGGAAATAAACTTTTATGTACATAGCCATATTCATAACCACTTATACTCAAAATACATATACAAGATAGCATGTAAGTTAGGGACATAATCCCCTCATCAAAAACTGCAAAAACAAAAATCTTAGACATTCTTTACACTTAGCAAAATGGTGGATTTGAAACACCCAAAAAGCCTTGACTCATGCAAGTTCGGAATCTCATTATGAGACACAATGGCAGGCTTGACAAAACGAGAGTTCGAGTCGACGCCTCTAGCTCTGATTCGGTGTCTAGCCATTTATATATATATATATATATATATATAAACAGTGAGCTAAAGCCCAGTGAATAACAAATACGTATAGTGGGTAAGAATGAATGCCCTTTCAGTGTTTAAAATAGTCAATTACATCAGTAAATCATTTAATTAATCAATGTCTCATATTCTGTATCATATCTATCACATAGGAATCATAGCAGTTATACGTGGTACATCCAATAGCTAAACAATACAATAGGTATTAAAAGACCGAACAGTCAATTGATGGCCATCAAACAGTAAACAGTAGTTCCAAAAATTGAAACTGACCGAGATCTCTGTAACAGTAGGAGTAACAATAACAGTCAGTTGCTATGGATGCTACAAGTACAGTTCATAAAATAGGACAAACATTATTCCGTAAATGATATTATTTCAGAAAACAATACAGTCAATCGTTCAGAAAATAATCATAATTGAACATAGCTTTATAGCATTGTTACTCATAGTGGGCTCCTCGATATGCGAACGATAAGGCACTAAGCTATGGCATCCGACCTAACAAACAAATTCAAGCACAGCAGTTCAATTATATCCATGCCAGATTCAATCATTTTTATTTCTATTCGCTTCGTTATTATTCCGTCAATTTCTATCCATTGCTCATTCATTCGGTTCTAACTTCATTCATGTATTCTAAGGCACTCATGAGATGCAAATGATTATAAAAACATTTAAAAACTATGCAAACGAAGGCCCGGAAAAGGAAAAAGTGAAGCGAAGAACAAAACTGGAACTGCCCTATTGGCCGCACGTGCGGTGGACTTGGCCACACGAGCGGCAGTTAAGTAGTGTACACTCTTAGGCTACTAAAGATGGGCCGCTCGTACGGGGGCCCAATCCGCTCGAGCGGTCTGGGCTGAAATGGTGTTCGAAATTTGCTCTGTTTTGATACATCTTTGCCATGCAAATTCAGCCCTTATTTCAAATAATTCAAGTCCCAAAAACATGCATGAACCCATTAGGTTGAACATACTAGACTCTAAGCAAGATTTATGGCTCAACTTGACGCTCAAATCCAAGTGAAAAAATAAAATAAAATAAAAACCATGGTCTTGAAATTTATAACACAATCATAAACAAAACACATAACCACATAACCAAGCATTTCAAAGCTTCAAGTTGTATAATTTATGAGAAAGTTTTTTCAAACTCATGGAGATTATGAAAGATACTAAATGAAGTCCATGAAATATGTCATGCATGTTGAATTCCGTTCATAAAAAGTCATGCATGTAAGTAACTTCTCATTACATGAACTAATCATGCATTTAAATTGATATTCATCTTGTTTGATCTTGAATTTCATGATTTATGAGCTTAGTTCTTCACTTCCTGGGATCAAAGGAACAATTCTTACCTAGAGTGAGTGAATTGAGGAGAATTTGTTTCAATTTCAAACTTCTCTTTCCGTTCTTCTTTTCCTCTTCTTGAGCTCAAGCTCTCCCAGATTAAGTTTACACCCTCAAGTTTCTCTTCTTCCCTCTCTCTCTCTCTCTCTATGTGTAATAGAAAAGGTCTCACCACTTAATCACCTAGTTGGTGAATAGGACACATGGATACATTATTATATTCAATTTAACATTTCTATTAAATTAACCAAAGCTATTAAATTATTTCTAATTAAATTAAATTAAATTAATCCATAACACTATATGACCCCAATTATACTAAATTAATTTATATTAATATAGATTAGGCAATTCATATCCAGTTTCTTAATTCTAATTGGCTACAATTAGCGAATCGGACAGGTTCAGTTTATCCCTTTACGTATCTGTTCACAATAACACTACAATATCAATCAATGTAGGTACATATCATATGACACATAATTCACATAACACAATAATCATATAAACATATAATTAATTTATTTAACTTATTTAATTAAGGAGGTGGTTGTCTCACACACACACACACACACACACACACACACACTCTCTCTCTCTCTCTCTCTCTCTCTCTCTCTCTCTCTCTCCTCCATTTTCAAAAGTCCCCAGCTCTCAAGTTTGGATTTCATATACTTAAAATTTCACCCTAGTTCCATTTACCAAAACATAGAGGGTGATGAGAGCTTCATTTTAATTTGAACAGATCATGTTTTCATCGAAATTGGATTTTAGGGCTTTCTTCTATTCTTGTTAGAGGTGGGGATTTATTTGCTCATTTTCAATACTTCTTTTATAGATAGACATGTGGTATATTTTTATTACATGAAAGCATGATTTAGTTATGTGATTTTAAAATCCTAAAAGGGGTTTTGATGTTTGAGTTTTGGAAAGTGAAATTGAATTTCTTTTGGGGGTTTTGATGCATTGAAAGTTAGACTATCTTGTTTATGTTGGGAATAAAGAAAAAACCCTAATTTTTATTATTAAAGGTTTAATGGATTGAAAAGGGACAAAGTTGAGTAATAAATATTAATGTGCTAATTGCTACAATGAAATTAACTGAGTTGTTGGGATTGTTTGATCAACAAGAGTTGAGTTGGGTTATGGTTTCATTATCTATGGATTTGGATTTGTTAAAGCAAAAAAAAATGAATTTTTGGAACATTGTGAATTGGAAAACAATGGATATAATTTTCGGAAAGAAATAAAATCAAAACTCTTATATAAATCAAGAAATGAACGGGATTAATCTTCGGGCCTATTATATATTATTGTTGTTGTTGGGCTTAATGTCTCATGAGAAGTGGGTTATTTATTAAGCATATTGAATGTTTGTGTTTAGAGGTTTTGTCCTTGGTCATCAGTAGAGGATGACATTGTTGTGTTGGATAGATCATTTGTATGTAGTACATTTGTGTTATTTGGGTGTTTAGCATGTTGTGATGGTTCATAGTGTATACACGCTGAGAATCAAAGGTACCGTTACCTTCTAGCTAACGCATGAAGAAATTTGCAAAGGTACCATTTCCTTCAAGCCGGTGTTTGGTAAATTGGCATTTGTTATGGAAAGGTGTATCCTGGTTGATCGTGCTAAAGGCTGGTAGAACATTGTTTTCTTTCTCATTTTGTTTCAGTGTATCCATGTATATCATATGTGGAAATGGATATGGTTAGATGAGGCGGGATTGTCTTATATGATTTATGGAGTAGTCATTACACATATCCTATTTTCTTTTTATGATTAAATGTATATGTGCGTACGTTGATGTATTGAACAAGTCACTAAAGTGTTTCTTTACCCTTAAGCTTAAGGTTAGGGAATGTGGTACACGTATCAGTAGTGGGTGTATGTGATGAGTTGGGGGTGTAAGGTATGAGAAGTAATCGCGTTTTGTGAACATGTTTTTAGAAGCTAGTTGTTATTATGTTACTTATGAAATAGGAAATAACAAGTAAAATGAACGTTTTGTGTGATTGAACAAACTGGATAATTTAGGAAATCAATAGTTATATAACTATACTTTGGTTATAAAACTATCACATTATATATATAGTATGACATGAAACATTTATGATCATAGCTAGCTATACGTTGTTATTGTATAAGGTTATGTTGAAATCCCTACTGGACTTTATGTTCATCCCACATTGCTAATTCTTTTTCAAGTGTATGTTAGGAAGTGACTCAAGATCAGGGATCTTCTTATCTTTGACTATGGGACCTAATATTTGTTGACGGAACGTCGTTGTTGTAAAAAGGGTTGAACCATTTCTCTTTTATTTAAAAATGCAAGCCTACAGGAAATTCATATAATTATAATTCATGTTGCATTTCGTTATGTATATATCATTGAGGGGAACCTTTATGTATTTATGGACATTAGTGAACTTGTTTCTATATCATATTCAGTGTAAATGGACTATAATGACAGATTTGGTAATATTAATAAAAATTGGGACGTGACACAACATTTACCAACACCCTTTTTAGTTCTCTGAAACTCCAATTTCACGACAATTATTACAACTTAACAATTATAAAACCGTAGATAATAATTAACACAAATTAAATTCATGATGACTTTTTTCTCTTTTTTTTTCTTACTTACCCATTTTCACATTTTTAATACATAAGACCCCATATGGTTCAAAACATATTAAATTATTAATTTTTCCCTCTTTCTCATAACTCATAAACTAATAACTGGGGTTTTTTACTCTAATTCTTTTAAATATATTCCTCAAACATACAATCTCATAGATTCACAACAAAACAAAAGATTTAACTCTACATCATGAAACCCAAACCCTCATCACATGTTTTTTAAAAAATACCCAACAAATCAAGTTTTTAATACAATAAAAACTACCACATGTCTATTCTATAACGAGGTATTGAAAATAAGCAAAGAAATCCCTACCTCAAGGAGAGAAGAGGAGAAAGTCCAAAAATCAATTTCGTCGCAAAATTGATTTCCACCAGTCGAAATGTATGGAATACTTGTCATTTTGGTATATGGATGCTTATGAATCTTGCTAGATCAAGAGAAGAAGTGAGGATTTGTGGTAGTTTTTAGAGAGAGATGAGAGAAAAAAAGAGAAAGGAGTTGTAGAGAAAGAGACATGAAACAAATGAGGAAAATGGAGAGAAAGAATCAACAAAAGGAGCTAAGATGCACAAAAATGGAGGTCAAAAATGCGTTTGGCCGCACGTGTAAAAGTCCACGCCATACGTGCGGGATCCTTCGTCACATGTACGGATCCTCCCACCACCAACCCAAGTGTACACTCTTGCTACCATACGTGCAGGACTCACCGCCGCACGTGCGGACCCTTGCCTAGAAAATTCCAATTGGCCTGCACCAATCTGCACATGCGGGCCTCCTCGCTATACATGTGGCCCCACCTGACCTAGCCCGATCTTTACGAGGTGATTCCACTAATCCGTTTTTTGCCCTTACACCCAAAATTCGAGAATTTTAACTCGGTCTTACATTAAGAAAATTAAACAAGTTCAAATTCCTAAATATCGATGCAACACAACCCTTGTAGGTTCTGCCAAAAAAAAAAAATCTGCAAAAAAAAAAAAAAAAAAAAAAAAAATCTAAAAGACACGTTCAAGTCAGGTCCAAGACCTACGACCTTACACAAAGAAACAAACATTATTTTTCTATTAAAAGTGATGGTTAGTGAAGTTTATTTTTTATATATATAATAAAAAAGTTGAGAGTTACACGAGATAATTTATTATTCCAACTGTGGAGAAGTGGTTCTGGAAATACTCTTCTGATCCTAGGAGACGCTAATGATTCTTTTCTAGACACCTGAAAAGGAATAAACACTCCGGTCGGGGGTGCCGGAATTAGCACTCTGACGGACAAGTCAGTCTTTACGCTTAAGTTTACTTGTATTCTAAACTAAGCACAATAGTTCTCGCCTGCCTCTCTCTGATGGGTGATCCTATATTTATAGTATTTTCTTTGGGCCTTTGGGCTGAGTCCATCCTTGTTCTGTCACATGTACCTCTACTCGGCGTCAGTTCTATTGGCTGGGATACTGGTTATTTTATTCGGCTCCTTGATTGGCTGGGGTATATGCTGAATACAGGTTACATTTCAGACCGGACAAGCTCATCCGTCCCTATGGATCTAACAAAATCCGGCTCCCACAATTGCCCCCCAAACACCCTACTATCATTAATTAGTCAACGTGTTTAGCTTTTAGCCTGGGAAGTCAAAAATTCGGCGGTTAACCCTTTTCCCAATGCGTGTCAGAATGCACACACGCTTCTTAGTCATCGTAACACTTTCTCGCCCTTTCGTACACTGTTTCCATTTAAAATGATTTGAAATTGCCTCTTCGAGTGTATGTCCTGAATGTTCAAAAGATATCTTGCTCGCCCTCCTGCCACAACCCGAACCCACCCCTATGGGTTAAGGTCATCACCGGCCAGTAATCACGAGATTATCTACAGCCTCAAACCAAATAAGACAAAACTCATCAGAGTAAACGGGCCAAATCGGAAGCAAATTTAAAACTTGTCTATAGAGCCGTGCTTATATGCACATCATAACATTCCACACATATGTTAATAATTCACAACAGAAAGTATAGTAACATAAAGCTCTATACAGATAGGATCATTCAAATCTAAGTCAGCCAAAGCAAAGCTATATACAGACGTACACCAAAGTCCTCGCCAACAAAACAAAATAACATAGAATGGCAGAAGGGCGAAAACGTGTCTCGTGCGTGAGACGCAAGGGCTGACTCTTCAAAACCTTAGTTGTTCCATACAGACTTCACCGGGGCTGGGTTTGGACTTCTCTTGGCTCACCTACAAACACATGAATGAGCGTGAGCGAAAGCCCAGTGAACAATATCAAATAAAGAATATACATTGGAACAATATACACCAAACGGCCTTGGGCCCAATTTATATTTCTACTAATACATACATACATAGACATATGTAAGTTAAGTAACTGCGGTTCCAAACACATCATACGGCCTTGGGCCTAATTCATTAGTGTCAAACTATTATTCGTGTCAAACTAGCCTTTGGCCTTTTCAAACTTTCGTATCAAATTGGCCTTTAGGCCTTTCAAACTTTCATATCAATCTGGCCTTTAGGCCTTTCAAACTTTTATTCATGTCAAACTGGCCTCTGGCACATTCATGCATGTCAAACTTTCATTTGTGTCAAAATGGCCTTCGGCCTAACCATTTATGTCAATGGGCCTTCGGCCTAATCATTCATGTCAATCGGCCTTCGGCCCAATCATTTATGTCAATCGGCCTTTGGCCCAATCATTCATATCAATCGGCCTTTGGCCCAATCATTCATACCAATCGTTGTCCACCATTCAAATTAATGAACTTACAAAACTTACATAGAAGTAAACAATTGGACAACAGTATATTTCAAATATCTTGATAAGATATTACTCACCATGATCGGCTTGTGGATTTGCCCTGGAGTTTGACCCTACACATCATATAACACATATGGGTCACAAACAATTCAATCTGTTCTTTAATTCACATATTCCTCTTTAGGCTTCATTATTATCTCTTTAACTTAATTACAATGCTTAATGCATGCCTAAGAGTGCTTACAAGTGAAAGAGAACGGAAAACGAAACACAGAACAATCACACAAAATTTTCAGAAATAGGGTCCCCGCTCGAGTGTGGACTTACCCGCTCAAGCGGCCTCTTGAGGCCTGCAAAAGTACTGGATATGCCGAATTTACGCTCGATCATGCACTCTGGCGATCAAGTGGAAGGCCTCTCTACATGGCTCCCCGCTCGAGCGGACGCCATGTCTGCAAAAAGTGCTGGATGTATCATTTTTACGCTCAAGCGTGAACTCGGACGCTCGAGCAGAAGTTCATCTTACCTAGATCCCCACTCGAGTGTGAACTTCTCCGCTCGAGCGGACACCATGTCTGCAAGGAAATGCTAGGAGCTCAAAATCCCCGCTTGAGCGGACATCAAAATTCTGGGCTTTCCAGAATGTGTTCTTGAGCTCAAATTTGACATTCCAGCCACATTCCTTGCATATTATGGCTCCAATTTCACATATCCTTGTAATTACATGGTACCAACACTAAAACACATCAACATGGAGCTCAATTTCATGACTCAAACACATGCATGGCTCATTTTCCACCAAACTCATTACCAATATAACAATTTCATGCATTCAACACTTACACCCTTGTAATTTGCACATACATGTGGCATATTACTCTCATTCTCAACTTATATGATGAAGAGGTGGTCAAGAACATAATCTTCAACTAAAAACTCACATAGATCATGCATTTGGTGCTCAAATACACAACTTCAAAGCAACTACATACATGCATGCAACATTAACCATCAATTCAACATGATCAACTCAATTTCATTTCAATTCTTGTTCTTGACCATTAATCAACTTTGAACACCCAAGATTACACATTACACTCATGAATTCAAGAATCAATTGCTCACCTAGAGGCTCAATTTTTCCAATCAATAGCAAATTCCTGAATAATCTTCAAGATCACCAAGCTTTGAGCTAAATTGCACAATTCTCTCACTTTCTCTCTCTCTCTACAGCCGACTCTCCCTCCCTCTCATGGAGCCAAAATCAGCCAAATGATAAGAATGAGAGATTTTGAGTGTATAGTGCCTTTTTACAACACTCTCCACTAATTCATTATAATAATAACAATTGGGCACTAATTCATTAATTTAATCAATTTAATCTGGTCTAAATCAATTTTTCAATTAAACTTCACCGTAGGCTCTAAAAATTATGTCAATCACAATGGCGTAATCAATTTCGGGTTCTGTGGCTGATAAGGCCTTCAATTTAATTCCCAAAGTAGATAAGCAAACAGATATTCCTACGGTGAACAGATAAAAATTCAAAATAACACATTCTCACATAATGGCACACAAAAATCATATTAGACATATAATCAAACTCATAATAAAGACCAATTAGCTAATTACGGAATAGGGTTATCACACCTCCAATGCAACTCTATCTCTTCGCGACTTCTACAACTTGTTTCTCGCTTTGTCTCCTGTAAGTCTTCTTCTCCTTTATTTTTGATCCCGCTTCTTTATTGGCTTTTAACTTTCCGTAATCCTTGGGTTTGGCTTAAAAGAATGGCAAAACATCTGAAAGAGCTCCTTTCGGCGGATCGAATCTCTGGCTTTTGATGCAATTTCTTCATTCCTGATGACGTCCATCTGTCACTTTTGGTAGACAGCATCACTGATATGCAGAGGGAAAATGAGAGCACAATCATCTTTCCTCTCTTATCAATTGCTGAGGGCGGAGTCCGCTTTCCTCCTCACCCACTTTTGAGGGCCGTTCTTAGATACTGGGGTCTGATCCCCTCCCAACCCAACGTCAATTTCTTTCGTATCATAACGGGGATCATAGAACTAAATCGTCGTCTTAGGACCAATTTAGGTATTCCTTCTATTTGGCACTGTTACGCCGTTGCCAAATCTACTGGCTGGCTAGGGTGCTACTTTCTTAGAGCTAAGGATACTGATCATCACGTAGTGACTATGCTCGCCAGCTCTGGCAAGCGTGTCGACGACGTGATGGTTGTTGTCCGTGGCAACTGGGAGTTCGGCGAAGGCGAAGATCGTCTAGACCCGGTGCCGAGGAAAAAAAGCGAACTAGGTGGCCGATTAGATCACTTTGGTCCTCATATTTGCATGTATATGTATTCGGTACTATGTTCATCTTATCGTTTTGTTTGTGCAGGCTGCGATTTGAAGAAAGTGTTGGTTTCAGACGACGACGTCGTGCTCATAGAAATCAAAACCGCACTACAGTTCGTCGGCCGTCCAAACCTTCAAAAACAAGGAAGGGCAACCCACATTCTCCTGCAGTACGAGCCGACTTACACAACGTTCTCGGTGGCAGACAACATTCTGATCACGTGAGGCGACAATCAACTTGCTGCCCTCATCTTTCCCAACTTCAAAAACTTGAGGCAGATTGGTTTAGAGTCATCTGATTCTGAACACACGGAAGAACAAGTGGCTGAACTAATCGCCAAGGATTCGGACCAGTCAGTCGCGGAAGTTGATAAAGCGATTAATTCGGCCTTTGAGGAAGTCGGATTGAACTATTCTGACCCTCCGTCTACATCAGGTCGAGGGGATGCCTTCAAAGATATTTTTTCAAACTTGGAAGACCTTCCCGGCGATTACTCTGAAGATATGCTGGGGAAAATCTTACGCAGATGGCACGGAAGAGAAATGCCGAACGCATGGCCGCCCGAAAAAAGGCTGAGGCCATCCATTCCGGATTTGTCCCGACTGAATCTGTTCAACCCACTGTTGTAGAGAAATCGGCCCAGGTTGTCGTCGTCGAGACGGAAAAGGATGCCGAGCGCCCGATTACAGAAGAGCGGCTGATTTCGGAGGATCAAGGCGAAAAAAGAAGCATTGAGGACAAGGGCGGCTCTGAAGACAGCCCTGTTGATAAGCGGCCACGCGTAGAGGAGTCGACTGTGGTTGCTCCTTTCATCATTGAACCAAAGATAAAAAACATGCCGATCTCCTCCGAAGCGTCGGCTTTGAAAGATCCAACTGTGGCATTGAGCTTGGCTGCCCCGGTCTCCTTGTCGGCTGACATAGTGACCTTTCGTGCCGAGCCGGACTTGGCAACGGTAGCATTAGCTGCTCAGTCGGCCTTTTTGGTACGTGTTTATCCTTGGAATGTGATGATCTTTTGGTTTGCATTCGATGTTTCTTGGAATGTGACGATCCTTTGTTTTGCAGACAATTGGAAGGATCGCCGAATTAGGCCGATGCCAGCGTGACGCAGTTTAAAGGATTGGCCGTTTGCAACCAGAAGTTGATGGCCAAAGGAGCAGGACGGAGTTTGAGGCAATGAGAGCCACAATGGAAAGTGCACGGGCGGAGGCTAAGAAGGAAAGGGTCAGGACTGCTGATCAACTCAGGTCTGACGCCGAGGAGAGGGCAAACGCGAGCGAGGAATCGCTCAAGTTAGCCAAGGAGGCGCTTGCGAAACTGGAGGCCGAGTTGGAAGGGTTGAAGCAGGCCAAGGAAAAAGCCGAATCTGAGGCTTCCGCGGCGTTCGAGGCTAGGAAGAGCGCCGCTTTTGATGACTACATAAAAGAAGTTCCCAAATTTGAGAATCGGGGATTCAGACACGGCTGGCTCAAAGCCCTTGCTGCCGCTGGAGTTACATTGGCCATGCCAATTCTATACGAGCAAGTGGACGTTGAGCTGCTTGAGTCTGATCCTGAGACTTGATTTGGGTGACATTCTAGTTTTGTTAGGCTTTACTCAATTGCAATGTATATTTTTTGTCAGTTGACTTCCATCTTTTTGGATTTTCATATGTAAAATGTCCGCTGCTAGCGCCCAATTTATGAATGAAAATTTTATATGCTCTCAAATTATTTCTCGTATTGTTTGTTATATGAGTATATAGTTAGGAGAATCAACAGTTAGAACAAAATGTTATTGAGTGTATAGCAAATCAAGAGCTGATACATATAATACAACATCACTATGGATACAATTATGGGTGTTTTGTGTGGGTTTCAAATATTTTCCTTATTATTCATTTAGACTTTTTTAACACTTATGAAATATGGTGGATCCTGTAAAAAAAATTTATTCTCAATTGTCAATTAAACAAAATAAAAAAATAAAATAAATGGCTCAAATTGCTAAACATAACTTTTGCTATAAAAAAAAAATAATAAATTCTTATTTTTCTATTAAAAGTGATGGTTCGTGAAATTTTTTTATTAAAACAATGAGTTATATGTGATAATTTATTGGTCATTTAGAATTATTTTCAGATCAAATGAGAATACCATTCTAAATTTTCTTCTTACTTTTTTTTTTTGCTTTTGTTTTTGTTCATTAATATTAAATTTTTAATTAATTTTATTTATTATTAAAAAAATAAATTAGCAAATAATTTTATATATTTATACATGCAATTTCATTTCAATTGCTCAAGTTATTTGGCATTTTTGCCATTATCACCCAATTAAAAATTATGTTACTCAATCTTTAAAAAAATTTAGGCTTGACCCGAGTTGCTTGGGTTGAACTCGCTCAAGTTTACAACTCTAGTAAGAAGGTTGAAAATTATATGATTGAAATTTTGACAAATTAAAAATTAATACATAAATTGTGATAAAATTGTGAAACATAAATTGTAAGTTTCAATATATATATATATTTTGTTTTCATAATTTACATACAAAAATCTAATTATTTATATTATTTTATATAAAAATATTTTATTAATTTTTTCACATCCCTGTACTGTTATAATTGTAACTATATGAGCTTATTACCACTGAAAGTTCAAATCCTTTTTTTATTATTATTTTTATTTTTATTAATTTTTGTTAATATGTGTCGCAATCTAATTGGTTCATAAATTAATTTTATATTTTTAAAATAAAATTATAAATTTGGATACTCTCTTAAAAAATTAGGGATATTTACCATTAAATCTCATCTCACAAACAAGTACTTCAATTAGTCTCAACTTTTTTCTATTGATCTGTTAAGTCCTATTAGTGGAGAGTTTTTTTCCATGTGGTCCTATTTTTTATTTTGATATTATTTTGGTAGACACCCTTTTATTAATGTGACAGGTATGATGTGATACTCCAATGTGGGAGGTATTAATGCAACACTCCAACGATGTAATACTCCAAAAAACTCAAAAACTCTTTAGTATACTTTTCATAAATGTGACAACGTGGTATGTATGATATAACACTCCAAAACTTTTATTCTAAAAAAAATAATAAAACTCTTTAGTGTACTTTTTCCTAATGTGACAACGTGGCGAGTATGATGTAACACTTAAAAAAAATAAGAACTCCTTAGTGTACTTTTTTTTCAAACGTGGCAATGTGACGGGTATGATATGATACTCTAAAAAAAATTAAAAACTCATTAGTGTATTTTTTCCAAACTTGACATGTGAACTTTTCTCAAATATGACACTCTAACGTGGCGGGTATGATGTGACACTAAAAAATTTTTTAGTATACTTTTTTCTAAATGTGACACTCCAATTTGACAAGCAACTGAGTCATTACACATCCAAAAAGACTAAATAGATCACAAAAATATATATATAAGACTATATAGATTACAAGTTTAAAATATGAGAATTATTGATCAATCTCCCCTTAAATTATGCTTCTTTCATTATTAATTTATTAAATTATGCCTCCTTCATTAAATCTAATTCTTCCATATTACTATAAATTTTGATTCTTCCATATCTATATACTATTTTCGTTTGAATAAAAATTAATTTTATATTATACTTTATTGAATTATGTTACTAAAACTGACGTGGTTCCTTATATTTTTCCTTCTTTATTAAATCTGATTCATCCATATAATTGTAAATTTTGACTCTTCCATATAAATTAATTTTATTTTCATTTTTTTTATTTCTATTAATTTCTATTAATATGTTTCGAAATCTAATTGGTCAATTTATATTTTTAAAATAAATTTTTTAATTTGGATACTCGCTTAAATTCTATCACTAAAATGAAATGAAATCAATATTCTTATCTTATATTATGCGTTCTTCATGAAATTTGATTCTTCCATATAATTATTATGGAACTAAAATATTCATTCCTTAATTTTTTCCACCCCAACTCGATACAATGAAAGTTCTCTCCACATTAAAGCTTGATAAATAAAAATAATGAGAATATGGTTAAATTATGGGGAAAAAAAAATATTTGTACCATTCCAGTGAGAATAAGAGTAATGAGAATAATATTTGTTAAATTTTATGGAGACTTATTTATAAGTCTTTTTTTAGAAACTTATGCTAGCTTAAGCCATGTGTAATTTCTTATAGAGTCTCAAATCCTATTTAGATATGAATGTATTCTACAAGATCCTACATAAACGTAACGTGACGTAACACTTACATAAACGTAACGAAACATGACACCTATACGTAACGTGACACCTACATAAACGTAACGTAACGTAAGGTGTCACGTTACGTTTCACAAACTTAATGAGTTTTTATTTTTTTAAATTGAATGTGAAAATGTTGTTGGTTTATGTTAGTGTCACGTTATGTTTCATATAAATATGATCTAAATGTTGCCATAGATCATAGGTGTCACGTTACGTTTATGTAGGTGTCACGTTACATTACGTTTATGTAGATATGATATATGGTGACATTCAATTTCTTGTATAGGAAACTGAATGTTGCCATAGATCATAGGTGTCACGTTACGTTTATTTAGGTGTCACGTTACGTACAGATGTCACGTTACGTTTATGTAGGTGTCACGTTATGTTACGTTTATATAGATATGATCTATGGTAACATTCAATTTCTTATATATGGTTTTACTATTATTTATGATATTAACAACTAATATTGAGGGTAAATGTGTCAACAAACTTCCCACAGGACTTATGGGAACATAAGTTTTTTAGTAGGACCATATGTAGCATAAGTCTCCCTAATAGGACTTATAAATAATTTTCCCTAAATTTTATTCCCTTTTTGCTATTTTTTTCTACCTTTGTTGGTGGTTACGAAGTGAAACTCTATTCCCTTTCTGTTATTTTTATTTTTTTGTTGTTTTACCTTTGTTTCCCACCATTGTTACCTTATTGCAAGTTTTAACTCATCGTTGAAGGTATGTTCAACTATATATGCATGATGTTAGAAATTGGGCGCGCATGTGGTATGGCCCATGAACCTTTTGAACTTTATTCATATAAGTTTGAATTTGAATTCAAAACTTATTTAGATAACCACACATGATATCTATATCTATCATATCAACTGATATGGATAGATGATCTATTTATCTTATATATCTGATATGATATATGGGATATGAAATAATGAAAACAATGTATGCGTTTTCCCATACTGACTCTCTCCCATTTAACAACAATCAAGTTTTTTGCACTGTGACTTGTGTGGGTGATACTCATATTATGGTATCAATCCACTGTTGGGTTCGTTATTCGCATTCTTGAAGCACGTAATTTACCCACGAGATTCTTCGCTTCAAGTTCTGTCACTAAGGTATGATCTGAAATATTGGTATCAGAGCTAATATGGGTATTTTCGTGCTTTTTTTATGCATTAAAATATGTGTATAATTTTATATAAATATATATACACGTTATATGCATGAAAATTAACAAAGGAGGAAGATGAAGTGTAGGGTTTCTGCACTTCCACTCTCATTAGATTTAGAGTGTTATACACCTAAATTTTTATGTTCATTAAATGTCATTTTTGAGATCATAAATATTTTTATTTTGAAAAATGGAGTCCAGCAATACCGAAATTGGACCAGAAAACACCTTGAAAGGCGGCATGTGGGCCGCACGCATCATCTGACGCCGTCAGCGGCTTCCACGCGCTACCACGCGCACTGTTGTAGACACCCAATTTTTGACCGACCTTAAGACTCAGACATCATCGATTGAGCGCTTAGTGATTGCGCATGTTGTGCTCGTTTCGAGGTTTCGGAGTTCTTGGCCGAGAGCCTCGCCTCCGGACCTCAGGACCCTTTGTACTTTGACTCGGTCCGCGGACCAATTCTTGTTTTCTTTTCCCGGAGGGAGGGAGAGGTCTTGTAGACCATCTCTCAGTGGTCGTAGACTACTTTTCGTGGTCGTAGGCCACTGTTCCCATTTGGGGACTAGTTTTCGATTTTTTAGAGCCGTCGGTCGTGCGCCTCGGCTTGGGACAGCATAACATTCTCCGTTTGGCATGGTTTTCAGAACACACCTTGTTTCCTCTGTCTAGAGGGACACTGTGGTCCGAGAGACTACTTTTGTGGCCGTACGCCACTTTTGGTGCTCAACAGCCAATTTTTGGGGCACCTGGCCGCACGCTTTGCCCCCCGAACTCTCGTTTTGCATCCGTGTTGGTTCATTTTTGGCATGGACCTGGTTTTCCTTGTTTGGGAGTTGGTACAAGGGTGGGAGACCGGCTTTTCTCCTTGGAGACCACTTTCTCCCTGCCAGCCGGTTTTCTTGTCTGGAAGCTAGTTTTCTTGGTCTTTAGGCCACATTTGCTGGTCTCCCACCACACCACTAGCTTGCTTTCAAAGTGGAGACCACCAAATGGAGCCACCGACCACTTTTTTGTGTGGGAGACCACCTACCTTGGTCGGCCAACCAGGGAAAGTGGTCGGTCGACCACCTTTTCTAGTCGGCCAGCTCCCCCCTCTTTTGTCTGTTTGAGTGCGTGCTAGCTGTGCCAGCTGGAAGGCACAGACTGTATCCTCCATACATATGTATAGAGGATCTTAAGCCTTGTTTTTAGCTTCTTGAAGAAGCTTTGGCCTTGTTTATCTATAAGAGAGGCCCTCCCCCTCCTTAAACCAGGTTGAGAATTTCTCTAAGGCAAAACAATACATATCTCTCTATATCTCTATATTTTGGCTCATAAGGTGCATTGTTCTTGAACCTTTTACACTACACCTCATAGCCATACCCTTCTACCATTGATTTGAGGTTCTTGGAGGTTGTTTTCAGAGGTTAAAGAGCTGATTTTTGATACCAAAGTTTGGTGGTTTTGCTGAGCTTCAAGGGTAATCACTTTTTTCTCTTTTAAGCATTATTTTGATCCTTCTCTTAGCCTCATTTGCATGGTTATTTGAGCCTTGTTGTCAACTGAAAAAAGGTTCATATTTAAGTGGTTTTCATGTTTGTTTAAGGCTCTTTTGGTGTTGGGGGTCATCTACCCTCTTGCATGCTCTATTTAGCCTTGTTTTGAGCCATGCCATGAGACCTTTGTATTGAGATTTGCTTGGCCCTTTAGCAACTGAAATCCAGTGGATTTTTAGTGGTTAGCATGTGGTTTTGAGGGCCAAAATCAAAGAGGGGTGACCCTCTCTCTTTTGGCCTTGTTTGCTTGCATTTTTGGCTTTCCAAGGGAGCATATATTTCCACACTTCCTAGCCTTGATTCAGGCCTTTTTTAGTGACTTTTAGGACTTGCCTAGACTCTGTCTATGGCTGGTTTGGTCACCTTTTGTTTGCCTCTTGCATGTGTAGAACAATCCCTTGCATAGCCTATCAAAGTAACACCTCATTCTTGCATGTATTGGTCATGTTTCAGTGGGTTTTTGGCCATCATTTGGCATGCCATGATTCTGTTTTTTGCTGGTTTGGTAGCCTCTCATATGCTTCACATGCTTGTAGTGTAAATCATGTTCACTAGCTTATAATGCATGTTGTTTTGGCCCTCTATGATAGCATATTTTGGCCATGCTCCAAACTGATTTTGTTCATATTTTGGGCTTCCTTAGCTCTATTTTGAGGTCCCTTGGTCGAATGATGCTTGCCACGTATGGTTGTAGTGTAATAGCCTTGCTTAGCCTTGAGTTTTGAATCCCCTTGCATGCTTAACTTGAGGTGTTTGCATGTTTTAGCATCATTGAGCATGATATTTCAGAGTTTATTTCTTGGCCATATTCTCATGTTTGTCACTCTTTCAATGTGTTTGAGAGTTGCATCATTATACCCCATTTACGAGCCTTTGCATTGAGCTTCATTCTTATGCCTTTCAAGCCACCATCTTGGCTCATTTTGCCACTATTTTGGGCCTGCTTAAGGTCTATTTGGAGTTGGTTTTGTCATTTGAGCATCGCCTTGCATGCCTCTAGTGTAATGTGATTCACTAGCTTCGGTACTTGAGCCTTTCAACATGCATTGTGTGAATTGTTTGCATGATTCAGAGCCATTTTGTATGTCATTTCAGAGCCGGAACATGTGTCATTGTATGCCATATTTCATCATTTCAATGCTTTTGTAGAGTTGTATTTTGTGCCTTCGGCTTAGGTCCTTGCATTGTGTATATTAGTATGAGTTTTGGAGTCTTGTTTTCATCATGTTTGGCCACTGATTTGGGTGTGGCTGAGACCCATTCATTTTGGTTTAAGTCCATTTTTGCATTGAGTATGCCATTGTATTCCATAGCATTGTGTATGCCACATTGTCGCATGATTGATCATTGCATTGTGCATGCATTGTTCATCTCATTGTGTATGTTAGTTCTTAGGTGCATTGTGTATGCTAAGTACCACGTGCATTGAGTATGTCATTGTTAGTTCATAGCATTGTGTATGCTAGTTGCATGTTTGCATGTCATCCTTTACATGTTGCATCACTTAGTTGCATAGCATTTAGGTTGCATACTTAAAGTCGTATTATGCATGCCATTGTTTGTTGCATTGTGTTCGGAATAGGAGTTAGTCCGAACACGAGAAACAAGGGACGTTTCGTACTCAAAATGACGAAACGTGCCTCGATTCCCGATCGTCGACACTCTTGACTACCCATGACGGAGTTGTTGGCTTTAGGTGCTTGTATGTGCATTCATTTCACATTGAGTCGTGCAATTCGACTCCTTGGCCATCATGCATCGAGATGCGCGACCGGTGGCCCAAGGGTTGAGGACTACACTCCCTAGAGCTTATGCAATGACAGGGTTGTGCACACATATATTAAAAATACTTTGTCGTGCCCTTCCCTTTCCCTTTGTTACAGAAAAACAGAATCCAGGAGAAGAAACTGGTAGGCCGACCAGGTTTTTTGGCAGACCGACCAGGTTTTCTGGCAGGCCGACCACCTTCTTTGGTTTCCACCACAAAAGGTGGTCAGTAGTTGGTCTTCCATGCCTATAAGCTGGTCGGCAGCCTTCCCACAATTTCTCGGGGTGGAGTTTCATCTCTCTGGAGCTTTGTGCAAATTTCTGAAATCAATTACAAACAAAGGCAAGTCGGGGCATCGCGATGGATTTCCCGACAAGGTGACTCGAGCATGCATGCATCCTTTATCATTCAAGGCAGAGCTGAGGCAGTCCACATTTATGTAGTTTGCATGCTAGTCTAATTGCTTACTTAGTTACTTTGTTAATTAATTAGAGTTGTGTAATAATTAGCTGTAATTTATTATTCATTTTGGTTGTGTAATAACTAGCTTAAGATTGGCTTAGATTAGCTAGTTGGTGTTGTATTATTTATTCGGACCCTTCGTCGAGAGAGCCAACTGTTGTAATAAGTGTGCGTGTGTGTGATGCATGTCTTCCAACCCCATGTCTTTCTCCCTTTTATTTACCAGCTTATGATGGTTAGTTTTAGGGCATATTTCAATTAGCATCCTTATGCTCGCATGATTGCATCCATTCATCTGTCTTGCATGCACCGGGCTCGGCGCATCATACTAACTGCATTGTATTTCAATTCCAAGTTAAATACATGTTATCTGTAACATCTCATATGCCATTTTAGAATAGCCAAGCCTATCTTAGTTGCATCCTGCATGTGTTGCATTAGGCGTCTCAGCATAGTTAGGATTCATGCAGCTTTAGCATCCTTGCATGTGTGTGAGTGACTGCCATGATAGCATGCTTGCCATGAGGCTAACTGATTATGTGATATACCTGCTTGAATGCCTGTGGGTGAAGGTTGGATTACTTGAATTGGAACAATTCATTGATTGCGAGTTCTAAGCCCACTTGAGAGTGGCAAATCACCCTGTTTTCTAAGCCCACTTGAGGGTGGCAAATCCACGTCTTAGCCTACTTGCAAGTAGCACCATCAAACCACTTTAAAATAAACAAACATGAAATGTTTTGTTCCAACTCAGACGATCTAGTCTATACTTGTATGCTTGTGTATCACATAGTAATCCTAGGCTAATAACCGGAATAAGGGCACATATGTTTTCAAAAACAAGATATCATGTTTAGTAGTGGTCGATCTTTGATCGGGTGAGTGGGGGTGCTCATTACATGACCTTCCGTAATCGTACCCAAGTTCCCGAGCCGAGGCAACTTTGGTGATGACGGACACGTGGCCTTAGGCACGAGTCAGGATTTCCTAAATTCCCCTAAAATAAAAACATTTAGGTGGCGACTCTGTATCTGGCAAAGCAGTCCATGTTTGACACTTCTTTCTAAAAATCAGTTTTTTAAAACGATTTGCCGGATTTGGACTCTTTGGTGATTTATCGATCTTGCATTGCACTTTGTGAGATTAGATTCAGAACCGTGACATTGAGTCCGAACTGTAGTAAGCCCAATGAACAAAACGGGATTTTCCCGAGACATTCGGGCGCATCTACAGCTGTCCGCGCCATCACACGCACGTTAGCCGCACTGTCCACGCGCGCGCCATTCGCACTACGCATTTGCGCGCCGTGCCCTGAGCAGCGTGCTGAGCCGCCTACTAAGCTGAGCCATTTTTTTCTCCGCCAGCTTGGTTGGCCTGGCTGCTGATGTTAAGGCACTATTTGTTTTTTTTTAATCCAGAATTGGTTAAATGGGCATAAGTAATTCATTATAGCTTTGCTTTAAGCGTGGTTGGTACTATTAGACTCAGAATTATATTTTCTATCTTTTGTAAAATTTTCAAAATTTTATGAAAATAAAAAATATTTTTTCTGAAATAATAATTCATTATTTCTGTTTTAAATGCTTCTGGTGTTGGATGATTAAGTTTCTGGAGCTGAAATTTTTACTGTAGGCCACTGTAATGGTCTACTACTTACTGGTATGATTGTTGTATTTTCTCAGATTCTAAAATATTTATTTATGATTTCATTTGTGTTTATTAATAATTTAAAATTTCAGAAAATACCAGAAAATTCTAGAAAATTTCAAAAGTGATATACTTTCTGTTATGGCATAATCTGAATATTAAATACAGTATATTGTTGTTTTTGGCCTAGAGTTTCTAATATGTTGTAATTAGAATTGCATGATTAATTATTTTTTGTTTAAATTCCATTATTAAATGTAACATAGCATGAGTTGATTGTGAATCTACTTTAAGGTGCTATTGTGTGGAATTAGAATATTTTATCATGTTTTTTAGATATGCTATAGTCAGTGGGAGGTTATTTGGTTGAGAGATATCTTTGTAGATTTACTCCCGAAAACTAATATTTTGCGCATAAATTAAATTAAATTTTGGATAATTGTCATCTGTGGAGCAAGAGATGATTACGAGCATAGCGGATTTTCAATCTTGCAACTTGTTTAATATTGTCACTATTTAATTTTGATTTTTGTGGCAAAATTATATTATGCTAATCAAATTAATCTCAATGTAAATTTCTCTCTAAATTGACTTAGCGTATGGAAGTTAATTTGGTTGACCTAGACTTAGTAGAGATGTTCAAATGTAAACAATGTAATCATATTCTTTAGATGAGCAAAAGTCTTGAAGACTTTAGGTCAGACCTTAATTGAGCCAAAGTAAGGAAACATGACTCAAAGTCGTCGTGGTTTTGTTGCCTTGTTTGGCACAATAAAAGCTAATGTGTGCGCTATGGTTAGCGGCACGCTACGTAGTTTTGGTTGGCGAGTTTTGGAGTTATGAAATTAGTAAGCCCTCAATAGATCTGTATATGATCTTGACTATTGAGTTGCGCGGATTGACTTTGTAATTTGACTTGTAATGATGTTGCATCATTGGATGAAGTAACATTCAAGAGTCACGTCATCCAAGAAATGCGAGCTTAAATGAATTAGTCATTAAGTGTAGGATGAGTAGCCAGTATGAGCAGTGTTTTGCTCTCTATCTAACTGTTGGGAGTGGATGGAGCAAAATTTCATGCACTATAATAGTGTGCATTAAAGTATCACTTAAAATTAAAAGATTATCGCTTAGTAGCAGAAAAATCTATTAACACTAAGTGAAGAGATTAGTGCCAAGTGGTTGCAAAATCTATTAGCATTGCCAACTTGTCTAAGTCTGGACACTTGCTATTTCCACACTTGAGTGTGAGACATGAGAAGGTGCTTCTTTGTATGGTTACTTAGCTAGGCTAATGTTTTTGAATAACATTTACTACTAAGCGCAAATGTTGCAATATAGTAATGAAAAGGTCAAGGCCGACAAGGTTGTTATGACTCTAACAATTTGACGCATGGCTCGTGAGAGCATTTTGTTGAATTAGACTCTTTAGCTTAATTCGCGCTTAAGTTACTTCGGGAGCTGTCATAGATTGATAGCTTATTCTCTCCTTCTTGTGGATAGTAGAATTAATTGCAAGTAACTATGAAGTGAGAAACAGAGGTGGCAAGAGGAGCATCGTCATCTTTCAACTAGATGAAGTAAAGTGTATGGAGAATAAAATTGTCTTGAAGGTGTAAGGGATTAGCACCTACTAGTAAAATTTGCGACTTAGGCACACTTGATATCTCCATGACATCCTTTTATGATCTAGTGAATATGAATTAGTCACGAGTCATTACCTAGTTGGGCCTAAACCTTTAAAACTTGTCTTCGAGAACTCACACATTAGGATGATTGGAATTAGTTTATGACATTGGTCATGAACCGATGGCTTATTATACTCAATCACATTAATGATAAGATGACATGGATGGTTTAAGTTGGCCCTCTCGGGCCCACTCACTTATGACATCCTGCTCTCATGTGAATGTGTAACTTTGTTCGCAATGGTTGCACACAAATAAGTAGGAAATCCGCAGAAAGGCATTTGTATCGGCTCATTTAGTCCACTATGATATTTGTGACTGGATATGTGTAAGGGTATGATAGCTAGCCTCAAATCTCGACACATTTATAAATTACAATATGCATCTTAGTCAAGACTATTTGATCTCCCATAAGTCAAAAAGTTTTGAAATGATTTTTGACATTGCACATATGAGGTCGAGATCAATTAGATAAGAGCTTTCATGCTTTTAGTTTTGACTAAGGTGGCGAGTATCTATTTGAGTTATTTTTTAGAAAGCTCTGTGAAGAGAAATGAATGCTTAGAAAATTGATTATTCCTAGTACTCATCAACACAAGAGTGTAGTAGAGATAAGGAATTAAATATTGTTAATGTTAGGTGGATGATGGCGCAAAATGTTTCCCAATTGGGAATTGCACTTTAGTTTGTTGCCTATATCCTTGACTAAGTGCCCTTCATATCAGATTTTACACTTCATTTGAGTAATGGGTTAGCGGAGAGCCATCTATGGGCGATCTGTAATCGTTAAGCAGCTTATCTTTATTTTTCTTCTCATAAGGTTGCGAAGTTAAGACCTAGGGTTCTATAGCGTATTATTGTATACTGTCTTGTAAACACATAGGGTCATGTGGCGCGTTATTGTATGTTGTCAAGTAAACCCTCCGGGTCATGTGCATATAGGTAAACAGCTTTGTGGTAGTGTAACTAAGTCACATAAAGTTTTCTTAGTAAAGGTGACGTAAATAGAGTTTTGGAACTCTATAAGATTGAGAATTCTAAGCATAGCGCTTTTATGCTGCCTAGTTGAGAATGGAAAGAAATTTCCAGTATCCTAGGAATAGTGGGAGCGATGTGCCTACTAATGGATTACTCCATTAGAGAAGAATACTCTACATTCTTAGTTGCGTGGTAGCGAATGTGAAAATTTTCCACATCATCACTGGGTGATTGAGAGGGAAACATTCATGATTGCTCCGTAAGATAATAAAGAGCCTAGGATAATGCCAAAGGCTCTGGTCTCTTATTTTTAGAAAGTGGATCAATGTTGCGAAATTGAAGACAAAGTCTTTGAGGACTAACCATGTAACAACCCTCGTACTGTTTACTGATTAATGACTGATTGATTACCGATAATCACCGATTACTGTTAAACGGAACTGATAACTGACTGATAATTGAACTGATTAAAGTACTGAACTGACTGACCGAACTTTAAACTGAGTTAAATGAATGCATTTGATTGAATTGCATTCTATCTGTTTGACTGTATGATTATCTGTTCATGCTTATATGTTTAAACTATTAATTGAAGGCCTTATCGGCGGCCGAACCGGAAATGGGTTAGTGTATTATGATCGTCATATTTAATATGATTTTATGGTATAATTATCTGAAAACTGATTAGGTATGATTAAATTAGATTAAAATGAGTTAATTGCAAAGTTTGCCGTAATTACCTAAATGCCACTTAAGTGGCCCACTACTTGGCTCATCTCATTACACTCATACATACACATTTCATCAGCTCATTCTTGAGCACAGCACCGACTAGAGAGAGAGAAATAGAGAGTGAGAGGGAATTGAGTTGAGTTCGAGTTTATTGGTGGAATTGCTTGGTAATTGAAGTGTAGATTACTAATTTGAGCCTCTAGCCTTGCATTGGAGACCTAAGGTAGAGTAAATTGTCACATGCATGTCCATAATTTTGTAATGGTCCATGTTTTCAACTTGTTTTTGGATCAATTGGCTCCTTAGAGCATCAAATTGAAGCTTTGAATTGATTTGAATTCATGCATGTTTGCATGTTCTCCATGTTCATGAAATTGGTTTGAAATTAAGTTTGAATTAAACACCCTTGGGCTTTGATTTCTCAAATTGAGCCTTGATTCATGTTATTCTATGTGTTTAATAGAGTTTTCCAGAAAATTGGCCCAAGAGGATCGAATTTTATGCATCTAAGCTTGGTTTTGAACCTGGAGCTCGAATCTGGGATTTCCAGATTTCAGTCGTCCGCTCGAGCGGGGGAAGTGCCGCTCGAGCGGGAAAATCGAGCTTCCAGCATCTTGCACTGTAGA